>JADLZL010004271.1:0-187158 GCA_015844335.1 Chrysopogon serrulatus
AGGTTACTTTCTATTCGACTAACTAGGATGATCCGTATTCTATTCGGATCTGTCCTTCTTGCTCTTGTCCTGACGGGAGCCGTGCTGGTGAGTAGCCGTCTACATCCCTCATCGACAAGCCCCTGAGCATTTTGAAGTAGAACTCGGGGAGCGCCTTGCTTCTGGAGTGATGCTTTCAAGTGGTCTAGGTGAAGAATTGTTCCCTTTCGTGCGCCGTAGGTGCACTCATTGAGTGTAGCCCCAGAGCCTCTTGCTACTTATTTATAAGTATTTGGAGGGTCTTGAAAAAAAAAGAAAAAGTTGAGGGTGTATGCCCGTAGCCCCCGAGCCTTAAATGCGAGTTGTTTTTTGTTAGAAAGAAGTCGGGTGATGGCTTACGGTTGACGTGCGCCCATAGGCGCACTCATTGAGTGTAGCCCCCGAGCCTCTTGCTTTTTGGAACAAAGAGCTGGAGGGTCCGGAGTAGCATGATGGCTTTGAAATTATAGCCCCTGAGCTTGAATTCTTTTCCTCAAAAGTAGCCGGGTGGTGGCTTTTTGATTGTCGTGCGCCCATTGGCGCACTCAATGAGTGTAGCCCCCGAGCCTCTTGCTTTTTGGAACAAAGAGCTGGAGGGTCCAGAGTAACATGATGGCTTTGAGATTGTATCCCCTGAGTTTGAATTCTTTTCCTCAAAAGTAGCCAGGTTCTTCTTTAGCTGCCGCCTCCGAGCTTTTTCCGAGTTAGCCTGCAGCCCAGAGCTTTTTCCGAGTTCTTCCTTGCTGCAGCCCCGAGCTTTTAGAGTTCTTCCTTAGCCGCAGCCCCGAGCTTTCCGAGTTCTTCCTTAGCTGCAGCCCCGAGCTTTTTCCAAGTTCTTACGTGTAGGAAGCGGACAACGGCTCGTGACTTTGCTTTTCTTGTCCTTTATGTCTACTTTTTATGGTTGGGCGTTGGCGGTGGTGGTATAAAGGCTTTTTCTTGTCTTTGGGATATGCTTGGAATATACTCTTACATTTGCTCTCTTTTCTTTGCCTTCTTTTATTGTCCTTGTCAATGCTTCTCTGAATTGGTGGACTTGGTCTATGTACATCGATCTTGGTCTATAAATTGCACTTCCCTTTCGGTTGTTTTTAGAGTCTTGTAGTATGCTTCTTCCTGTTCTTGTGACAATGATAGTTTGTGAGGTTGAACAGCCCCCGGGCTTCTTTCTTGTTCTTCGGTATGGTCCATTTAGTGGGTAGAAGAATTCTTGAGATAGGGATTAGAGGCGGATTAATCCCGGAGTAGCATTGTGATTGGAGGCTCGTTACGGTAGGTAGAAGAAGTCTTGAGATGTGCCTTATCTTTGGGTCATTTTGCATTCTTAGTTCTTCTTTTCCACTCGCGGACATATGCTTTCTAGCGTGGGAAGGTTGCCGAGCCGCCGCAGTCTTCTAGCTGCGGCGGTGCGGATCAGTACCGCCCGGCGTAGAGCTGGGCGCTCTTGTTCACATGGGGTTCGATCCGACTTGTTCTTGGAGAGGCGATGTGATGCTTGATCGGTCGGTGCTCCTTTTAGCAATCTTGAATGCCTTTGTGTTGGTGTATCAAGGTTGCTTTGGATCTGCTCGGCTCATTACGCCTTAGAGGTAGTCTGGGTGCAGAAGCGAGAACGGTTTTGGATTCTGCGTAATTGTTTTCTATGGCAGAATTCCACTGGGTTCCTTGTAGCTATTGCCTTGGATTTCTTCTGAATTCGATGGGTCTTGTAAGACTTGTAACCTTGTATCCTGTAATATTGAAGAATATTTGATCCCGCAATGATCCGAGTTGTTTTGTCCTATGTTTATGGTTGTTAAGCCGAGCCGACTTGTTTTTGATTGATATGAGGCGTATATTTTTAGTAGACTTGTTTTGGCTCGAGAAGTTGATTGGCTTCCTTATTTGGAGTTGTTGGTGGCCGACTTGTTATGATAATATTGGCAAAGCTATCTTTCCTTGTAACGACATAGTACTTTACCGTTAGTGGGTAACGGGATACGGACCGTTATCCCGTGATTTAAGGGTTTCTTGGGCCTTTTCACATTCGCGCCTTGTATCCGTTGGCCTTTTACCGTTGCCCCTTAAGTGGGCCTTTTAAGACCGGGTCTATAAATTAATTTGCGGTTATTGTTCTTCTTCTTCACCTTGCCTTTGCTTCACGAAACCCTAGCGCCACGAGTAAAAAAATCCCCCAAATCTTTGCTCTTGCATTGCCGCCACGCATCCTCCTCTTAGTTTGGGTGCTTGATTCGTTGCATGGGAAAGAAGAAGGTGGCCTCCAAGAAGTCGGTAGTTGAAAAGCCCGTTCTTGAGGAGGAGGTCGACGAGCGGTGAATCCCGAGTTTCTTTGCTATGAAGGCCATCGCGAAGAACTTCCCGCCCGACTACTCGGGAGAAGCATTTGACCGAGCTGCGGGACTTGGGTATGATCCGGCCCAAAGGAGTTCTACGGTTGGGTTGCGCTGGTGAGCATCATGTCCTGTTCCCCGCCCGGGGAGATTGTGCTTTTGTTTCTTTTATTCGTGCGGGCTTTGTTTGCCGGCTTGTTCCTTCCTCCACCGTTTTCTTCGCTTCTTTTCCATCTCTCTTCATGATCTTACCCCGAATGGGGTTCTTCATCTTCTGTTTTTATCCATTTTTGTGAGACTTTCCTTGGCATTCCTCCCTCCCTCAATCTGTTCGTTTTTTCTTTTCCGTCTCAAGCCGCTGACCCCCATAATGATTCCCTCCACACCCTTGGTGGATGTGGGATCAATTCCGGCAAGGGCGTAAGTCGAGCCACTTCTTTGAGTATGACCTTGTTGATTACGTGAAGGATTGGCGGTCCAGTGGTTTTATGTCGGTAATCTTGATGGTGGTCTTTGGTGCTCGGCCTCCAAACCTACTCGGGGGTCCCTTTGTTCCTAATGATACGTGGGGAGAGAGCAGACTCACTTCTGTAGGAGTTGTCTCTTCTTGAACCTCTTTTCAATAGGATTAGGTACTTGAAGCGAGAATGGCTTGTCGGTTTTGCTATTGTGGCAAGTTACCTCCGTCGCCGAGTACAACCTTTGAAGGCGCGTGAGAACTTTGGCTTTGAGTACTCGGGCGCCGAGGATCCCTCTCGTATGGTGGCCACGACCAGAGTTGTCGGATGAGGAGATGCTTGTTCGTCTCGAGAAGATTTTGAAAGGCGCGTCGGTGGTCCTAATGATTGGTTTCGAGTACTCTGGCGATAAGCCTCCCCCCTGTTTGTGAGTGTTTCTTCCTTTTTATATCGTATTTCGAGTTCTTTTTGGTGAGATTGACTAGTTTCTTGTCTTTTTGAAGCCTTTTGGCGGGGATTTTAACGTTGATGCCTCTCTCTATGTTGATGGAGAGATTGCTCCTCCACTGCTCCTTTTTTGCTCCTCCTTGGCGGCCGGGTATCCGAAGGTCGAGTTGATTTGCGGGTATTTACGTGAGGGAAATCATTGAGTATGTTCCTTACCGGCCCGGTGGCCCTTCCTCGAGTTACTTCGTCTTTGGTGCCAAGAGGCCTTGTGGGAGATTCTTCTTCTTGGCTTTCGAAGCAGGCGCGTTCTTCTCTTTCCCTCGGCCATCGGGTAACCTTTTGATAGGTGAGAGATTGTTTGATTTTACTTTTGCTCGCTCTTTTTTTTTTTAAAAAGTAGTCTTGATTCTTCTCTTTGGCGAGGCGGTGTATCGTTCTTCTTTTTTTTGAAGATGAGGTGAGGATGTTGATGATTCTCCTCTTCTTCGTCGGTAAGTGTTTTCTTTTTGGCTTTGGTATACATACTTCTTTGTTGTTTTTGTTCGACTTGGCTTTTTGTAGCCCAGGTGCAACTTCTTCTCCTTCTCAGGCCTTGGGGCCCTTACAGGGTCCTCCTCTTCTTCCACCGCCGGGTTGTTGGTGGGTTTGGATGTGGTTATGCCGCCTCCGCCTCCTCGTCCTCGACTTGCTATTCGTCGTGCTCCTAGGTAAGTGCTGACTTCTTTTCTTCCTTTTGGTATCATTTGTCTTTAGCTTCTTTTTGTTCTTGTAGGTCTTTAGCTCCGGCCGATTCTAAGAAGACCGTGAGTGTTGGTGCTATGGGTCAAGTAATACGTGCTGATCCTCATCCGGTTGTGGATTCGTCCCGAGTGGTGGCTTCATCTTCTGCTCTTTGGGACTTCTTCTTTTGCGGTTCTTGGGCAATTTGAGTCGATTGCTTTTTGTAGCAGAAGAGTTGCCTCTTGCCCCCCTTGACTTCTTCTAGGGTTGGGAATTCTCCTTCTTTGTCTCCTTCTTATGCTCCCTGGGATTCTGTTCGTGATTTGAAGTTGATGCGGGAGGCGGAAGAAGACTTCAATCCGAGTTTCGCCTTAAAAACTTGAGGCCGGGTTCAAGTCTTTTCTTGAACAATTCAGGTAGGATGACTTGTTTTCTTTATTTTACGTCTTGTCTTTTTCTTATCCTTCCTTTGCTTTATGTGCAGGAGTATGTCAGTGATTCCGACCTCTTTTTTGGCTCTGAGTCTCAAAAGAAGTTGTTGGATGAGTTGGCTTCTCTGCGGCGAGCGCTTGATAAAGAGCGTCAAGGACGTCAATCTTCGGAGGCTGCCTTGAGAGCTCAAGTAGTTGCTGCCGTTGAATCCGAGAAAAAGGCTTCTCGAGATCTTCAAGGTACTTGTAAATGCTTTTTGTTGCGTATAATTTTGTCATTGTTTTTTTTTTCTCTGACTTCTTTCTTCTTCCTTTTGCAGCTTTGAAGAAGAAGTATTCGGAAGAAACTGAAGCTTTGAAGCTTGAAGTAAAAACTTTTCGTAATGACTTAGAAAAGGTAAAGGAGGATGCTGAAGAAACTTTGGTCCGGGCTCGGCTGATTAGGCGTGGTGCTGATCGAGATCTTTTGAGGCTAAGGCGTCGATTGAAGACTTGTCCGTCCGTCACGAAGGCTTCGGAAGGCAATGTGGTCAACCTTGGCGAAGTTACGTGCAAGGTCTTGCCACTATGCCGAGGAGGCTGAAGATCTTTGGTCGACACAGGTTCGATTCCTTCCTCGACCGACCGAAGCGGACCATCAATTTTGCCAAGGATGCGGTGTTGCTTGGCGTTCGAGTGGTGTCTTGGCTCGCATCCGAGTAGTTGATCCCAACTTTCCTCTTGATAGAGTGATGGATGGGACCCATACTCCTGGAGGATGAACAAGCACTCGCGGAGTCTGAAGCTGCTGTTCTGCCCTTAGCTCAGGAGTTTACTGATCTTGTAGAGATTACGCCAGTGCGTGCTGATGACGGTGATGATCATCAGTAGTAAACTTTTGTTGTAATGAAACTTTGATGCCTTCCCAGATTTTGTATAAAAAGAAATTCTTTTCTTGAATCTTGGCCAAATATCTTGTTGCTGAGTTGAAATGTTTGAATATTTTGTTATCTGTTGTACTCCTTTTGGTGTTGTGAATCCATCTAAGAATAGTTAATATTGTAGCCGTCTTCAATGATTAGTTCGGACCGTAGGCCCTCATCCGAGTTCTTATTCTCTAGAAGTCGGGATAGGTCGAGCTCTCTCTTGGCTCTCATCTAGTCCTGAAAAGGAGCTAGGATAGGGTGAGTGTTGACTTATTTTAGCCGTACTCTCATCGGTGTTGTGAAAACAACCCGGAATAGTTGGGCTCAGGCTAGGTTGTAGCCATTTTGCACTTCAACAAATAATTCGGACCGTAGGCCCTCATCCGAGTTCTTTTTATCTAGAAGTCGGGACAGGTCGAGCTTTCTCTTGGCTCTCATCTAGTCCTGAAAAGGAGCTAGGATAGGGCGAGTGTTGACTTCTTTAGCCGTACTCTCATCGGTGTTGTGAAAACAACCCGGGGGGTCGAGCGATTTTTGCTCTCATCGGGGTTTGCACGGGGGGTCGAGCGTTTTTGCTCTCATCGGGGTTTGCCCGAGAGGGTCGAGCGTTTTTTGCTCTCATCGGGGTTTGCCCGGGAGGTTGAGTGCTGTCCTTATTCTGGTTCCTTATTCTAGAAGTCGGGATCTAGTTCTGGAAAGAAGCTGGGATACTGTAATCTTTCTTTTGTATAATGAATCTTTGTTGGAAGAAGTAGTACATGTCTTTGTTATCTAGGCGTAAAATCGTCGTAATTGAGAGATGTGCCATGAATTTTTATTGGGGCTCCGTCTTCGGTCATCGGTTCGTAGGATCCCGGTCCTTACTTTTTGTTACTATAAAGGGACCTTCCCATGGCCGAGTAGTTTATGTCTTCCATCTGGTTTTTGTATTTTCCTGAGAACTAGATCGCCGGCTTGTAAGGTTCTTGGTTGAACGCTTTTGTCGTAATATCTTCTCAGTCCTTGCATGTATCTTGCGATTGTAGTGTTGCATTGACTCGACTTCTTCGAATTTGTCGATTTCTAGTCTCCCGGTTTCCTCTGCTTCTCCTTTGTTATATTGCTCAATTTTTGGGGATGTCCATATTAAGTCTGGCTGGTAATACGGCTTCGATCCGTATACCAAGAAGAAAGGTGAGTAGCCGGTTGCTCGCTTATCGAGTTCTTAGTCCCCGGACTACTTTGGGTAGTTCATCTATCCATTTTGCTCGTAATCTTTGAGGTCTTCATATACTCTTGGTTTCAATCCGCCAAGATGAGACCGTTTGCTCTTTCTACTTGACCGTTTGCTTGAGGATGAGCTACCGATGCATAATCAATGCTGAATCCGCGATCTTGAGCCCGACTTTTGAATTCATTGGTTGTGAATGGTGATCCTAGGTCTGTAATTATCCCTGTTTGGCATCCCAAATCTATGCATAATTTCTTGGATGAACTCTTGTCCTTTGGCTGAGCTGTATTTTACTAATGGCTTGTATTCTACCCACTTGGTGAACTTGTCGATGGCCACGAAGATGTACTTGAACCCTCCTTTGGATTTCTTAAGTGGTCCGACTTGATCAAGCCCCCAGCATGAGAACGGCCATCTTTGGTGGGATGCATATTAGATTGTGAGTTTGGGCGTGTGCTTGTCTTGCAAATATTTGACGGTTTTTTTTGCAGTATTTGACTAGTTCTTCGGCGTCTTTTAATTTGTTGGCCAATAGTCCTGATCGAAATGCTTTTTCGACTAGTGTCCTTGAAGATGCATGATTCCAGCACCCGAGTGCATTTCTAGTAATATTTCTTTCCCTCTCGTTGTTGATACGCATTTCAATAATACGCCCTGATGATCTTTGCTCTTTTGTAAAGATTATCTCCTACTAAGACGTAGTTTTTGCTTATTCGATGACCCGAAGTTGTTTTACGCTTTATTTCCAGGTAACTTCTTTTCCTTGATGTAATATACTTGCATCCATGTTGAGTTATCTGTGGCTGATCATTAGAATTTGCTCTTGTTACGTCTTCTTCTTCTCGTCTTCTTTTTTTGTCGACTTGATAGATGGTTTGTTTAATTCTTTTACGAAAATTCCAGCGGGTACTTTTGCCCTATCTCGAGCCTAGTTTGGCTAACACATCGGTACGCAACATTTGAATCTCGTAATATATGATGTATTTTTTAGACCTTAAAAATTCTTCTCAAGCTTTTCGATTTCTGCGCAATAGGCATCCATGTTTTCCTTGGTGCAATCCCATTCTTTATTGACTTGGTTGACTACTACTGCTGAATCTCCGTAGACTAGTAATCTTTTGATTCCATGTGATGTTGCGACTTGTAGGCCGTGGATGAGTGCTTCGTACTACGCTTCATTATTGGTAGCTTGCCATAAAATTTGTAGAACATATCGAGTTGTTTTCCATTGGGTGTGATAAGTAGTACTCCTGCTCCTGCCTCTCCTAGTTTTAGAGATCCATCGAAGTACATTTTTCAATGGTCTAGGATGACGTTTGGAGTAGGTTGTTGTATTTCGGTCCATTCCACAATGATGTCGGACAATGCTTGAGATTTGATTGCCTTTCTTGGTGTAAATTCTATCTTGAGTGCTCCGAGTTCAACTGTCCATTTTGAAATTCGTCCCTGTTGAGTCTCGGTTTCTTAGGATGTCTCCGAGTGGAAAATCTGTTACGACGACTACTTTGTGATCTTCAAAATAATGCCTGAGCTTCCTTGAAGTTATAAGTATTGCGTATAGTAGTTTTTGCACGTGAGGATATCTCACTTTTGATCTTGTGAGTACTTCACTTATGTAGTATCTTGGCCTTTGTACTTTGTAGATGTGTCCTTGTTCTTCTCTTTCGACCACAATAGCCGTGCTAACTCTTGAAGTAGTTGCGGTAATGTAGAGCATGAGGTCTTCGTCTTTTTTTGGTGGTACTAATCTTTGGAGATGTCTGATGTATGCTTTTAGCTTGTCGACGGCTTCTTGTGCTTCTTCGTTCGTGTAAATTTGTCTGTTTTCTTTAGTAATTTGAAAAAAGGTAAGCCTTTTTCCCCCAGTCCGGAGATGAATTGTTGAGTGCTTTGCCATGCAACTTTGTTAGTTTCTGTAGATCCTTGATATCTGGCTGGTGGGCCCATGTCGGTTATTGCCTTGATTTGTTTTGTGCTTGCTTCAATTCCTCTTTGGTCGACTAGAAATCCAAGTAGTTGTCCGATGATACGCCAAATACACATTTGTTGGGGTTAAGTTTCCACTTCCATCTTTTGAGATTGTTGAAAGTTTGTTGTAGATCTTCAATCGAGAGAATCGGGTTCTTTGTTTTGACGACTACATCATCCACATATGCTTCCGTGTTCTTTCCAATTTGATCTCCCAAACAAGTCCGGATTGCTCTTTGGTATGTTGCTCCTGTATTTTTGAGTCCAAAAGACATTGTTTTGTAACAATAGGCGCCGAAAGGTGTAATGAAAGAAGTCTTGCTTTTGGTCTTCTTCTTTTAGTGCAATCTGGTGATATCCCGAGTAGCAATCTAGAAAGGATAATAGAGCTGATCCTTTGTTGAATCCACTATCGATCAATTCTTGGTAATCCGAAAGGGTCCTTTGGACAATGTTTGTTGAGGTCCGTGTAGTCGACACACATACGCCATTCATCGTGTTCTTTTTGTGTACCGTAACAGGATTTGCCAACCGATGCGGGTGTAAGATTTCTTTGATGAACCCCTGCTGCTAGTAGTCGGGCTATTTCTTTTTTTATTGCTTCCTTCTTGTCTAGTGAAAAAACGTCGTAGTTTTTGTTTGATCGGTCTTGCTCCTTTGTTGACTTCAATTTTGTGCTCAGCCAACTCCCTTGGGACTCGGGCATATCTGGCTGGTTTCCGGGCAAATATATCCTTGTTGTCCCGTAAGAAGTTGGTGTGGCGTGAGTTCCTATTTGATAGGTAGGTGTGCGCTGATTGTGGCCGTCTTTGATGGATCATCTGTCCCTAGATCAATTTTTTGGTGCCCTCTCCCTCACTTTGTGGTGAGTGTACTTTGTTTTTTGGTGGTATCTCTAGTTCTTACGTTCTTATTTACATTCTTTGCCGAGTTGATTTCACCTTGTACTTTTGAGGATATTTGTATTGCTTGTACATCGCATTCGTAGGCTCTTTTTTTAGGTCTCCTCCGAGAGAGAGTACTCTGTGTGGTCCTGGCATCTTGAGTAGTAGATATGGATAGTGTGGTATAGCCAAGACTTTTTGCTAGTCTTTGGTCTTCCTAATATCGCATGATATGATGATTCAAAATCTGCAACTTCAAATTTGATGAGCTCACGTCCTGTAATTTGTGGGAGTTCCAAATGTTCTTTGGAAGTGTAATGTCCGAGAGGTATAGCTGGTCTCCCTGGTACTATCCCATAAAAAGGTACGCTTGTAGGTGTGACCATTTTTGAGAATTCTGTTCCCATTTTCTTCAGGGTATCTGCAAATATGATGTTGAGTCCTACCCCCCCCATCGATGAGTACTTTGGTTACTGTTATGGCGGCCATTGTTGGTCCGAGTACTAATGGATATAGCCCTGCGTTCTCAACACTTGTCCATTGGTCTTCCCGTGAGAACTGAATTGGATATTGTGACCGGTTTAAATATCGGGTGTTCTTGGCTCTGCTGCCATGATTGTTCGCCAAGCAAGCTTGTCTTCTTGTTTGCTCCTAGAACCGGGTACTCCCGAGAATATTAACGATCTTTGTTGCTCTTGAATTTTGAAAACCGTTATCGGTTGTGTTGTCTTCTTCTTTTTTTTCTCTTTGTTTTCTTCCTTGTCTTGTTTGTCCTTTCTCATATATTTTTCTTGAAAGATGCGACACTCTCCCATTGGGTGGATTCTGTTGGATGATAGATGCATTTCATGTTTTCGAGGTCTTCAAATCTTCTTGCCGGGTAGAATTTCTTTCTTTCGGTGGATGCCACCATGTTGTCGAGAATATCTCTTTTTGTTGTGGAATTCTTGTGCATTGTCTTGAATGTTCCATCTTCTTGAGTTGTCTTGATACCTTGAGTTGTCCCGGTATCTCGAGTTGTCTTGATAACCCGAGTTGTTTTGGTTGTTCCATCTTGTGTTGTTTTGATCGTTCGAGTTATTTCTTACATGCGTGTTGTTTCTCCTTTCGAGTTGTTTTACATTTGTCCGGAAATCTTTCTCTTGTCTTCTCTTCTCGCTGTAATCATCTTTTCAACTGTTATTTTGAACTCCTCGTTTGTCGAGGGTTTTCTTTGCGAAATCGTGAAACATCCATCTTACTTTTAAGCCGTATGAAAATGCTTCTATTACTTCTCTCTCAGTGATGTCGTGTACTTGTGCTCTGAGTTCTCCAAATCTTCTATAGAAGTCTCTGAGGCTTTCTCCTGGATTTTGCTTTAAACCTTTCAACTCGGCTTGCGTTATTGGGTGGATCAGTATCCCTGCAAAATTCTCGCAAAAGGCTTTTTGGAGGTCACCCCATGCTTTGATAGATCCGGGCCGTAACTTATCGAACCACTGAAGTGGTAATGTTTCCAGGGCCATTGGGAAAAATAAGGCTTTTATGTCGTCATCGCCTCCGGCTAGTTCTATAGATTGAGAATAAATTCTAAGCCATTGCATTGGCTCAGTCTTGCCATCATATTTTGAATGATTGGATGGTTTGAATTTGTGAGGTAGTTTGACTGTGAGTAGTCTTTCTACGAAGCAAGAAAATCTGTCGGGTACTTTTTAAGTGCGTAGTCGGAACCGCCTTTGGTCGTCGTATCTCGAAATAATCCTTGGGGGGACTTCGGGTGGTGTTGGAGATCTTCCCCTGTTTTCCCCCTGTTTTTTCTGTCCAATCGTGATGAGGTTGAGCTCTTCTCCCATAATTTGGAGTTGATAACCTTTCGAAAACGAAAATCCTCTGAGTTCTTTGACTTTTCTGTTCAGATGGTATGTGTCGGGGAGGTACTCGGTCGTCTTGTATCCTTTGCGCGGTATCTCTGAGTAGACTTCTAAGCCTGGCTTGTTCTTCACTTGGTCGTTGTATGGCGTCAATTTCATTAATTAACTCTTGTATCTTGTTGATAGGATCAAGTCTTGTCCTTCTTTGCGAGTTCGTCTTTCCTCGGCTTCTTTCTCGGCTCTTTTTTGATTGTACTCGGCTAGTTCTTCTTCATATTTGCGCCACGCTTCTCTTCGTTCATGAACTCGGTTCCTTCTTCCTCCTCTTTTCTTGTTTCTTCTTTCTCTTCTTTGCTTTCGGCTATCGGTCTCTCCTTCTCTTGTGATGAATTTCTTTGGAATATCGACTTTTGATTCTTAGAAGATCGTAGTCGGGTTGGACCTGGTGGTACTAGAGGTTGCCTTATCATGAACACTTCTTCGTGTGTATTGGGTGGATGGTCGAGTTCTTCTCCTTCTAGAGATTTACCGTATTGAAAAGGAAGGAAGGTAGAGTACTTATCTTGTTTGAAGATGTTCCATTGGTCGAGGTCGTAAGATTCCATTGCCTTCTGAGTGATATTCTGATATATTCGTGCCGACTTATTGAAACCGTAGTGAAAAGAACTTGGCTTGTCTTGTATATTTGGGTTTTCAGCTTTCTCTGTGAGCTTGAGTCTTGAAAAAATTTCATGTATCTTCGGCTCGGGTCCTCGAAGTAGTCGACCATGGAGAATTCCTTGTTCGTCTGCTTCGCAGACCCAGCTTCCAAAAACGAAGGTTGATCCTATCGGAAAAATCATCATGTGCAGGTCCGTCGAGCCTTTTGACGTTGATTTCACCGAAAGCCCCTACGGGCGCGCCCGGTATGTCGGTGTTTGACCACCGATTGCCCGCCACGGGGTTCCCGTAGCAGTTGATTCGGACCTCGGCGAACGGCTAGAACTCGGCGGTTTCACGCAAGAGATACACGGTTTATCCTGGTTCGAGCCCTCGTCGTCGAGTAAAAGCTCTACTCCAGTCAGCCTTGGCCTTTTGCGTTGGATTGATGTATGATTGTGTGTTGTTTGTCTGTTACAAAAGAGGGTGCTCTGGCTCCTTTTTATAAGAGGAAAAGAGCCAGAGCTATGGTTTCTAATCCTAGTCGGATCCATAGGAAGTGTTCTGTTTTGATTACAGAGGTTACTTTCTATTCGACTAACTAGGATGATCCGTATTCTATTCGGATCTGTCCTTCTTGCTCTTGTCCTGACGGGAGCCGTGCTGGTGAGTAGCCGTCTACGTCCCGCATCGACACCAACCCAGACAGTCCTGTATGGTTCTTCCCTTTATGAATCCATATTGATTAGCATGAACAAGCTGAAGGATGTTCTTCTGTAGCCTGAGGGAAAGAATCTTGGTGATGCCCTTAAGGGAGTAGTTCAAGAGGGAAATGGGCCTATAATCGTCAACAGTCTTAGGGTTGTCCTTTTTGGGTATCAAGGTAATGAGTGAGGAATTGATGCTTGAGAGGTCTATATTTGAATGGCAGAAATCTATGAAAATCCTAGTGAAGTCTTCTTTAATGATGTTCCAGCATTTCTTTATAAACATGCCATTGAATCCATCAGGTCCAGGGGCATGACTACTTGGAAGGTTCCTGATTACTAATTCAATCTCTTCAGGGCTGAAATCTTCATGGAGGTAATCCAGACTGGTGGGAGTGAGGAGATTATATAAATCATACTTAATGCTGGTAAATTCATTGATACTTAGTCTTTTTTTGAAGGATTCCCAAAGAAGATTTTCTTTCTGCTCATGGTCTAAAACTGTGCTGCCATCCTCATTTCTTAAGCTGACAATGAAGTTTCTTTTATGACTAATGGTAGCCATAGAGTGGAAGAAATGTGTATTCTCATCTCCCAAGTTGACCCATCTAACAGTGTTCCTTTGTTTCTAGTATAACCTTTTTGCTTCAAGAAGGGAGGCTAGATGATCTTTGACAAGAATTCTGAAAGAGGATTCATCTCTAGACAGATCCCTATGATCCTCAAGACCATCCAGAAGGAGTAAAACCCAATTACAATTATAGATGAGTTTACCTAGGTTGGACAGTTTTTTGCTCCAATTTTTTAGCCCTGCTCTGACCTGTTTGAACTTTTCCTGAAAGGGTTCTTGCTGAGTTGGCAAAGAAAGGTGTGCTGTTCCAATGAAGATGTACAGTTTCCATGAAACCAGGGTGTTGCAACCAAGAATTTTCAAATCTAAATAGCTTTGATTTAGGTATGCTACTGCCAATATGGAGAACAAAAGGGGTATGATCAGAAGTTGTTCTGGGCAACGGTTGCACAAAGGTAGCAGGGAAGGACAGGGGCCAGCCAGAGGAGGTGAAAACCCAGTCTAGTTTCACTAAAAAGGGGATCCTCTTGCATATTACTCCATGTGTAATTTCTTCCACTAAAAGGGACCTCCACTAGATCCATGTCTAAAATAGCCTTGTTGAAAATGTTCATTTCAGTAGTATTGCCTCCATCTTTGTTTCTATTTTTAGGCTTTGAATCAAATTGAAATCACCTCCTAGGACCCAATCATCGAAAGTGCTTGTGTCAAAATTCATAAGCCAAGTGATGAAGCCTTGCTTAAGGGGTGAACTGGCTGGTCCATAGATATTGGATACAT
Organism: Chrysopogon serrulatus; assembly: GCA_015844335.1. Classification (NCBI taxonomy): domain Eukaryota; kingdom Viridiplantae; phylum Streptophyta; class Magnoliopsida; order Poales; family Poaceae; genus Chrysopogon; species Chrysopogon serrulatus. The sequence goes on from JADLZL010004271.1 coordinate 13,919, forward strand.
GGAACCTCTTATTGTCCAACCTGCAGAAAAAACTGACAGTAATAGCATATGCATTAGACTGAACCACATCACCATCAAAAAGGCTACTGTTCCACACAGTTAAAAGTCCACCAGAAGCACCAACTGAGGGAGAGAAGGCAAAGTTATCCAGATTCCTAGGACAAAATTTCTTTGTATAAAAGTGATCAAAGGTTTCCCTCTTAGTTTTCTGAAGACAAATAATCTGACAAGCACTTTCAGTAATTTTTTCTCTGATAGCATCCCATTTGTCCTGAGAATTTATTCCTCTTACATTCAGAACAGGACTTTGATATTTCTATTGTTGTTGTGATCCATGAAGACAAGACAAGGCAGTGGTAAGCAGGTCCCAAGTACCAGAGTTTAGGACCAAAAACGGGTAGGCAAAAAGATATATGATAGAGTCAACCAAAGGGACAGGATCAAAACCATGACAGATAACATAAGGAGAAGCACAAGTTAACAAGCCATCAAAGTCATCAAAAGATAGTTTTAGAGCTCATAAAAAGATTATATAGATGGGGCCTTTTATTGGTCCAGTACAACCACTGGAGCGGGGAGCTCTTCACAAAAGCAAGGTACACTAAAACACTAACTAGTGCACCAGATATCACCATGGGCGGCTTAATCATCTAGCATGTCCTTTTTCAGCAGGGCAGCAGAGATAGTCTTAGACTGAATCTATAGGAAGCCTTCACCAATCCCTCTAAGGATGTCTTTGGAGAGATGTGGAGCCACAAAGCCATCAGCTGGGGCCACCATGGCAAGAGGAATGGGTTCCACTTCATGAGCAGTAGACTTCTTGGCCTTGCTAGCACTGTCAGCATCCTTGAAACCTTGGAGCTTCTTTGAAATCCTCTTGCTGCGCCTTAGGAGTCTGTCATTAAGTTGTTCTTTGATCTTGACTGCCCTATTCTTCTTTAGAGTCTAGAAAACAGGTGGTGGCACCTCCAGGATCTCAACCTCATCCTCAGAGCTTGGGTTCTCCTTCTCTTCAATGATGATCTCAGGGTCTTCAATGCCTGCCTCGACCTCATCTTCCTCATCAAGGTAGGTCAGTCCAATCTTTTTCAGAGCATCAGGACCACCAATCTGAGGATGAAGGATAAGAGCAAGATGGTACAGGATAAGTTTATCATTGAAGAAGGAAGGGATGGCTATGTTATGATCAATATCTAAAAAAGTTAAGCACCTGAGGAAAACATTTGAAGGGTAGGGATTAAAGGGAAGTAATACCTCTTTCAGAATAGATGGCACAACAGAGACCATTGGATCAGAGGGCAAGGTGGGGCCAATGATGACTGATCTGAGAGCAGGTGGAGGCACCACGGTGGCACTAAAGACAGAGAACTTCTCAGCTGCAGTCTTCACGGCATCAGCAGAGGGGGAACACGGTCAGTCTCAGCATCATCAGAGAGAGCTTCCATTGGTTCATGAGGGGCCACACCACTCTGCCAGCGGTTGAAACCAGCATCAACTGCCATATGGTCCCCATTGTTGGACCCAACAGGGGTGGCATCCGTATCTCCAGATGGAACAGGACCCATCCATCTAGGAGGTTGAGGCGGCTGAGGGTGCAGGGGTCCTAATACTGACAAAGGCTTCTTTATCCTGTAGTTCAGCAACATTCTGTTTCTTCAAGACAAAACACGAAACAGTCCAGGAGCGTCCCTTGGGAGGTAAACCCGCATTGACCTTAACCGAATTAGGGATCTTGGCATCGTCATTGAGGTAAACTTTGGCCACCACCCTAGCAAGATTTTCAGGTTCATGCCACTGAACCAGGATGCCAAACCCCGAGACCGACTTTGCAATGCTAGCAGCATTCTTAACATCTTCAGGGAAACCAACTAACATCACCTAGGCTTCACAATCTAGATCAAAAGAACGAGCATTGATACCTTCATCATGCTTAATGACTGACATCGAGTAATTTCCAAAGCGAAAAACTGGACCAAGGAACCGTTCCCTCTCCAGGGCAGACTCAAACCGCACATAAGCATCTCCTAGGGCACAAGGTTGGATCTCAGTGGTGCGAACCTGATGGATGTCATGGAAGAACCCCCGGAGAGATAGCTTGAGGTCGCCGAAATCTGCCTTGTGCATCGGCGGCTGCAGCCTGATGATGGCGAGGTCTTCGTTATAAAAGAGTGTAGCAGCCGGTCACGAAGACTTCGTGGCGAACAGGCGGACGGAGCATCGGTTCCTCCAGGTGGAAGCCATCAGGGACGTGGGGGACTGGATCAACAGCCTAGTTCGCCATTGCTCCGTTGGGGTTTTCTCGGGGCGGTGGAGGTGGAACAGTGCGATTTGGTGGAGACGGAATAGCCGAGGGAGGGGGTGAGGGAGGGTATTTAAGGATGGCACTAGTCTCTTCAACTTCTGAACGGGAAATAGCCCGGAAACGCCATTTAAAGCGTGATTTGGAAAGGCACTGGAAGGAAAGGTGACCGTAATTGAAGCAAACCCTGCATCGGATCGGGTGGGGGCAATCTTTCCTAAAGTGCCTAGGGCCCAAACAATTGAAGCAAGTCAGATCCTTAGATGGGCCGAAAGGGCCGGCAGGCGAATGGGCCAAAGGGGCACGAAGCTGGGATCCATTCAGATTCAAATTCGAATTATGCTCTACCGGCGATGGCGCCTCATCACTGCCAGGATTAAGGTTGGCCCCCACGATTTCCGGAGTTTTCCTAATCCAGCGAAGAACACGCCTAGATTTCTTAGATGAACTGATAGTCTAAAAATCCGAGGGGGGTTTGTTCCCCAGCAAAGAACCACAAGCACCAAAATTGGAGTTGTAATCAGAAGGATAATGCAATTGGAGAAAAACTGACTTTTTGTCTGGTTCAGGGGTGAGCACAGCTCTGGCATAACTTTTCTTGGATTTTGAACCGACATATGTCTATTGAGCCTCTTGCTCATGGCACCAGAGATCATACTCTCTGCGCCAGTTAGGACCACCACCACTCCAGAGGTGGAAGAAAACTTCAAAAGATTTGCAAGAAAAAACCTTGAGATGATATATCATCAGACCCACTTTTTTGGAAGAAATGGTAAATCCATACATCCAGCCTGATAGATGAAAGACATTGAAATCCTTAGCTATGCCACGGAGGCAAGCTTGTAGGATCAGACCAACCGAATCTTCATTGAGGCGAATAGCAGATCTGCCAAAACTTAGGACCAAATGGAAGCCCGATCCAAGGAGACGGGGGGGGGGACTCACCGAACATCCAAATCGATCTTGGACTAGGGAAGCGAACTTGGCCCCCTGCTCAAAGCAGAGGTTGGAGAGGCCTTCCATGGGGGAAGACAAGGATCGGGGGAGGCGCCATGGGTGGGGAGGAGAGGGGCCGGGGAGGTTGTCGCCGCCATGTCCAAATATTTTAGTACTCTTTGGTAGTGCTATACACTATTTCAGAAAAAAAAAAATAATATATATATATATATATATAGAATGTCCCAAGTGTCCCAAGTAGTGTGCTATATGCAACATGGCTCCATGGAATGGCGAAATGATCAAGAATGACGCTCCGTGCTATACGGGTGTCAAACTTTCTCTAGATGCTTCAAGGTTCAATATGTGTGTGGAATCAGATGATGTCGTGCAGACAGATTCATGCAACGTAACGCTGTTGCATATAGTTTTTTTTGTTATACACGGTACAGTCGTATGTTAATGTCTCTTGCGACATTGTTCAAGGAATGACGAAAGGAGGAAGGCTTCATCCGAGTGGACCCAATTAACTATTATCATCATACAGGGGTGTAGGACTTTCTCTCACTACTGCAGAGGGGGCTTCCCGGCTCCTGAGCCGGGACTAAGGAATCGGGACTAAATGTCCCCTTTAGTCCCGGTTCTAAGGCCCAGAACTAAAGGTCCACCTTTAGTTCCGATTGGTAATGACAACTGGGACTATAAGATGCGCCAGGCTGTGCTACAGGGACGGCACTTTTAGTCGCGGTTGGTATTACCAACTGGGACTAAAAGTGTTTTTTTTCTTTTCAATTAATTTTTCATTTAGGGTTTACAATTACGTTAGGTTTTCCGAATGCGTATTGTTCGCTACTAATTTATATATACGCGCACCTATAATTTATATAATTTAGAGCATTACATATTAATAAACTATAAAATTATATGTATATTATACATATGTATAGCTCCATAATAAAGTATTTACACATAACACTAGAAAATGACATATGCTGCTGCTAAAAGTTGAGAAGATGAAGCTAATAACCTCTTAACAAGTCGATGATAGCGTAGAAATGATGAAATGGATCAATAGTAGGAGATGGGAGCAAGAACCAAGCAAAAATACATGAAGAACAAAGCACAAGTGAGAGCTCGGGCTTGGCCAGGGGAGGAAGAAGAGTTCAAATATGGGAAGGCACATTTAATCCCGGTCCCAATTACCAACCGGGACTAAAGTCCACCATTTAGTCCCGGCTGGTGCCACAGACCGGGACAAAACCTGTAGTCCCGATTTGTGACACCAACCAGAACTAAAGGGTGGCCTTTAGTCCCGGTTGGTGACACCAACCGAAACTAAAGGTCCCTACTGCACATGCAAGACGCTATAGCCGTTGGGCAGAGGACTTTTAGTTCCAGTTGTTGTCACCAACTGGGACTAAAGATGTTATTGTTCTGGACGCTGTTGTGGCCGAGACTATTGTTCATTTTAACGAAGCAACCAAGAGTCTGTTCTATGTTCTATAGTAGTGTCTACATGTTTCGGGGCTGAGTACATGTGTGAAATCGATACTGATTCGTGCGGCGCTGTTCTATATATATTTTTTTCCCGTGCGTGCTACTAGAAGCGCTGCTCCCAAAATAGATGACGTTTTGGGTGTTCGACGTTTGCGATTTGTAGTATTTCTGGTTGAATAAATTTGTTGAAAAGAAATCAAGTGGCGATGATACTAATTATGTTCTTGTGAACATTATGTGACTCACTTTTAGGACGGAAGGGGTATTGGTTTTAGAGTATTTACGGTTGACGGCCGTGTTCTTGTCAACATTATGTGACTCAACGACGACAGCGGAGGTTTTGGCGGCTGATTTAATCTGATGTAAACCGTGTTGTTGTCAAGGATGGAGCAAATTGTAGGTTTGGTGGTAGTGCCGTGGCGGTAAGGTAACATTAATTCACTCGTCTTCATATTCCTTGGAGATGGAGATAAAAAGTAAACAAAATTATCTCTTTACCTTACCATTCCATTCGCGGTAATTTCGCTCCCATACCTAGCCAAAACCGAAAGTCACAGTAGTAAGAGAAACGAACGATTGACTTCGTGAGATTTTCAGCACGCACCATTCTCTTATTCCATTTCCTCTTTTCCTTAATAAAGAAAACTTTTATGGCCGTTCTTTTAAATTTGAGACAGAGAGCGCATAAGAAAAAGCTACCCCAAACCCTTTTGCTCCTTTACTTTTAAAAAAAACTTTTCTAAAAGTTTGCTTTCTTCCTTATTCCTAATTTGAATTTGAAAACGTTTCCTTCCTTCCTTTTCCCTAATTTTTTGAAAGAGCACAAGGAAAAGATATACCCCAACAACCTTCACACGTTCACCATGCATAAGGGCAACTAACAACCACAACATCCTCAGAATTTATGACCCTAGAAATATCCAAAAGTTGCCTAGCTAATACCTCTCCCTGTGTCCGCAAATCAACACATTGGCCGTCAGGCTAAAAAAACACGTTGGCCCTCATGTTTTTTCTTTCTTTTTTCCATTGCTTTTCCATTAGTCTTTTCTTATTAACTTATACTCATTTTGCTTTTGTACAAGAGTATTGATAAGTCTATCTAAAATAGGTAAGTACAAGAGTTGTGCTGAATAAATTGTGTATGATTTTTTGTTTCCGAAAGTCGTTGAACAGCAAAAGCTTATAAATGACTCATAGGACTAATTTATGTAAACTTCTGCAAGAAAAGTTATAAATATAAATTGTTATGATAAGTTTGCTCATGGATAGTTAGGTCTTCTTTGGGAGGGCTCCCAACGGCTCCGGCTCGCCATCAAAAGTAATGTAGCGACGCTGTTAGATACTATAGCATGAAGCCGTTTTGATTCTCAAGGTGAAAAATGAAGGGGGAGAGGAGGAGCCAGAGTAGGGGGGCACGATTTCTAGCTCCTCCTATTACGTGTTACAGTGATGCTATAGGAACAGTAGTGCTGGAGCCGGAGCTATGAAGAGTTATGCCAAACGGCCCCTTAATTAGTTATGAACCAAATTTGAGTTATACAGGTCACTAGTTTATGTCGAGCATCTTGTGTTTCATGACTGTAGCATTATGGGCTATATCTTTTCCAAAAGAAGTGTCATGCTGAAAAATTATCATGATATAATTATTTCAATTAATGTATTGAGAAAACACCAACATGAAGTTGTGGTGGAAATTGAAAAGTTACAAAAACTATTGTTTTCAAAAACCATACTCTCGCAAGGTTGGTCAGATCGTTCACTAATCAGCATGGCCATATTGAATGGATCCCATGTGTGAAACAACCTTAACCCTTTCTGCTCTCTCTCTCTCTCACACACACACACATGATTGTCCTTTTTCTCTTTTTCTCTCTCTCTCTCTCTCTCACACACACACACACACACACTTGATTGTCCTTTTATTCTCTCTTTGTTCCTTGTCATTTGCTGGTCCATTTCTCCTTCTCTCATCTTCCAAATCTAATGTGCAACCTTTTTCACAAGTCTACTATGCATTTTTTCACAAATCATGTGTTCACACTTGTTATTCATAAATCTTGTGTGCACAAATTTATTTCACAAATGTTGTAAATCTTGTGTGCACAAAATTATTTCACAATGTTGTATGCACAATTTTGTTTCAACAAACCTTACATGCATAATTTGTGTTTCACCAATGTTGAATGCAAATATTATGCACCATAAATATTTATTTATTTCGCAATGTTGTATGCACAATTTGTGTTTCACAAATGTTGAATGCAAATATTATGCACCATAAATATTATGTGTATAAGTTATATATTTCTATGAAAGTTATCATGGTAAGTTCTATTTGCAAAACTCATGTGTCAAAAGTTATATAGAAAATTTATGACAGCATGTTTAGCCCCTCACATGTTGTGATATAAGTTCTTTTTTCCAAGGCAGAAGTTGCAAATAACATTTTTTTTCCAAATAATGGAAGTCACTAGGTTGTCTGATCGTTTGTCAGTTTTCTTCTTGGCGAACACTCATCAATTAGTGGAACCATGGTAAGGTTGTGTTTGGTTGGTAGTTTAGGTTCTAGCCAGGCTTGTGAACGAGAATAGGAAGTTTCGTTATGTTTGATGTATCACTTCACTTTCCCATGCCATTATAGGGTGGTTCCCTCTAAGGCATTATTGACATATTTTTTCCACTTTACCCAACTTGACCGGATGTCACAAGAAGTAGAAGAGATTAATTTCATGTTATTTACGCTCGTTTACTATCTTTTTAGTTTTTGTTTTATCTGAATAAATAAATTTAGTTTCAGTAAGAGTGGATTTTTTTAAAAAAAAAAACATACTCTGTATAGTAAAAGTACATTTTCTAAAATCAGTTTCACCGTGCTACTTTTTTTTTTCTTTACACTTCTCTGACATTATATGGCAATATGTATAAGAATATCTATAGTCAGCACGTCGATTTAGCATATGGCATAGTTTAATAACAAGAACATAAAATAAAATTGTAGCTGTGTGATTTTTTTAATATATAATCTTAAAGTGTATTTTGAAATTTATTGTTTTATATGAAGAAGGCCCAAAGTGAATGGAGGCCATTTTCCGCGAGTTAGAAATGGGCCACGGTATAGTATGAAGCTGGGACAGGATCACGAGCCCATCAGTTATGTGAGTCGGGTTGCAGCGCAAACTAGGCCCTATTTGGAACCAGGCGGGCATGAGCTCGGCTATCTGCCTCGTTTCATGCAGTTCGGAATAGGCCGGCAGGACGGGGCGAAGCGTGTCGTTTTCAGGCCCGACGCTCCGCCCAATTTTGGTTTCGAGAGGCTTCCTCACGAAGAGAAAACAAAAGAAATTGAAGCAGCACGAGACAAGAGCAGGTAGGAGAAGGCATCTTTCATTCTGCACCTCACTGACGGAGCCACCGCCCGCCACCCCGGACGGCCAGCCTTGCAAAAGAAAATTTTCTTCACATCAAGGAAAAACTTTATAATTTAGTAGATAATATTTTTTGCATAATACGAATTGCCCAGGCTTTGAAAAGCTTCAGGCTCCACCACTGCTGCACCTTTCTGCGGCCGCATGGCACGAAAAGAAAAAAAAAGAAAAAAAAACAAGAAAGGGGATGATCGAAGGAAGCGTCTTTTTTTTTTTCCTTTTCGGCCCTACGCAGCACAAAAGATGCATAGCAACTGGGTCAATTTGCAAGAGGAACGGAATCCGGCTGCGCAAGTGAAAACGAGGGCCCAACCATCCCAGCAGGCCCACCAATACTGTTTATAACCCACCTGTCCGTCCGTCCGTCAGATTCTCTCGCTCGTAAGCGATCGGAACTTCGGCGAATAGATATTTCGCTGCAGGTGGTGCGGTGTGGCACAATTTTATTATTCAGTTTATTCTGTGTGGACTTAACCCATCATCGATCAGCAATCATTAACCAACTGCAATTAATATAATTTGCGTACAAAGAACTGTGGCGTCAACTTCTGAGACCCGCTCAGTTGTTCAGCTGTCAGCCTTTTCAAGGCACAGCTGAGCTATTTTCCAACATCTGTTAAAAAAATCATTTTACAACAAAGCTCCATCTCGCTTGATCTAATTAAACTGTATGCCAATACCATATTTTGACTTCACTATGTCCTTGTTTACGCTTGCGTGCTACGGCCTAGCTAGGTCGGCGACACTGTGTTCATCATGGCCGATCTGAGCCCCCTCTCATTCGTTCTCAGGTGGTGTGCGTCACTGTAGGAAAAACTTGCCTCTGTCTTCGACACCAACGGTGTAAGCTGGTGACAATGCTTCAAGCGCCATTTGCCGTCCTAAAAGGTGTTCCTAACGTCCTAATGATAAAACCACAGGATCATCTAACAGTAGATTCATATGGGTACAACATATTTACAGTGTAATGAACAAGAGTTCCTAGTACAGAACTACTAGTAGATCGAGGTAGAGAGGAGTGTGGTAGGGTTTCTTTACCGAGATCGGACGGAGTAGTAGCAGGAGTAGCAGTAGCAGCAGTGGAGGACTCGCCGGTGTTCATCATGGACGCCGGCGGCTAGAGGACGTCGGCGTCGGTCTGGAGAAGAGGGGACGTCGTCGGAGTTGAAGGTGGATGTGGTCCAGATCGGCAGCGATCTACCTCGGCCAACTCAAGGGCTAGGTCAATTTTCTTTTGCCACTCAACGTGGTTATCCCTATGAAACGCGGAATATTCTTTACCATGTTCATCAATGTGTAGCCTGAAACCATAGTTCAAAATCTAGTGAGAACAGTGTATACCATAGTAAATGAATTGCTTTTATACATTATAACTAAATCACCGTTGGGCAGAAACAGAGATAATGCATTAACCATCAATTGAAACCATTATAATATTGCTACTTATCAACGTTGGTCAGAAAAAATAGCAATATTATAATCACCAAAATGATAACCATATTTCAAAATTAAATTCTCCCATTGGTTCGAATTTAATAGTGAAAATAACAAGATTAATAATCACTAAAATCAATTCCATTTTCAAAGTTAAATTCTCCCGTTGGTTCGAATTTAATAATGAAAATAACACCATTATTATATCATTGAAAAACCATATCCATTTTTTAAAATTAAATTCTCCCGTTGGTTCGAATTTAATAATGAAAATAAAAACATTAATACGCAGCAGAAAACGTGTAGTACAGTCTCTCAATTGTTAAATCCAGAAACAATAAAACATTATTTTCCTCTGAAAATATTAAACATGTTGGTGTAAATAAAATCAGAGGAAAACAATCAATTCCCTTAAGCAAACTGCTGCTGAAAATAACAATTGAAAAGGAAATAAACGAACTGTTTCTTTACAAAATCTGGCCCGAAGGCCTGCCATTGTCTTGACCCCGGCGCGGCGCGCAGCGCGTCCTGTGGCCTAGCTGGCCCATGGCGGCCCATGCCGCCGGGCGTTTGTCCTCCCCCAGCGCCCGAGGCCGCAACTTTGGGCCTGGGCGGAATTTGGCACCCCGCGCGCCCCTCTTGGGCTCAAAGTAGCCCGAAGGCGCACCGGTGATCCCGGCCACCCGTTCAGATCCGGCGGTAATGCATGCAGGTTTCTTGGAGGATCAAAAACCTCCGGCGGCCGTCAGCACCCAAACCCTAAACGCCATTTTCTTTCTCCCTGCTTTCTTGTTCAACGCCGACGGCGGTCGGCGACTTCCTTTGACATCGCGGCGGCCTGCCCAGAACCGGCCGGAGCAAGCGCCGGAGACAGCGCCCCCAGCAGCAGCCTGCCTCCCTCCTTTCGTCCTTTCTACGCTTTTTCTCGGTGCCGCCGGGCGGCGCAGCGGCTGCCCTTGGCCAGCGACGCCGCTTCGGCCGGCGGCCCGAGGCTAGCGGCCGGCGTTGGTTGGCCGCTCCCACTCTATCTCCCTTCCCCTCCTAGTCGGCAACGGCATAGTGGCGCGCGGGGCCGGCGTCCGGCCCGGTGGCCATCCATCGCCGGCCAAAAAGAGGGAAGATGGCGCCGCCATGTGGCCTCTTCGGCCTTCGCCTTCACGGTCGGTGGCGCGCCCGCCGTCGAGGAGCAGCGGGGTGGTGCCCCTGTGTCTTGCGCCGGCGTTGAGGCCAAACCTCGGCGGCGGCTACGTGTAGTCCACTCACCGGCGAGCCGGCGGCGCGACCCCTGTCCCGCACAACGGCGGTGATGATAGTGAGGTAGGACCCCATGGTAGGCCACTCACCTCTCCGTCCTTGTTCTGTTTGCCCAGTTAGGGTTAGGGTTTCAATGAACGAAACTCTTCTGTTTTCTTTGATCCGAATAGAAATCGAATCATCTCCTTTTCTATTCTACCCAAAACCGGATCCACTAACTAGGGAGGCGACTGATACCATTGTTAGAACGATTACATCTTCTAGTAGCAGATCGGCATGGGTATAACATGAATGCAGTGTAGTAAACATGTGTTTCTATACCTGAGCTACTAGATCGGGAAAAAGAGAGAGGGCTAGGGTTCGTTACCGACCGTCGTAGGGAGGAGTCGCAGTAGCCAGAGACGTGGATGACGTGGCGTTCACCATGGTCGCCGGCGTAGGGGCGTCGTCGACGGCGGCCTGGGGAAAAGGGAATGTCGTCGGAGTTGAAGGCGGATGTGGTCCAGATCGGCAGTGATGTGGAACGGCGGCAGAGTTTCCCGTCGCTGGTTGCGCCCCTCTCGAGATCGGATTAGGGTTTTGTCGGTGGGGAATGCGGCTCGCGGTGAACCTCGTACTGTGAGCCTTTGGCCCCCACCTCTATTTATATGCGCAGTGCGACGGGGGCCCACCAGCCATAAATGGGCTGGGCGCCTCTGATCAGGGCGCGAGGTCAAGGCCCATTGGTCGTTGGGCCAAACGGTGAAAGGAGATCAACCTAACACCTAAGGGCCGTGTTCGGTAGCCTGGATTGCTCAGGAGTTATTCCAATTGACGAAAGGCTATATAAAGAAATAGTTCTGGGGAGCGGTTCCCTAATTCACGAGTCCAAAGATCTCTTCTCTAGGTTAAAACTTTGGACTCAATTAGTCAATTAATGGCGCGAGTTTGTGTCCTCTCACCTAGATGCATGGTCCTATGATAATCCTCTTCTGTTAGGTGGTTCACTGGTTTGGTTATGTTCAATAGAAGATGCCCCGGTTTGTTGGGAAAGAAGATGCTCGGCAATTGCCTCAAAAAAAAAGAAGAAGAAGAAGAAGATGCTCGGTCATTATTGCTTAAGACAAGATTAATGGTCATCAATTTGGGTGCATCGTCTATTCGTCTACCACCATTCATGGCCGCCAGTCAATTTCAATTACCATCGATAGAGGATTGGAGGGGCATGTGAGGTGTTGATGCTACATTCATCACCTTATTTTCGCAGGAGGAGAATGGTTGGTGGAATTATTTGTGACCTTCACTTCTGGTGCAAAAAGGTTCTATGCGTCATGCTAACTCTTTGTAGTTACGCTTGATTAACATGTTTTTGATATGTTGTTTTGAACTTTTGGTCCATGTGTTAAGTTTGGGACCCTATGAGCTTAGACCATCCATGCACGGTGTGCAAGGGATTAAATAAAGGGCCCCACAAGAAGAAATGTACATTGCACTTCAAAGCCGTGTGAAAAAGCAAGCGTCCAAATTATCTTGAATGTTCAGGATCTAGCGTGTCAAATAAAAAAGTCACTTCATCTCTGTTTCCTTATATACTATAGTAGAACAATACTAGTTTATCAACTAGACACTGGTGCAAGAACTAGCTGCAGGAGTGGGAACTGAATCCTAAACACCCTATTTTGGGTATCACTTTGGCAACACACCGTTGAGGCCAGCTCAACAGCCCCAATGCTCCTATGTGTCTTGTAGCCTCATTATTATCCACCTGATAAAAGTAATCAACTTACTTTTCTAATAGTTTGTAGAAATGTCAGATTCCCTACAGAAGTCAGAAGATGTTTGGCTGACATAAAACATCTACTCCCTCTGTCCCATAGATTTTGTCGTTGGAAAACCGTGTCCCCCTCACAAACACGCTTCCCGGACGACATACTCCATGGACGGAGGGAGTAGCTACTAATACTGTGAGAGCAGAAAAGGTAAAAGAGACATGCAGAGAAGAGAGAGAAGAGAGGTTGGGAGTTGGGACACAGAATAAAAAAAATGAAATTGCTGCCTGCATTGTGTGCAGTTGTCTCAGATGCTGCTTGCCCCTGCTTTTTTGTGAGACTACTATTGTCATATAACTATGTTAAGGCTGTCCTGAGGATCTTAGAACATTTTTTGAGATAGGAAAACCTGAGCTATATTAGATCAAATGGGTTAATTACAACCTAGTGCCACAATGTAGTGCACATGTGGATCAACTCTAGTGATGCAATGCATATGCATATCACTACATATAATTGAGGCCGTAGGCCCCTTCCAAAAGTGGGCTTAGGTGTGGTTGGTCGCACCTCTCGCCCTGTCCCTAAAGTCGGCCCTGACAATTGGGAGAGTAGTTCTCCCTCCACTGAGTTCATCATACAAACTCTTAAGCAATCGATAACTAAAGAGCATGTCTAGCTATTAGGCGTGTGTTAACTTATTGCATACTCCCTCCATCCTGTAATATAGCGCATTCTGACATTTGAAATTTGTCCTGAAGTATAAAGGATTTGGGTAACAAAAACATAATGTTTGCTAAATACAAATGCATGATCCAGCACTTGCCATATTTCCATATGAGGAAACTGAGAGTCCATCATTTAATCATGGGGAATAGAATCAGATTTTATTATATTAGAAAGTTAAGTGAGGAATGCATACGGCTATTTCACTCAATTATTTTGTCCATGAATAATTACAATGTCTATATTTCAGGAAGGAGAGAATAGAAAAATTCTCATATAGTAGTGCTACTATATCTGTTTTTCTAGGAATCAAAGTTCGAAAGGAGACACTCACATACAAATATGGAGGCATACTCACCTCCTTGGAGATATGTTCCCATACTACTGAGTACTGAGGTTCTCTCTTCTTTTCTTTATAATATAAAGGATTACATGAAAGTGATATATCATCAATCTAAACCAATATCACTCCTGGCCTTTGCATAGTTAGAGCATCTCCAAGAGACTAGTCAAATCATTTTGTAAAGCAAAATTTAGCTATTATTAAGAAAAAAACCTCTCCAACAGACTCTCTAGATGACTCTCCAATTTGGCTAGCTCTCCATTCCTCCGCCTCCGCTGTCTATTCCTGGATAGCCACCATCGCTCGCCATAGACCTTGCGCCTGGTTTTCCAGCGAGCAGGAGCCTCGCGCGACCTCTTTTTTCTTCTTCAATGTGTCCTCATTGACTTCAGGTTGCAGGTTCCTTCAACACGCATTGCTCCAAGGTCACGTACCACCTGCCCCCACCTCCGCCTCTCATCTACAGCCCGTCCCTGTCCCCCTCCAAGTGCTCTATGTCTCCGCCGCCGCGTCCTCCTGTTCCGGCATCCGCGTGTGGAGGGTATGGCGCCCGGTCTTCTTCTCTGATTCCCCAGTTCACCGGTAGTTCTGTGGGTCAAGGAAGCCAGGATTCTGGTGGTTGCGAGGACCTTGTGAATTTGGATTGGATGGAAAACGGAGAGGTTGGACTGCTGCGCCGGCGGGTGGTGCCTCCCACTGGGTTTGGAGCCCAGATGCAGCAGTTCTCTTTCCCAGCCGGTGGGCAGCCATTGCAGTTCCCCTTCCGAGGTGCAGATCAGGTCGACGGCGAGGACTTTTCTGGTGAGGCCTTGCTAATTTTATTTAGCTTCTTAGTTTGTTCATAGCAGTTTGTTGCTCTGAGCAGAATTGATTTAATTGAGAAAAGAAAATGTACAAATGAATTGTCATGATAATTGTCGATATTTCGCTCAAATGTCGTACGGATGAATTTTGGTATATACTGTAGTCGGGAATGAACTATACATATCCTCTTAGTTGGCAATAAGAGGACTCAGAAGTCATGCCACTGTTGAGTTTATGTAGTAATTTCAAAAGGTGATGTTTGGATGTGTCAGTAGTAATAGCAATTTGGTTGAGACTGAACTGATACATTTTCTCTAGTTTTAGAGTGACATTTACATTAAAAATTAATATTATTGTTTGTTTTGCAGCATCAATGTCAGGCAATGGGCAAGGTCAGTTGTTTCAATGCTATTCTTGTAGTCTGATTGTCACTGCATTTCCTGAAGTCTTAGTGTATTAATGTTACTGAATATTACCATCTGTTATAAATATTACCAAATAGTGAGCAGTAATAATTTATCAATTCAATATTCTTTGTTCCTTTGTGATCAAAGGTGCCATGGATTCAGGGGGATACTTCACCAACCTGATTAAACAAGGCATTGTTGGTAGTCAGTCTGAAAATGCACCTCTAGCTCAGGAAGGAGTACCACAAGATGAGGTTCAAGCAATAGCGAAAGGAAACCAGAGAAGAACAAAAAATTTCACAATTGAAGAGGATGAACAGCTTGTGAAATCATGGCTAGACGTCAGTTTGGATCCAGTGAAAGGTGTGGACCAATCACGTACCACATATTGGAAACGAATACATGGACATTTCCATGCCCACAAGAAGTTCTCATCTGATCGCACGCAAGGCTCTTTGATGAACCGTTGGTCTGGTATACAGCATGATGTGAACCTCTTTGCTGGTTGTCTTTCTAGGATTGAGAACAGAAACCAAAGTGGAGTGACTATTGATGACAAGGTTTGATGTCACTCCTTTTCCCTTTTGCAATTATATATGATTTGGATGCATCTCACACATTCGTCTTTGTCCACTATGTAGCAAGCTGATGCATTGAAAATGTTTATTAAAGAAGACAAGCATCATAGGCAATTTCCATACATGCATTGCTGGAAATTATTAAAAGGCACCGCTAAGTGGGCAAATAGGCGCCAGCAGATGGAAACCCAGAAGCCAAGCAATAAAAAGCAGAAGGTTCTAGCCAATTCAAGTCCTGCATCAGCTCCTCCTTCACTGCCTGCTGCTACTATTGATGAGAATCAGCTTGCACTTGAGAGACCTCCAGGGCAAAAGAAGGAGAAGAAGAAGTTGCGGGAACTTTCTAGCATCGAAGCTTTGGATTATCTTTTGGCAAAAAGAAAAGAAGCCGATGCAGAGAAGGAGTTGAAGAAAGAGGAGCGGTGCAAGAAAGCCTTCGCACTGCAGGAAGAAAAGATCAGACTGGAGAAAGAAAAACTTGAGTTACAAAGGGAGGAGTTTGAGTTAAAAAAGAACCTAGAAGAAGAGAGAATTATGAATGTCGACTCAAATCAGATGCGCACTGACCAGCATGAGTACTATGAAGGGCTCAAGAAGGCTATACTTGCAAGTCGCCTAAATAATTAGATGTGTCATTATATCTTAAGTAGTTCTCATATTGCCACATTTATAGTTGCTGTGAGGGAATTATATTTGCAATCCCTATTAATATATTTGCAGTTCGTGATGTACTGCGTCATTCTTCTTGTCATATGAGAATATACTGTGTGCCTAAAAGTTTTCAGATTAACTAATGAAGAAGATCCTCTGAATGATGCATTTGTTCCCTGTGATTGAGATATGGCCTTGTACAGTCTGTTCACTAACTGAATGAAAATAGAAATCATGATAGCATTCTGAATAGTTTGTACAGCATCTGAATGGGAATACAAATTGTTCTAGAGGCAAATAAAATCATTCAAACAATAATATCCTAACAGCAAATAAAATTATTCAACAATAATATTCTAATATAAATCTGGATGATTTCGCCAGAGGTGCTCAATAAGGTCGGCTTGAAGCTGTGTGTGAGTTTCCTTGTCCTGAATATTCTTGTAATTTTGGAGGAACTCTTCGAGTTGAGGTGTAACATTATGGGAAACTTTTACCTTTTCTCCCATGTCATCATAGCTGAAATCATCTTCGTCAATACCCTCATCTTCGACGATCATGTTGTGCATAATGATACACGCTTTCATGATTGTTTCAAGCGTTCCCTCATCCCACTCACGAGCTGGCCCTCGAATGATAGCAAAGCGAGCTTGTAGAACCCCAAATGCTCGTTCAACATCCTTCCTACAAGATTCTTGGGCCTTGGCAAAATATTTCTTCTTGTTCCCTTGTGGCTCTGGTATGGTCTACAAGATTCTTTAGAGGCAACTGCTTCTAATATAATTGTAGGCTCCTTTTTATGCCCTCGATATACACCATGCCATCCAACAGGGCAGTTTTTCCAGGTCCAATGCATGCAATCTATGGAACCAAGCATTCCTGGAAAACCTCTGCTCTCACCAATTGCGAGTAATCTAGCTGTATCATGTTCATTAGGCAATCTCAAATACTCAGATCCAAATACTTGAACAACAGCTAAGACGAATCTTCTCAAACTTTCTAGAGCGGTGGTCTCGCCAATACGTATATAGTCATCCATAGCATCAGCCGCTACACCATAAGCTATCATTCGAAATGCTGCCACGACCTTTTGCAAACAAGATAGCCCTAGGGTACCAGCTGCATTTCTCTTTTGCACAAAGTAGTCATCATGCTCCTCAACAGCATTCATTATGCGAACAAACACGTGGCGTCTCATTCGAAATCTATAGCACAAGACAAATTAATTTAATTAGCCAAACCTGATGTAGAAAAGAAATTTCATATTGACAAAACTACAAACCTCCGCCTGAAATAGTTTGGCCCATATGTAGGATCATCTGAGAAATAGTCTTCAAAAAGTCTGGAGTGGCCGGACTGCCTATCACGATTCAATACGCGATGTCCATGAATGGAACCTCGACGATATGGTTGATTGTCATTAGCCTGTGCTACTATGTGTGCGGCTCCAATATATAAATCATCCTCATCGTCCGAAGATGATGACTCAAGCACGTCATTCAATAATTCATCTTCAGAATCCATCGTTGGCACACCTTGATCTGTAGGATACAAAGACTAATTTTCTAATCAACATAGACAAGTATTTGCGTCAATTCGTAAAATTATGGCCAAAATAAACAAACCTCCTGCGTGCCCTGATGGCTGCGGCCGGCAGAACGTCGCAGCCCTCCATGCCGCCGCGACTTCAAGCCGTGCGGCCGGCAGGTCACCGGCAGGACGTCGCAGCGCCCCTGCGTTCCTGTGCCTGCAGATACTCCTACAGGCTATGGCGGCGATAAAAGGATGGAGGAGCAGGAGAACAAGCCCAACAACACGTCGAGAACCAAAAAAAAAAAAGGCTTTGTGATAAAAAAAATGATGATGTGACACTTTTAAATATACAGAGTTCCAGTTTTACAGAGTCTGGTGAAGTACTCTAATATTTCTTTGTCTAATCTATTTTAGAGAATAGCCAAATCAGAAAATTTAGCTAGTCCTTTTAGCTAATCTCTTGGAGATGCTCTTAGCATGGTCCAGAGTCATGAGCGATGGCTCTTACTTGCAGTAGACCTTAGCTTTTTCAATGATTATCATCACACCCACAACATTAGCAGGCGCATTAATAATTATTTAATGTACTTGTGCAGAATCCGGGGCTTATGGGCAAAAGAGATATCAGGATAAGTCCCCCGGGACAAGACGTTTATCTTTTCTAGCTCCTTTCCCTAAACAGAGCACGCCGGTTGGACCCACACATAAGGAAAAACGCCTAGCTGCCAAGCCCAAACCCGACGATCAGATCAGATATATTCAGATCTCCAGGTGGTTACTTGAAGGCCATCGCTGTGAACCCATCAAAGATTCTTTTTGCCACGTTTCGACTTTCGAGACGCAGCACCGATACTCTTCGTGATTCACATGATCTTGATCGCCTGATGCAGTAGCAGTTATAGCCGCCATGCATACAGCATGTGTATGAACCTACACTGTTATAGACACATCGGAGTTCTTTGTGTTTATTAGGCATCTGCATCTCATCAAGCTCTCCGCCTGTATCGGAGATACGCTATGCATGCAGAGATCTGCAGGCTGCTGCACTCCTGCAAGAAATGCCAACCTGATCCATGGCGATAGTAGCCCTTTTGTCTGTCCCGAGAGCTGTTTCGTCGTCATCTCCCTCTCTCCTGCAGATAGAAAGATTAGGATGCAGGGAGCGCTGCAGCAACCGAGCAGCGTGTCATTTACTTGCTCTTCTGGTATAGGACAGGAAGAATAAGGGACTGCATTGCGAGTCATTAGGAAAACGTCTAAGAGCAAGTTTTATAGTCTCGCTCGTTCCGCGCCGGCAGTGGGCGGCAAGAAACAATGGACCCCACTATCATTTAATGCCATGAGTGGACAGCAGCCAATAAGAGTTAGGAGAGCGGTGGGGGCCCATGCGGCACAGCGCAAGTCGCCCGCTTGAGCCGGCGTCTCGCCTCTCGCCCGTTCCCTTCTCTTTCCTGCTCCACGTCGGATTGCGCCAGCTCCCAGCCAGTTATAATACTTGCTCTAAATCGACGATGAGCTGCACATGCATCTCCTTCCGCAAAGAAACCAGAAGATTAGACGTCACAGTGCTTGGCCGATCTCACGCGCGTGCTTATTATGGCGAGCTAGCGCTTATCCAAACTGGATGAAACGGAAAGGTTCAGTGGCTAACCGCAGCCCCAACTTCAAGTCTGAAGCCTATCTGTCATCAGTGTCCAAATCACGCAAATGACAGTGACATAATCAGTAGCTTGAGGACTTGAGAAACAGCACATACAGATACAGGTACAGCTGCGTCCATTAAGAATCGTTTCTTAAATACATCGGTCAAGACTAAGGAAAGAAGAACCCTATCTCTTTACCTCTCTTTTCCATCCCCTTGATACCATGATGGCGTCAATGGCGGACTGCGGGGACGTGCTATCTCTAGAATCAGTTGCCCCTTGACAAAATTCCTGGATGGCACGCAAGGTATGTTTTGGGCCACTGCACAATGAATGATGACTGAAATTAGGTGGGGATTCTCTCCTCCGTTGACCCAAAAAAAAAAAAAAAAAAAAACAGCTATCATGCATGCATGATGCTCAAGCCAGTCAGCTGTCTGAAAGGAAACAAACACTAGAATGGAAATGAGAAACGAGAGGGAAAATTTTCCCAGTGCCAAATAGAGTTCTATAAGCTCTGCCACCTAGAGTGGTTTGGATGGCTTGTTTGCTTGTAATTATTTTCTCTTTGTATTTTTTATGTGCATTATTTGGTATAAACTACTTGAAGAGAGGCAACAAATCATACTATGCAACATTCTTTGGGTAAAGTACTCAACTTTCGTACTATCTGATACTCATATCACTTTATTTTTCTCAAAGATCATAGTAGTGGTTCTCTCTTTTTCCTTATCAATAATACACAAGCACAATTATTAGGCTCCAACGAAAAATGCAACAATAATTTAACTTGGGGGTTGGGAAAGGGCGAAAGGCCATTTGACTACTATTAGTACTTGACATCATGAGCTGTGCATCTTAATTAATCGAACAAAAAACAAAGGCAGTGCCATAATCAAATTTCAAATAGGACATACCATAATCAAATTTCAAGAGGACACAAGTGCATCAAGTTATTATAGGAACTACCCCAATGATCACCTCACAAGAAAAAGAATCTGAGAAAAATATCAAATAATTGTATGGACCCTAAATCATCACCGTGTAATTAACTACGGAACACCAAAATTCCCACCTCGTTCAACATCTTCTGGTGGTGGTGGTAGTACTCGAAGACTTGTATGAATAGCCATCGCTGTTTAAGACGAACAACCTAGATCATGTGAAAATGACATGGTAATAATTGATTAAATTGCAAATGCTGGCACAATCATTCAGATGCACAAAAATCTATGGGGACCAAAACTGAATTTGCTCCAGAACAAAATTTCGTGTATGTACACATACATCTGCACAAAATTTTACAGACTATGATCGTACAAAACTTTGCAAGCCGATCGAGCACTCGATTCGACTCTCGTGTCGACAAAGTAAACACCTCTCTCTCTTTAATTTTGTGCACCTGTTCTCTTGCTGTACAACACATGACGCATAACGAACTAGCTAGCCATGGCTGTCTCCAAGCAACAAGGAAAAACTTTACATGCTACTATAAGAAGCCGTGTAAATCCTACGCAAAGTCGCTACAGCTTTTACATCACAGACAGGACGCCGTCTGTTCACGCGGTCCCGACGACGGCGGCCGGCGGGCTGTCGCCCTGCCACGCCCAGACGATTTCCGCGAGCCCCGGGCGGACGTCCACGGCGCAGAACTTGTTAAAGTCCAGCGCGTCCCCGGCGTCGTGCGCGAACTCGACGACGGCCACGTCGACGGCCACCTCCAGCACCTCGGCGGTGACCGCGAGCCGGCCGTTGGTGCCCTCGGCCTTGGCCTCCATCCTGACCTTCCAGCCCTGCTTGCCCCTGGTGATCTCGAACCCCAGCGCGCGTGCCACGGACTCCAGCTTCTCCACCACGGTGGCCGCCGGCGCGCGCGCCGTGAACACGGTGGCGGCCTTCTGCTCGCTCTCGAACAGCCCCGACAGGTCGAACCCCGAGGACATGGAGGAGATGAGCTGGAACGCGTTGCAGGACCGAGGCGAGGTGCTGGCGCCGCCGCTGCTGGTGTCGTCGTCGTCGTCGCCGGTGTCGAAGAGGGCGCCGCCGCTGCCGTCTCTTTCGTCCAACGGTTTCTTGGGCGTCACCGGGGGCGAGAGGACCGGCGGCACGAAGCCCTTCCTGAACCACGGCGTGCACATGATCTCCGCGACGGAGGCGCGCTTGGCGGGGTCGACGACGAGCAGGCGCGCGATGAGGCGGCGCGCGTCGCCGGAGACCCATGGCGGCACCTGGTACTCGGCCTTGAAGATCTTCTGGTACATCTTGACGTAGTTGTCGTGCTGGAACGGGAGGAAGCCGCAGAGCAGGACGTAGAGGACGACGCCGCAGGACCAGAGGTCGGCGCGCGCGCCGTCGTAGCCGCGCTTCCGGAGCACCTCGGGCGCGACGTACGCGGGGGTGCCGCACTGCGTGTGGAGGAGGCCGTCGTGCCGGAGCTGCTCGGGCAGCGCGGCGAGCCCGAAGTCGGTGACCTTGAGCCGGCCCTCCTCGTCCAGCAGCAGGTTCTCGGGCTTGAGGTCCCGGTGCGCGACGCCGCGGCGGTGGCAGAAGCCGACGGCGGCGACGAGCTGCTGGAAGTAGCGGCGCGCGTGGTCCTCGCTCAGGCGGCCGCGGGCCACCTTGGCGAAGAGCTCCCCGCCGCGCGCGTACTCCATGACGACGAAGACGCGGGAGCGGCTGGCCAGCACCTCCCGGATGCCCACCACGTTGGGGTGCCGCACCATCCGCATGATGGAGATCTCGCGGCGCAGCTGCTCCACCATCCCCTCCGTGCGCCGCAGCCGCGCCTTGTCGATCACCTTGATGGCCACGCTGGAGCTGGTGCTGCTGCCGGTGGTGCCGCTGGCGCTCAGGTCACGCGCGTAGTAGACCTTGGCGAAGGTGCCCTGCCCCAGCAGGCGGCCCAGCTCGTACTTGCCCAGCACCAGCTTCCGCTCCGGCTCCTCCCCTTCCCGCCCTGATCTCGCCATGGTCTGTCTCTGCTCTCTGTGTGTGTGTGTTCACTACTGGTACTCCGCTGCCGCTGCCGCAGTTTCTTGTTGCCGCTACAAGTGGGAGCTCCGGGAGGGCGGCCAAGCGCTGCTGATTTAGTGGCGCCTGCCGCGTGGCCCGCGTGGGAACGTGGCGTGGCGGCACATGGTTTTCCGTGGAGGGCCCGGGGGAACGAACGTTGGTTCGCGTAGTACTGTATGTGGTTGGGGGTGTGGGCTCGGTCAGTGCGGTGCACCGCACACGGGGTTTCGGAAGTCGTTGGGCGCCGCCGGTGGCTCGCTTTGTATTGTAGGAAGCCGTGTGAGGTGGTGCGCGCAGTGGGCCAACGGGAGGCGGGCACGCGGACCGGACGGGTGGGGTCGGCTCAGACGAGCCTTGCGGTGGGGGAGCCCGCGAGGTGGGAGCTGCGGAGTGGAGGAAAGGGCACGGGCCCATGCGGCGTCGCGGGTTGTTGCCGCCTTGCCGGCGAGGTTGGAGCTCGGAAGGAGGCCAGATTCGGGCGAGTCTGCCGGGTGATTGGACCGGCCATTTCCTCTGCCCGTTCCGCGTTCAACCTTCAACGTCGTTCAACGTTGTTGTACAATGGCAGGTGAAGAGTTCTCTGGGTCTTCTGGAAGTGGAATGTCCTCTTTGCCGGCGAGGTCAGGTTTGTTTAGGGAGAGCAATTAGCCGGGAAAGACTGGCCTGTAGTATATCATGTCATGTGCCAAGGAATCTGTCCTCCTGCCTCGATGCTACCCTGCGAGAATGTCAGGAGTCATACGGCCGATATTTGAAAAAGAGAGAAGTCATACTTGTGACCGCTGACTCCTCCATGACCAGAGGCATTGCCCAAGGTGATTTAGAGGCATTGCCCAAGGTGATTTTGAACGCCAAGGTATTGAGCTGGGTGAGTCGCTGTTGTCAGCTGCCTGGCTCCAACAGAAGGCAATGGGCAAGAAGATGCACAGGAGGCAGGATATCTTTTTTTTTTTTTGGCAAGTAGAAAATGATGGTTACACATTAAGACTGGAAAACGTTATGTGTCACACGTACGCCACGCATGACATAAAAACAAAGACTAATTGAGCCCAAAAGCCCAGTAAAAGAGAAGGGCGGCGACGTGGGCCGCAACCACACCAAACCCTAGGGGGTGGGGGGCGCCGCACGCCGCCACCACCGGGGGCACCGTGGGGGGCGCCACCCCTCCCTGTGGGATCCGCGTCCGCGTGCAATTATCTTAATTAAATATTTATTAGAGATATTTCGGGATATTAGGTAAATTTGTAAAAAGGAAGGATCCGGTCAATAAGGTTCCTTGTCTTTTAGAATCCACTTGGGACTATAAATATAGGGATATTGTAATGGGATCAGTTAAGAAAGTAATTGGATTAATTCTTATTATTCTCTCTCTCTCTCTCTCTCTCTCTCTCACGCCTCCTCCCTCCCCCAGCCCTGCGCTAGCCCCCCCCCCGCCGTGCCTGCCCCCCCGCCCTTGGCCCGCCCCCCCCTCTCCTCCCTCCTCTCCTCCAAATCCGCTAGCTCAATCCACCCCCATCCCCCGCCGCGTGTGTTACATCTGGTATCAGAGATCCAGATCTGTTTCACCATGGACGCCGAGACGATCAAGCAACTCTTCACCGACTTCGAAGGATACAACCTCAGCAAAATCAACTACGTCGCCGAGCAACTGAGCGATATGAGTACGCGCCTTTCGACGATCGAGATGGGGCAATCCGTAAAGGCCTCGAAGGACAGCCTAGAGCAGACGAAGCAGAGGATAGCGTTGACACTGGAGACGGTCACCAAGAAAAGGATGGTAGATGCTGCCCGCGCCTACATCCAGGAACAGGTAAACCAATCCAACACATCTACTATGTCTGAGTTGGCTGTTGAATTAGAAAACAAACTATTATTCGACATCAACATCAAACCAAAGAAGGAATCATTGATCAATTAGGGGCCCAATGCCTTCCAATGCCTGGAAATCCGCCCACACAAACTATCTTTTTCAACATATGATGAAAAAGATGATCCGCTGCCATGGCTCAATCGGTACGAGCAATTTTTCAAGGGACAGCGCACCCTGGAGGAACAAAAAATGTGGTACGTCTCTTATCATCTGACTGGGGCAGCACGACAGTGGTACATGAGGCTCTTGCAGGATCATGATGATATGAATTGGGCATACTTCGCAAATTGTGTTAATGAAAGGTTTGGACCACCAACTCGTCGTAATCCACTGGGAGAATTGATAGCTCTTAAAAAACAGGCTCCATCAATGAGTATAGAGAGCGTTTTCTCGAGTTGGTAGCTCGTGTGGGACATCTGGATGAATTACAGCAAGTCAACATATTCACCGCTGGCCTACTCGAACCACTAAAAACAGATGTTGAGCTATTGAATCCACAGGACGTGGAAACGACAATGTCATTAACTCGCTCATATGAGCGTAGACTGGCAGTAATGGCAGAAGTAAATAAATCCACAGCAACAAAGCAGAGTCGACTTCCACCCCCCACGATCGACATCTACAACAACGCCACCAGCACCAGCCCCAGCAACAGACCCTCCGCAACCACAACGACCTTTTAAACGGCTGACAGCTGATGAGATGGTGACCCAACGATAGGCTGGTCTCTGCTTTAACTACGACGAACCATTCTTCCGCGATCATAAGTGTAAGATGCTATTTGAAATCATTGTAGTCAATGACTTTATAACAGAGGACACTCGGGACAGTATAATGATGATGATTGGCAAACCACATTCTGGGATACATGGAGCCTCACCGATATATCTGGAGGCGGTGATTAATGGAACCAGGCTGATAGCTCTGGTAGATTCAGGTGCTACACACAACATAATTGATATCAACGTGGCTCGCGCCATTGGACTCAACGAGCAGTGTATTGACACAACCATATTGGTTGGCAGTGGGAGCAAGGTAGCATGCAGGTGTGCATCTTTTAATGTCCCCTAAGGATTGCCAGTGATATCTTTGACACTAATACTTTTTTAATGGACATTGGCAATGACATTGATATTATATTGGGGGCACCATTGTTAGCAGGACTTGGCAGATTCACTTGGGACTTTACAGACTTGAAACTTCGCTATATAAAGGACGGACGCTCACACACTCTGACGGCTCAACGCCAACATCGAACAATACCATCAGTAAGGGCACTCCTGGCTCCCCCACCCATGATTCGTCTAACCAATGATATGACTATACCAGAGAACCCAATGAACAGATCTTTCAGAGCTAGACAACCACCGCTTTGGATTTTATCACTAAGAGTGCAGCCCTAATCTTCACAAACATTAAGCATGCCATCAAACAACTGTACGTACTTCGAAAGATGTATTCAACAATACAGGAAGGACAGCAGCTAGGGGTCTGGATAGTAGAGGAAGGTTTGATCTTCTATGATAAATGTCTCTATCATGCAGCAGCTTCACCACTATTATGGGATCTGCTCCAGGCACTTAAAAAATGGGGACCACAACAAATTGAATTGCTAGCTTTGGGAGCTCACCAAGTGTTTAAGGACGGAGCCTCCATATTGCCATCACACATCTTGTTGGGGAGAACTGGAAAGTAAGATGTCCAGTACAGAATGCATCAGTTGTTTTCATTGACAACGCTAATCATATCATTGCTCAGGTAAACAACGTTGACATTGGACTCTTACCTGATTCAAACCTCCAATCTCTATCACTAGGAGTCTCAGATCTCGGTATGTTTGGGAACATGATCAATCTCCTCAAAATACTTCAACAACACTCAATCTCAACAGTTTGGAGGATCATACCGGTACTAATGGATATGACAACCAATGAGGTACTTATAGAATTCAAACAACCTCCATAGACAATGATTCAGTTCAGCATACACTCACTGATTCACCCAGCTCTTCTTCCACCAATGCCTGCTACTTCATACTTCATACTTGGGTACATTAGTTCACTGCAATATTGCTTTGAGTTCAAAAGGGAACCTGATGATGACAGCAAGACTGGGAGCTACTGCATCCACGGGTCAGTGACTTGTTTTCTGGAAGAGATCAATGATCGAGCATCACTACCGGATGGGACAAACACCTGGCTTGGACTTCGCCGCGAGGACGCGTCGAGCGGAGAAGGGGGAGTTCTGTCACACGTACGCCACACATGACACAAAAATACGGACTAATTAGGCCCAAAAGCCTAGGAAAGGAGAAGGGCGGCGATGTGGGCCGCAACCACCCTAAACCCTAAGGGGTGGGGGCGCTGCCGCCACCACCGGGGGGTCTTTGCGGGGGCCGCCCCTCCCCGTGGGACCCCGTCCGCGTGCAATTATCTTAACTAAATACTTATTAGAGATATTTGGGGATATTAGGCAAATTTATATAAAAAAGGACCCGGTCGATAAGGTTCCTTGCCTTTTAGAGTCCATTCGGGACTATAAATATAGGGATATTGTAATGGGATCAGTTAAGAAAGTAATTGGGTTAATTCCCATTATTTTTCTCTCTCTCTCTCTCTCTCTCTCTCTCTCTCTCTCTCTCTCTCGCCTCCTCCCTCCCCTAAAACAGCCCTGTGGCGTTGCCCCCAAACTGCGCCTCCTCGCCGCCCGCCCACAATGGCCCGCCTGCATCTATGGGTGTTGCCGCCCCCTCTCCTCCAAATCCGCTAGCCCAATCCACCCTCCCCACCGCGTGTGTTACATTATATTTTTTAGACAAACGAATAATCATATTTGATTATAGTTGAGTACATCTTCACGTTCTAAACACTCTATATTACTCTATGTATATTGAGAAATCCATCTTTATCTATATTGTACTTACGCTTTGTATTGTTCTAGATCTCAAATCTAAATCTGTATGGCGCTTTGTATGGATGACCGCATAGGCAAATACTTAGCAAAAGGCTTGAGAACAGATGCCCAACGAACAAGGATCAATATTCCTGCAGCCGAAATTGAGAAACTTCATATTTCTTGTGTCTTTCCTTTTCTTCTTTCTGCCGAAGAATGAGGAAGACCGATCTACAACTTATTCTTCCTAGTACTTCATCATGGTTAGATCTAACCACGACATAACAGAGAAGAGACCAAAGAAAATTATTCTATGGCAAAATTATTCTATGGCGGCGACATTATCTCCGCCTTGATGTCACCGTTGTCTCCATGTGGTCATGCCGAGAAAGATGCTAATGCCATAGCTCTTACGCTCATCTTCATTAAAGCCACAATGGAGAAAAAACCCACCTTGCCCCTCCCTGTCGCCGAGAAGGAGGAGAAGATAAATTCTAAATCCTAAGAAACTTGGCATGGGGAGACCCTAACTCTAAAGGACCCGATCTACTAGAAAACTTATTAACTAAAGCAATGGATTCCCACTTTCTTTGGCCTCCGGCAAGATGCCAGAGCTGGAAAGGAGGGAGACTAGCAATGGAGACAGGGGTTATATAAAGCTAGGTCACAACAGTGGGCAATTGTCATTGGAAAAGGTTATGTTTACAACGCTTTATGATGTCCAACAAATCAGTCAGTATGTATTTTGCTTTTTGGAGGATTATGCGGATTGTTGATGATGCACATTTATCAGTTATGTTGATTTTAGGAATAATTCTATAATTTGTTTCGATGCTACGCTCTATCTAATGGTCTTCACATCAGGTTCATCTATTAGTAGGCCTCACTAACATAAAAAATGACAAAAACAAAAGTTATTATGACCATAGGGTTATCCAATGAAAGATCAAACCTCCGGTAGTTAAGAAGCAAAACTACGGTGATGACTATATAGATGACTAGCAGAAACCAGTCTTCACGGGAGGTATGGCAATTGAAGAAATCCACTTTGTTTGCATTGTCAGATGATTCTATAGTGCTCAAGAATGGAATTTTTCAAGGCCCACAAGATGATCTGGTGCCAAAGATGATTCATCTGGAGAGATCAAGATGAAGATTGGATCTCTGTACAATGTTTGTACCAATTTCAAATCACTCATCAGATTACTATATGGTGCCCAAGAAGATCTGTCCTATGAGACCAAGGTTCTAGGGATGCCTCCCAAGGGTTACTAGATTTTCATGTGAGTAGGGTTTTGGTCATCAAAATATCAGATGGTGTCCGAAAGTGTAAAGAATCTTTGGTTCATTTATGGCTCCTCCATTTCATTATATCTCTCGGACCTATTCTTGAACTTCGTTAATTCCTATTGCTAAATGGAAATGAAATTATGATGCAGAAAATGGCTGGATTTTTTATAGAATCGTTTGTCTATAAGTAATGCTCCTGTGACATCCGACACAATTTGAATTATGATTATTGTATATGATGTGTGTCTTGGTAGGATATTATGGAGGTTTAGTCACATCTAAGTGTGTTGATAGGAGATTGTGGAGGTTTAGTCACATTTTGATTCACTATCCGATGAAACTTCCTTGTACAACATGTATATGTATTGCTGAAAGCATATAATAGCATTACAAGGGTCTTTACCAACATATTTAATATACATTGCAATAGGTGACGTTGCAAGGATATGCTACAATACAAAAATGAGCATTGGTAAGATGCCAAAAATGTGTTGCTAATTTGCAACAGATATATTAAGGCTATGGTAACACTTATATGCGTTGGTAGTATTCATGATCAGATATAATTTTTTTTGCTTTTTAATATACATGTATTTCAAGTATTTACATTGAAGCTTTATATGAATAACAATAGCTCAAACCCAAAACTATATATTCAACTCATGTGCAAAGTCTCAGTGATAATTATATTTTCTATAGTCCCATTATTTATAACAATGTGAAATATAAAGACTATTCTTTTGACAAAAGCAATCTCATTAGCGACATCAATAGGGAGAACAGACAATAACTATCCCCATACTATCCTAGAAAGCATTCATTCTACACCAGTGTCCAATTCTAAACTACAATGTAGGAATGGCTTAAAATCTTTAAAACTATATCCACTCTGCATGCATTCTGCACCGTCTTGGAAATAGAAACGGTAATTACAGCGCCCGGACGTCTGGATGCCGGCATGCGCCTAGACGCCCTCCTCCCCGCGACGCGCCCTCCGGCACCCTCGCCCCCCACCGCCAGCCACCGCCGCCCAGCCACCGCCCTACCATCGGGCGCCGGGGTTCGCCAGAGCTCGACGGCGCGACCCCTAGCTTCGCCGGAGCTCCGAAACCCGAACCGCGCCCGGGGGGCGGCCCTTCTTCTCCCCCCCCCCCTCCCATGGCATCTTCTCCAGCTCCGGCGAGCCCCCCGCCTTAGACCTTTCCGCCGCCATCCCGGACGTTGCCCCGGCTACCCTAAGCCGCCCACCTGCATCCCCACCGCCTGTCTTCCCTTCCTTCCCCCGGCCGGACATTCTATACATCACCGGAGTTGAGGGAGAAAGGGGGAGGCTCGCCGGGAGGAGAAGGAGGAGGGGGAGGAGACCTACCTCGCCGGATCCACGACGGCCGGGGCTGGATCCGCCAGATCCGCAACAGCCGAGGCCGCTTCCGCCATGGCTGCCGCCCACCGTCGGGATCCGCCATGGCCTCCGGCCATGGCACGCGGGGCGCGGTGGGGGCGCTTGGAGGAGCTCGCCGCGCCGGGGTGTGTGAGGTGGCGGGAGGCGGTGGAGCACAAGTGCGGGCGCAGAGGGAGGAGCTTGCCGGGGAGAAACTTCGCCGTCGCCGGGAGGAGCGCGAGCACGGGAGAAGCGCTGGGCTTGGGAGCGTGGGGGGCGTCCGTCCATCGCGACGCTGAGTCCGGACGTTTTACCGTGAGCATTACCGAAATAGAAAAGCTCCAATCATGTACAAAAATAGTACTAGAAATCCATATCTCCAAATCTTCAAATGAAACTCTTATTAAATGAACTTGTTAATCTTTGTTCATTTGATCACTCATCTTGTATGAAAACAATAACATAGTTCTGCATATGCAAGCATTCATTTATATCACACATATAATCTCATAAAGTGTCAAGATATATGTCAATCACTGATTTGTGAATCCTACAAAGATATAAAATTTTGTTGAAAAAATCATTAGTTGCAGAATTTGATAAAGTGGGTTGTACTAAGTACTATGTTCGTTCTGCAAAGAGTGTCATTATTCTCATTTTGTCTAAAGTCAAACAATCTTAAGTTAACTAAATTTACATACTAATATCTATGATACCAAATTAATATTATATTAATCATGAAATATAAATCTATTTGTTGTCATGGACGCTGTTAATTTTCATAAGTAGCCACAAATAAGATATTTGGCTGAAGACAAAACCAAAACATCGCTCTTTCATGGGACTGAAGCAGTACTACCTTTGGTTCCCTAAAGCAAGTCATTTTGAGGTTATCTTAAGTTAAATATTTTGAACTTTGATTACAAATAAATTTTTCTTGGGTTGAGTTTAAAAAAATGAAAAAATATATTTATCTTGAAATGTAGTTTCATAAAAGTATATATATATATATATATATATATATATATATATATATATATATAAAATAAATATCTTATAGAAAATATAGTGACCAAAGTTGTTTTTTGAAGGCCACGTCGATGTCCAAAATGATAGTTTTTAGAAACGTGGATGGAGTATTGTATTCAACTATAGGTTGCGTGCCGATTAGAGTAATTTATATTTGACCAAGTTTCTAGTAAATAGTATTCACATTTATGGCTCCAAATGAATTGATTATAAAAATAAATTTTGTAATTAATTTGATAGTATTTATTTGATATCATAAATATTAATATATTTTTTTATAGTTGATCAAACTTATAAGATACTAAAATGTGGTGTTGTACTAGAATTACATCCTTTTCTGGATGAAGGGAGTACGAATCTTAACTAAAACAATGCATTAATTAAACATAACTATAAGTATAGATTATTAAGACATCCTTTTTTTTAGGGTAATATTAAGACATCATTAGCCAGTCGGAAAGCCGGGGCAGACCCCCAATCGCAAAGGACAAACGGGCATGCGGCATTGCCTGCATCCAACGCGTCGCGTCCCCCGTATGGGCGTCACGCCTATCTTCCTTTCTTTCACCGGCCAGTGCAAGGAGCAGGCAGGCAGCCCATCACGAGCCGCAGCAACAACACCAAAGGTCCAATGCCACTATGCCAGGGCCCAGGTGGAGCAAAGCTACAAGAACAGGCGCAGGACGCCCTCATGCCGCTACAAATAATTGAGCGAGAGGACACTGTACACAGCGACCGCTCCTCCGCCACCACCGCCAGGCCACGGCGCAGGCGCAGCGTCCCAGCAACCTTTCGCCACTGCGCGGCCCCGGGCCCGGCTGTGGCGTCCATCGCCATTAGAATTCGGAAAAGACGAGCATTATTGCCTTGCCCCGAAGCGGACACGCATTATTTTTGATTTCTTGGCCCCGGACGTGACGCAGATTTCCGCGACAGCGACGGTGGTGATTGCGAACGCGCGCCTTGCTGGGCGGTTTGGATGACGAGCATCGAGCGTCTCCACCCTGCCACTTGGCGGCGCCCCCTGCTGCCCCAGTGTCCCACCCCTCGGAGATGTCGTCTGATCTCTGGTCTTCTTGGTGTGATGGGTATACCATCGTGATACTTTACTTTTTTTATTTACTCCATGATGATTCTCTGGCCCTTTGGATTTGGGTTCTATGGCCCGGAGGCTACTCCCTCCGTCCGTAAAAAAATAGATGTCGAGCTATGTCAAAATCTAAGCAATTATATATTAAAATATATAAATATTTACTAAGTAATTAGATCATTGGAAAAGATCTTTAAGTCTAGTTTTTTAACAAATTTACGGAAAATGCGTTTTTGCTACAAATTATTGCAGTTTTCTATGTCATCTTGACAGAGAACAGAGCAACGGATGCTTGCATTATTGCAGTTTTCTATGTCATCTGGCCAAGCCCACAGAATCTGAATTATGTGTGTCAGTATCTAGGTCACTGCTACATCGACGTCATTCTGTATGTAGCCCCGCGGGCTCGTAAGGATGAAATATCTCATTACCAGTTCTTGAGGGCAATTTGTATGATGTATGTATATATTACTAAGCAAGGTATAAGTTTATATATGGCCATTTCTTTGCGTAGATAGATCAGTGCAAAGTCATGATCTAAACGTGAGAATAATAAGTTAGGGATCTTGTACCGTCTCGTAGTAAATTGGAGTATCTCATGGCAATTGTCTCTGCTCTTAGGTCGTCGTCTAAAATCTTCCTTCTCCTGGGAAAAAAAGATCATCAAAAGAAGCCATTCGTGGTGATCTCATGACCTATCGTGGCATGCGGATGAGCTATTAGCTCAGTTTTCGTAGCGTCCCCGTCGTGACAAGCTCCAGGTCAGGAGTTCTGCTCTTCACCTCTTCACGCATAGGAATTGCAGATTGTCAAAAAAAAAAACCCTTAATCTATCACACGTGAAAGCACAAGTCGAAGAGCTAGCTCAGATCTCATCTGCACAATAGTGCCG
The DNA here is from genome assembly GCA_015844335.1 of Chrysopogon serrulatus. Taxonomy (NCBI): domain Eukaryota; kingdom Viridiplantae; phylum Streptophyta; class Magnoliopsida; order Poales; family Poaceae; genus Chrysopogon; species Chrysopogon serrulatus. The sequence continues at coordinate 46,650 of JADLZL010004271.1, forward strand.
CTGGTTAGAGATTTGGGAATTTTCTCAACATGCATAACAAGGTTTCCTTCTTCTGTCTTAAACAGAATGCCTAGGGCCATCGTACCCCACGGATCGAGTTTTTTTATGAACTATCATGGCATGGGTGCCAAAGTAGTTGGAAGGCCGACAACACGTCTGTGCCGAGTTCAATGAAACGAAGACATCCAACAGGTCTCTTCAAACCAACAAAGGAATCAGAGAAAAACAAGCAAGAAGCAACAGTGACTGGCTACTGCAGCTAGGTGCGGCCACCGCTCAACACCTTGCTGGTAGGTAAGCCCGGACATGTGTCGTAACAAGTCATGGAACCCAGCGAATCAAGCAGAAAGGCCAGCACAGCACGTCTATGCAATTATGCATTATTATTAGGATGATGTAATTATGACTCTAAAACCGTGTGAGACGGACGTAGACTGTAGACGTACAGAACTGTCAAAATAACAGCCGAGTCATACTGTCATCTGAAGCTGCCTCTTTACGCGAGAAATAGGATGGCAAGTGGACTGACACGGCCGCCCCAGTCGCAGTCGATCATGTGGCGCTGGGCCTACAAGGCCTATGGACAGGACAGCGAGCGCCCGATCGAAACACCTGTCCACGGCCCATCGATATTGCGGCTTGGCGGTTTGCAACAATAGCGAAGTGGTCACCATCTGACTTTGCCACATAAGGCCAAGCATGGTCATAAGCCCATAACGTTAGATACCTCTTTCTAGTAGATCGAATGGCCGATTCTCAAATTAAAAAAAGGAGTAGATATTCGCAAAAAATGGAGATAGAGTGATTGGCCATCCGGGAATAAGATGAGATAGTATATACTACTCTCTAGTAGATAGATAGCTACTTCAAAGTGAAGCTGCAAGAAAGTGTGTGTGGACTGAACGCTCGAATCATCTCAAATCCTCTCATGCATAAGTGAAATGCCTCATGGCACTTTACCATCTTGCCATTGCTATATGCATACTAATGATTTTGGATATTATTACCAGTGAGATCTGAGAACAGATGATAATATATGCATTGACGGTTTGGGTTGCATGTATTAGTTTTTTTTCCTCGAATACGCAAAAGATTTGCGTATCATTATATTAAAAAGAAGAGTTCAAACAAACATATGACACGCACCAAATGAGCGCCAAAGGAGGTCTACGTGCACAGCCGTAGCTGTAGTTACTGAATTTTGATATTTGAAAGTGGTACAGGTAGATCCGCCACAAAATTAGTTCCGAAAAAACTCAACAGACTTTATGGATAAGATAAGTTGTGTTTGGAAGACTAGGTTGATGTTTTAAAACATTCCTATTTAACATTTTTTTTTTTTGAAGTTAGTAGTACCATGTTCGTAAGTGCTTGATGATGAGGAGACAGGAGAGTTCGTTGAAGATTGACGGCTCCGCTGCTCACGCGGCCCCGGCCAAAGCAATTAGCCTTACCAATAATACTCCTCGTATTATTTTAAACTGAATGCCAGCGATTTTAATAAATAATAAAATATCATCGATTAGTATCATAATTAGTATCATCGGAAAGATCGGATCTAGTTTTTTAACAAAATTATTTAGAGATATAAATATTATACGATTCTATAAACGGCATCAACAATCTACTATGTCCAGTCAATTTACGCCCAAATCAGACGGAGCGATCAACCAGCTAGCGGTACCACGGGACCATGCCAGGTTTGTCAGTGCCGGTGTTGAACTGCGATTCGCAGGTTAGTCAGCAGATCGTCGGGGCATGGTCCCGTCTACAGCGACATGTTGATCGATGCGTGTGATTTGGGCGTAGATTGTAGATGCCGTGGTAGACTCGCTGCAGTGGATCGGAGAGGAGTGCTGCCTCGATCAGCTGTTACATCGCCGGCGCGTCTCGAAGCACCATCGCTGGCAAAAGGCCAAATAAACGGGTAGTAGACCTTTGCCAAAAAGTCGATAATGATAATGGGGAAAAGGCCAAATAAAGGGTGCAACTTTTCCAAAAAAGGATAATGATAATAATGGGATTCGTAGAGCTCGGTTTAATGCCGTGACCGGGAGCGTTCTGCGCAAGTCGGACCGGTCGGGGCATGGGGTGTTTAGGCGTGTTTATGAGGAAAGCATTTTCCTCTCTAACATCGACACCTGGTGCTTGGAATGTGGATAAGATGCTACGTGCTAACAAGGTGTTTGGATCTGCTTTAGTGGGGTGCTGTCTAGTGTTTGGTTCAAAGACGGTTATTAGAAACGAAAATATCCCCACTAGGGAATATACTGTCTAGATGCGGGTTCAACTTAGTCCTAAGGATGAGATCGACCAAGATGGGACGAGCAATGTATGCGCATATGTAGAGTGTGAGGGAAAAAAAAAAAAAAAAAAGGAACGCGGGCTAGGCAATGCCGTTGTTGAGCAAGAAGGCCGCGTGTAAGGGTGGGATGGTGCTTCGGGGACGGGGGCGAGGCTGCGAAACAGTGGCCGAGCTCGCCGGTGGAGGTGGAACCAAACACATAACATACATAGTCATGCCCTATTTAACCAAATACAACATGATCTCATCCCACTATGTCTCCCAACCAAACATACTAATAATCAGAGGTCTTTAATTAAATCTCCATATTTATCATGGGACTGTGCTAAAAGGACTACATAGATTCTAGAAATTCTCACAAATAAAAAAAAACAAAAACTATATGGCCCTAGAATATTTTTTCCCATAAATATATCATACTATGTGTTAGTAATTGTGATGATTTAATTATATAGAATATTATTTGAGACAATTGAGCAAATAGGTAACCTAGAAATATGCTCGTCTCTTTCTTATTTTAATCATTTGAATAGTTTAATCATTTAGTCATACCTATATGTTAATACTATTTTTTATTTTTTATTTGAATTAATGAGTGGATTTTGTTTTGTAGTTTAAGATGAAAAGATCGTGGATGTACAATCTATCAAGACTTGATCCATCACAATGGTTAGAGGTTGAAATTTTAGAGAAATTACATTGGAATTTTACAAGAATCTATTTATTTGTTCACACAAAAATAGGAACAAGAAAAAAAGTCTCGCATTCCAAAGGCCGCCTAAACCTTTATTAGGGAGAGAGTGCAGTAGGGCAACACGGCAATTCATCGACTAAAGGGCCATGTAGTAACAGTAAATAGGATCGCTGTGAGATCGTGAATTCTACACGTGATATGAGTTCCAAAAAACGGGAGCGTGTCTATGGCATGCGGAGAAGAAACCAAAAGTCCGTTGCCCACGCAGCCACGGCCATGCTGGCTGGCCGCTGCACGGCATTTGATTTTTTTTTTTTTTTGATTGCTGCACGGAGAATCGACTTAAATCCGCTAATAATGGACCAAGAAATTGGCCCAGCAATCATTCCGGCCCGCGCCCAGCTGCCGGCGCCGCGACCACATCTCCCAATGGGCCCCGATCACAACCTCATCATTCCACGCCACGGCACTCACAAAATCCGTTCTGCTCAAAAAGGGTAGCCACCATAATAGTCCGGCGCCTGTCCCAGGGAGCGTCTGATCTCGCCGGAAAAGAGTTGCGGGAGTCCCACCCCACACACCCGCAAGCTGCAAGTCAGCACGCCCTGGCCGTGAAGGTTTTCGTGTCTCGCCCTCATCACTGAGGCAACTGCTGCTACAGGCATGCAGAGAGATGACTGACCCTGCCGGAAAGCGCAGCCTGCGCGGCGGCCGCAACTGCCACCGCAAGCACGTCGAGGACGGGTAGGTCCATCGTCAGCCTCGTCGCCGGCATTTCATTCAGGTAAAGCCAAGTCAGGTCAGGTCAACTCTGTGTCCAAGAAGTATGGAACATCGGAGGAAGGAAAGAGGTGGTGGCCGGCCGGCGCCGGCAATGGAGGATGCCGCGGTGGCGGCGGCGGACGGGAAGAGCGTGCTGCAGGGGCGGTACGAGCTGGGGCGGGTGCTGGGGCACGGCAACTTCGGGCGGGTGCACGCGGCGCGGGACCTGCGCACGGGCCGCGGCGTCGCGGTCAAGGTGGTGGCCAAGGACAGGCTGGAGCGCGCGGGCATGGCGGAGCAGATCAAGCGGGAGATCGCCGTGATGAAGATGGTGTCCCACCCCAACATCGTGGAGCTGCACGAGGTGATGGCCACCCGCTCCAAGATCTACCTCGCGCTGGAGCTCGTCCGCGGCGGGGAGCTCTTCTCCCGCATCGCGCGCGCGGGGCGGGTCCGGGAGGACGTCGCGCGCCGCTACTTCCGGCAGCTCGTCGCCGCGGTCGACTTCTGCCACGGCCGCGGCGTCTTCCACCGGGACCTCAAGCTCGAGAACCTGCTCCTCGACGAGGCTGGCAACCTCAAAGTGGCGGACTTCGGGCTCAGCGCGCTCGCCGGCCACGCGCGCGCCGACGGGCTGCTCCACACCGCCTGCGGCACGCCGTCGTACGTCGCCCCCGAGGTGCTCGGCGGGAAGGGCTACGACGGCGCCAAGGCGGACCTCTGGTCCTGCGGCGTCATCCTCTACGTGCTCCTCGTCGGGAGGCTGCCGTTCCACGAGGACAACCTCATGGTCATGTACCGGAAGATGCAGCGCGGCGAGTTCCTCTGCCCGCCCTGGGTCTCGCCGGACGCCCGGAGGCTCATCGGCGACCTGCTCGACCCCAACCCGAGCTCGCGCATCACCGTCGCTCGCCTCGTCCAGACGCCGTGGTACCGGAAGCCGTTGCCCGCCCTGCCGCCGCTCAACCTCAAGGAGCCCGCAGCCGGACCAACCCCCCCGGACGACAAGGAAGAGCCCGAGGTGCTGAACGCGTTCCACCTCATCGCGCTCTCGGAGGGCTTCGACCTGTCCCCGCTCTTCGACCATGGGCGCGGCGTAGGGAGGTCCAGCGCCAGCGCCGGCGGCGTCCGTTTCGCGACGCGTGAGGCCGCCAGCACCGTGGTCTCCCGTCTGGAGTCGCTGGTCGCCGGCCGCGGCGCCACCACGCAGTGACAAAGACCGGCTCACGGGGCGTGCGCCTGGAGGCCGCGTCGCGCGGGCGCACGGGGGCGCGCCTGGCGGTGGCCGCGGAGATCTTCAGCGTCGCGCCGTCGGTGCTCCTGGTGGACGTCAAGAAGGACGGCGGCGACACCATGGAGTACCGGTCGTTCTGTAGCGAGGAGCTCCGGCCGGCTCTCAAGGACATCGTCTGGGCCTCCGGCGAGGAGGCGTGATGTCGTCGCTTTCGTTCTCGTTCCTGCCACCATTATTGTCCTTGCCCATCCATCGCTGTTGGTGTCCGTGCAGGGGGGCGTGCATTATTGTTTGGTGCCGAAGTGATGTTTGTTTGTCGTTTGCCGCTCGTAGCTGATTTCTCTGCTTGGTGTACCTGCTGCTGGCAGTTGGCGTTGGCGCGCGCGGGCAAAGCACAATCGGCGGGAACTAGCGCTCGTATCCTGCACGCCCATACCGAGTGAACGTGTAAACTGTGGATTTTTTTAAAAAAATAAATAATTGTAAATTTAGATGTTACTCTTAAAAATTTTGAAATCTAGCACTCTATCGGCCATTCGGCAGCCGACTGGTGACCTATCGGCTCCTCGGCAGCTGATAATCTACGTGGCAGCAGACTAAACACAGTGTTTGTGATTGGAGAGCAGCCGACTAAACATAGTGTTTGTGATTAATTAATTCATATAAAACAAATTATGGAACCAACACGTTTGTGACACAAGTTTCGGCTTACGGAGTATGTTTTAATTTGTTTTCTTTTGTTTTAATTTGTTTTCTTTTGTTGATCCAAAATAAATGTACTATGGATATAAAAAAATTGTCAAGCTTTTTGTAGTAGTAGTTAAAAAGTAAGTGCAATGAAAAATTTTGCTTGGATTATTATAACCTTTGTAGTTTTAAGAACTAAATTCTTAATCAATGTGAGGTGTTTACTATTTACCCCAATGCAAAAATAGCCCACCACCGTTTATTGTTTCATGACGGTTAAGGAGACACTACCTCTAATGCAAAATTAAGTATTAACCCTGTCGTGTCTTGGACAAATTGACCACCTAATCACTAGCCAAAGAAGCAGGTATTCAATTACAGGGACTAAAGTTTAGTCTATGTCCTATCGAATATTTGATACTAATTATAATGTTCCCATCATATATACGATGTCCCGTAAACAGTGGCAGACACCTATCTCCTCACACCAAGGAGAGGTAGATGGAGATAAGATGGACTTGGGTTGTAGAGACTATTTGTGGAGGTCCACTGCGAAACCCTTATTCATCAACATGTGTGCGTGTGTGTAACTATAGCGAAGCACATAATCGTCTTTTATCTATCAGCTTCTTCTTTTTCCTAGAAACGCTATAGCGCATGCCCTCGGCCTTCGCTGCTGCCACTACCGCCCAACAACTCCTCAACGCCGGCCATATCGCTTGGTGTCTCCCCATCACTCCTTTCTAATCCTCCCCTAAATAGAATTGGAAGATTTTTCTACCACAACCCCTGCCCCCCGCGCCGACCTCACCTACCACTGACAACCAGTGGTGTCTTGCCGTCAACCGCACTGGCTACCAACCACCCTCGCCGGCTAGCCTCCGTCCTCTCCTAATCTCAATAGGAGGAAGAAGACGATGGTCGTCCCTCAACACCACCCCCCCTGCCCCCCAGACAACTCTGCCCATCGGATGTCTCCCGCCACCAACTTGGCGCGTGACCCGCCACCTTGCTCAGCGCTGGTTCACCGTCCCCAGGCCTCTCCTCCTAAGCCTGGAAGGCAATGGAGGTTCCCCACCGCCGGCTTGAACCCTACTAATAGGTGCACGACGGTGATGAACCCACTTGTTAGTAATGTTTACAGCGCGTATAATAAAGATTGTGGGTCTGCTATTACGAAGACATTGTAATTATGTATGAACAAAGGTCTCAAGGACAAAACATAAATAGACTAGATCAGTGGTGCATCTAGAAAAAAATAGTAGGAGGGGCTGAACCATAGAATAGTAGAGGTGAGGAGAGGGTGGATTACTATCATAGAAGGTACGATAATAATTTTTTTAAGTAATATATAAGCAGCTAATTTTTTATAAACATATACGCGAATATAGAAAATATACAAAAGATTAACACAAGTATGGATGTAAAGCTACTTAATCTAATTATTTACCACTTAATCATAGTAATTTAGATGCCCTGCTCTCATGGTCACTTAAAATTCCTCTAACTTGTTGTGTTCATTAACTTTGAATAGAATAACTTATTGTCCAAAAGTGCAAGAGCGAAACAAGAGTAAATAAATAAGAAACCTATGGTTCTTGAATCTTGACTAGTGATAATCTTTCATTATTCCTTAATATACTTGATCTAAGATGGCATCAAACCATCAATGGAAGAGCAAATTATAGGAAATGGTGAAAATATATTTATTTATACCTACCATTAGTTACTCTGAAGCTTGTTTGCTTGCTTCTCGCGCCTGGCCTCAAGCTCACGGAGATGCGGACTCGGCTGCCGGCTGGCCACACGGCACCACTTGCACGGGAACAAGGCCGCACCGGCTCACCGCCGCAGGCCGAACAGCCGAAATGTCGCTGCTGAGCCCGGGCACGCCGGCCGCCGGTGGCGATTCAATCCGCGTCCCTACCATCCGCGTCGTTTCATCCTTGCTGCCCCGCGCGGTGCCGCAGTAGCTTTTGTCACTCAGAATGGACTAATTGGGCTACTGATGGGTGTGTGTGTGTGTGTCTATATATATATATATATAGAGAGAGAGTGTGAGAGCGCGAACAAGGGCCCGCCCTTCTACGTACTTCAAAGACGCGGCTGCGCACCGGGGGGCTTCTCTTTCCTTTCAAATTTCCTAGATTATTTGGTTTTTCTTTCCTCAGAATGGACTAATTGAGCTACTGATTCTAGCTTTTCTTTCTTTCAGAATGGAATAATGGAAGTAAGACTTTTGATTGCTCTTCAAGGGTAATGTTAATAAAATTTTCCACCACTCTTGTGTTGTAGTGCTAGTTGCTTAGTTCTCTAGCTTCAAGACCCAGGCTTTGGATTTTCTTAGTGTATCTATATACTGTGTTGGCATGTACTCCCTCCATCCTCGAAAAGAGTGATTACTAGAAACTATGTCAGTTAAATTTTTCTAAATTTGATTAATTTTATAGAAAAGAGTAATAACATCTATGACGTAAAATGAGCATATTATAAAAATATATCCTATGACAAATCTAATAATACTAATTAATTTGATAACATAAAATCTTGATGCATTTTCTAGAAATTCAGTCACAGTTTAAAAAGTTTGACTTAGGACAACGGTAGAAATCACTTCTTTTAGAGATGGAGAGAATATATGGTGTGTTGTTTCTGCCGAAAGTCTATATAGCAGGAAAATCGAGCTATGGGGCCACCCCCTTCATGCCAGTCTATCTGAAGCCCGGCTTTTATTTCCAAAAAAAATAAGCCAGGCAAAGAATTTACATTTTTTGTTTGGTGCCCGTATCATCTTAATGGAAGAAATGTGTGGCGCTTTTGTGTATCCGATAAACTAGGGCTTGTATGCCGTCGAGTATTCCCATTTGCTGGTGTTGTAGGTTTACATTTCGGATAAAATTGCAAAGCAATACAAATTCTTCAAGTCTTGAATCTATATCTGTTATTAATTGTTTAGAGCGTCGGCTATACAACAATAACAACAACAACAACAAAACCTTTTGTGCCAAGCAAGTTGGGGTAGGCTAGAGGTGAAACCCAAAAGAAACACGAAATAGAGAAGCACATAAAGGGCACAAGACAGATAAAGTTAGGGTCATGGTTCAGACACGTTGATTGCTAGTCTCCAAAGCGCTTCTATCCATAGCTAAATCCTTAAAGATATTCCACTCCTTAAGGTCTCTCTTAACCAACTCGTCCCAAGTCAATTTAGATTGACCTCTACCGCTCTTTACATTATCAACCCGCTTTAGAACCCCACTACGCACTAGCGCCTCAGGAGGTCTCCGTTGGACATGTCCAAACCATCTCAACCGATGTTGAATCAATTTCTCCTCAATTTGTGCCAACCCAACCCTATCCCGAATATCATCGTTTCGGACTCTATCCCTCCTTGTGTGTCCACAAAAGCAACGCAACATATGCATCTCTGCCACGCTCAATTGCTAGATATGTCGGCTTTTTGTAGGCCAACATTCAGCACCGTATAACATCGCCGGGCAGATCGCCGTCCTATAAAATTTACCATTTAGCTTATGAGTCACCCTTTTATCACAAAGGACGTCCGAAGCTTGACGCCATTTCAACCAATCGGCTGAAATTCTATTCCTAACATTCTCATCAATGTCGCCATCCTTTTGTAGCATTGATCCTAAATACCGAAATGTACCCTTCTTGGCCACCACTTGCCCATCTATACTAACGTCTCGCTCCTCATGTCTAGTCGCGCTGAAATAGCACCTCATGTACTCGGTCTTGGTCCTACTAAGTCTAAACCCTTTCGACTCTAACGTATGTCTCCATAGTTCTAACTTCCTATTAACCCCCGTTATACTCTCGTCAACTAGCACCATATCATCAGCAAAGAGCATACACCAAGGGATATCACCTTGTATGTCCCTTGTGACCTCATCTATTACCAAAGCAAATAAATAAGGGCTCAATGCTGACCCCTGATGTAGCCCTATTTTAATTGGAAAGTCACTAGTGTCGCCATCACATGTTCGAACAAACGTCACCGCATCCCTGTACATATCCTTAATGAGGGTAATGTATTTAGTTGGAACTTTGTGCTTTTTCAAGGCCCACCACATGACATTTCTCGGTACTTTGTCATATCCCTTCTCGAGGTCAATGAAGACCACGTGTAAGTCCTTCTTCTGCTCCCTATATCTCTCCATCAATAGTCGGATCAAGAAAATCGCCTCCATGGTCGACCTACCAGGCATGAACCCAAACTGGTTTTGGGTCACACTTGTCACTCCTCTTAGACGACGCTCGATAACCCTCTCCCAGAGTTTCATCGTATCGCTCATCAATTTAATCCCGCGGTAATAGTTAGTACAACTTTGAACATCTCCCTTGTTCTTGAAGATAGGTATTAAAATACTTCTCCTCCATTCTTCAGGCATCTTGTTTGACCGAAAGATGTGGTTAAAAAGCTTAATTAACCACACAATCGCTCTAGCTCCCAGACTAGAGCGTCGGCTATAGTTTTTTTTTTTTTAATTCCTTAGATTCTTAGCAGTTCTGAAGACCTTGGAGGGGCATGGTGTGGGAAAAAAAAAGGAAAATGGATCTGCCATGTGGCATGCACGCTACAGTCATGGCACAGCAAGTGGAGACACCTTGGGCGTGATTGGTACGCTGCTTCAACTCGTGCATGGTACCCATAAAGGAGTGAGGTGATTGGTTGGCTGCTTTGCTACTTGGGCCAGGCCAGCCGCATGCACGAGGCGACGCCGAGCCAGGCTCGCTTGAAACGCGGTTGAGTTCCGTTCCTGCCGGGCCTGGCTGGCTTTGTGCAGCGTGAGCATGCAAGTTGAGCTGAGCGAGAGAGCAGGCGTGCAGGTAAACTGTCTAACCAATCACCATTCTTGCTTGTTCTGGCTGAATGCAGATGGCAGCCAATCAGAGCCAACGTTTCCTTGATGCGTGACGCAACACGCATGCAGTTCTCTCATGGCGCACAGGAGATTTGGACTGCGATCCCCCATAGCTGTAGCGGCAGCCTGCGTAAAGCAGCATACGTGTGCTTTATCTTTATCTCTACAGCTGGCCCTGCAGTCCACACGCTTTGCTATTGTCTAATCCTACACTGAGGTGGAGGAAAAAAAAAAAAAAGCAGGAGGTGAAGAGAGGATGAGGTAGAGAAGAGAGGAAAGAAGAGAAGCCGACCGTAAGTTACAGCTGCATTTGACACAAGAACTAATACATTTGTGAGAAAGATAGCTCGGCTATGTGTTAATAATGAAGATTTAACTATTATATAGATTAGTTGCACAGATATATACAATCAACAATAGACTATATTATTAGTCTTACGTCTACATAGAGCCTTTTAATTACTATACTTTAAAGAATACAGTTCTATATCCTCATGGAGAAGTCAAATAATTTAAATTTAATTAAACTAGAAAAAAAAATTCTAATTTTTATGATATTAAATAGGTGTCATTAGGTTCATTATAGATGTACTTTTATAGAAAATCTAGTTAAAAACATAAATCGGGTCTCATTTGAATCTTTAGAGATTTTGTTAAGAATCTGGATAAAAAGATCTCTAGAATCCCTTTCAAATAGGCTAGATTTTATTGGATTTTAACATATAAACCCAAAATCTAATAAAATACATTAGATTTTTATCCAAACTAGCAAAAATGCTCGTGCATTGCGACGGAAAAAAGACCTTTCATACATATATATATATATTATATAAAATTTGAAAGATATAATTTATAATTTTATAATGATTATTGTATTTGTAATATAAGTTAATATCAACAATAATATGATAATATCTTATTAAGTTTTTATTAAATTAAATATAACCTTAACAATATTTTTTTCTTTCATTGTAAGACAGAGAAATATTTATTTGTAAACATATTATAACTTTAATTTTCATACTATTTATGTGTTGGTAGAGTTAGATATCAAGCAAGAGCCAAGCTACCTGTCATCACTATGTAGTCCGTGACGAGCAACTTCTCCTTCTTGAAGATAAAGGTGTTTAGGTGGATGATTCCACCTCCAAGCCGGCACATGTGCTTCGAGAAGTCCTTGGTTCATCTCCTTGAACCATTTCATCACCAAGGGCGCCCTGTCTAGCAAGGTCACCTTGTATGACACACTCAGTCTAGCACCACGATGGATACACTGAGTAGCTCCTTTAGCTTGAACCATACCTAGTCATGGACGAACACCTGCTTCTCGTGGTTGTCACGTCGCTCTAGTCCGCTCCTGACTCGCTCGCCTTCACACCACTTGGCTTGTGTGTCGCTTCACCCGCGAGCTGCCTCCATCGGACCCAACTCGAGCCATCAGACCCACCACAAGCTCTACTAATTTACTGACACAAATGTTTATTTATTAGATTAGAGAAGGATCAATGATTCAAAAACCCAAAGATACCCGATTTCCTTTTTTATACATAAAAGATAAAAGAAAAAATCCCATAATACCCTATTTATTATTTACTTTTATATTTACAAGATAAAATTGGAAGATACTCTATTACCATTTTTTATATATAGAACATAAAAGAAAAAAGTCTGACTGAAAACAACGTACAAGATAAACTTGGAAGATACTCCGTTACCATTTTTTATATAGAGAACATAAAAGAAAAAAAATATGACTGAAAACAACGTGAGCGAAAAAGACTTTTATGTTTGCAGGAAAAAGAAATGAAAGATAAAGAAAAGGAAGTCACGGGAAAAAAATTGGAAGCCCTAGGGGAACAATAGACGTGGGTAGAAAAAAGAAAGAAGAAAAGACTTCAGAACCCGCTGGAAAACAGAAAAACGGAAACAATACCAACTCGGACAAGCCTGTGGCCGAGCACTCGGTAACTAGGTTGGACCCAAAACTTTATGGCAGAGTTGGCATAAAACGGTAACCGAAGTCGATCTATTAGTTGGACGAAAAAATTTTATGATAGAAATTTGTCTTTTTATTATTAGGTAATAGATTTTTAAAATCCCTTCAAAGCCGAACGAAACTTAGACAACTAGTTACCTATTATGACCATGGCCATGGGAAATTAATTATAACATATATAAATAGATAGATATTTCCTCCGTCCACAAAGTGTCAGTCTTCCACTTTCCAAAACTCAAACTTTTGAACTTTATAATCAAACATATATAAGAAAATATTAACATTTGACACATAATTAGCATAATTAGATAAATCATTGAATATATTTTAATAACTAACTAATTTAAAGATATAGATGTTGCTATATATTATTTCTACAAACATAGTTAAACTTAAGAAAATTTGCCAACATGAATCCTATTGTGACATTTTTTATAGGTGGAGGGAGTATTTCCTGTCTAGAAAAATATAGAACAGTATAAGCCAATTTATTTTGAGTATAATTAAGTTTCAAGAAGATCTCTTCTTAAACCGGAATACCGGTAGCTATATAGCCACTGCTGGTCGAAGTTTTTTAATAAAAATATCGATATTTATAATAATATCAAATAAGTATCATTATTTTCATTATAGAATATTGTTTTATAATATATAGATATTTAGCTTCATAAACATCGACAATATAAAATTTTTCAATAAACTTAGTTAGTAAATATTAGATAATTTGACTGAAGATAAAACTAGAATTAATTGCATCAATATCAGAATGGAGATCATCGGAGATTGTAATAAATTTCTATATTATTGGAGTACTATATAGCTATGATGAGGTTACAAATATGAGTAGCTTGGTCCACACTGCTACGGCGCGGCGCATTGGTTAATCAGCTCATCATCATGGGTGGCCGAAGTGATTCCCGCGTGATAGCAACTGCAGATTAAACAAAAGGGGGTTCTGTGTGCATGCCGCATGCGACAACGGTCTATGCTTAGTCGTAAAGGAGACGAGGAGAGAGACAGAAACAGAGACACAGGTGTGGTTCGCCTTCCAGAGCACTGCTGGTAGCTCATCATCCATTGATCGATGTGTCGTTGCCGCCCACAACGTGCCCCCGAATCTGGTGGGACCTCCGATTGATCCTGCGCGCCACCCTGCTCGCTTTACAAAATGGTGAGGTTCTTTGCGGTGCCCATTTGTATGCATGTTCATGGGAATCCCGGAACTGCATCGTTTTTTATAGTATTTGAAGTTCCTTGGCTGCCTTAATTACTGCTAGCTAACTAAGAGCAAGTATTATAAGCCGGTGTCAGCGTTGCAAGAGCTGCCACATTATTTTTAGACTGAGTTGAAGGAGAGAGAAGAGAGAGAAAAGAAGTGGGCTGTTAGCTTACAGCCAGCTGATGCACAGGTTTCAAAAAGCTTTGTGAGAGAAAGAGATGAGCCTACATTGATGATTTAGCCTCTGTCTTAGCCAACCCACTATACATGTGGGCTGTTAATTGGCTATATGTGATGTGGCAAAACGATACACCCTGCTAGTGGGTTGTATTATTAGCCATGCTCTAACAACACTCCTTAATTGTACTCCCTCTATGTTGAAAACAGAAGTCGTTTAGGACAACAACATGGTCTCTAAAGTATAACTTTGACTTTATATTTTTATAAAAATATTCATCACAAAGTGATATATTTATACTTTTGTGAAAGTATTTTTCAAGACAAATTTATTTATATGGGTTTTACATTTCTAACTTAACAACTTAAAAGTTATTTATGATTTATGTTCCTAATATTTAATCCAAACCTTGTCCAAAACGACTTCTATTTCCTTAACGGAGGAAATACCAAAGATCACGTATGACCCTGCTTAGAAGTGCACATTGATAAAGAACTTTGATCATCCTATGTATGAACCATATAGTGTTATGAGCTTGTTTGGACCCACGGGATAAATTTTAGCTGCCTAAATTTTAGTTGTTAGGGATCTAAACGTTCTAACTAAAACAAAACTATCTAAAGTTTAGCAGAGTTTAGCTGTTTTAACTCAGCTAAACTCAGGTAAAGTTTAGCTAAACCCTATTAGCTAGAGGATCCAAACATCCTAACTAAAGTTTAGCTTTGAAATTTTAGCTAGCTAATTTTAGCCTAATCAGTATTACATCTTATACAAGACAATCTAAGCCATCATAAATATAGGTTGTGTTTTTGTGTTTGTGTTATCTTGCACAAGAAAAACATATTTAGTTTTCTTCACATTTTTGTTGAATGTGCTCAAGTAGAGGTAGGGAATATATGAGAATATTACGTTTTTTATGTCCATCAACTTGTGCCAATATGCATTGCTATCCAATACAACTAGATTTGGTACACCTGCTATTGTTGCGTTGGATATGTTTTGAGCACTAAACAAGCCTATATAAGAGCCTCAGCGAACAACCTAACAGAACAAATTGTACCATACAAGTCTGGATACAAGTTACAATGCAGATAACCAAATAGGCCGGCTGTTTGAAACACAAAATCAAAATTATATGATAAGTATACCTAGATATTAACAGAAATGATACGAACCTCTCTTCCAAATCTGAATAAACGGTGATGGAAACTAAAAGTGCCACTCAAGCTAAAGACTTTTATGTGGTATATCTTAGGAGGGGTAGTGTTAACAAAGGATAATTTAATTAAGTATAATTGGCATGGAAGCAAAACTTGTTGTTTCTTTCTTGAAGAGACGATTCAACACCTGCTATTTAACTGCCATTATGCGGGAGGTTTTTCTCGAATTCTTTCAATCTACATAACTCCAAAGTGTGATACATATGTTTGGTAGCTAGCTAAATGGAGTCACAAAACATCTAAGATCTTTAATTCTTCATGGGACAGTAGTGACTTGTTGGTTGGTCTATTTGGTTTTTAAAAGAAAATCAAAAACAGAAATCTAGTGTTAGTGGTTTTTAAAAAGAAAAACAAAAATCTTTTGTGGGTTATCTATGCAATCTCCCAAAAAGGCTATTTTTTATCACGACATTTGGAGAAAGTGACTAAGGACATCTTTATCCGGGCATATGAGGGTCGGTTTAGTCTTCGGATTCAATGTCACTATATTTTGATATCTTCTTTAGTTTGCACAGGAATGAGGTGGTTTTTAAAAAGAAAAACAAAGTTAATTCTCTTTTGTGGGTTATCTATGCAATCATCCTAAACAGGTTTCAAACTTTTCAGCCGGGCTATTCTTCAATTTCTAAAAGTCTGCAAATCGATTTATTCTTATTTCAACTAGTTGCAAACTAGTTGACTTTTTCCGGGGAAGATAATTTTTGTAATTTAATTCTTTGTTAGAAAATTAATATTATAGCGGCATCATACGACATTTGGAGAAAATTAAAAGTATGACTAAATGGACATCTTTAATTTCAAGAGATGGGCATGAGCCTAAATCAAATTCGCAGATAGATAATTATTATAGTTAAAATTTTCTTCGAGATTCAAGTTGTAGGATCTTATCGAGATCTATAATTTTTCACAAAATATTTTGATATCTTCTTTAGTTGTGCGCCTACTTTTTAGGCTAAGGCTAGAAGCTTTTCGTTCCAAACTTGTATATCAATTCGATGCTGCTTCTGAACGCTCCATTTTGCCAAAAAAAAAAGGGGGAAATATATATCAACAAATGGCGTTCTCAACGAAGATTATAGATCAGAAACGCCTCAGTCTCAACAAAGCTTGACAGGGAGAATCGTGTGGACTGTGGACTAGACGTTGCATTCGCCCTTTGATCCAATCCTGGCGCGGCATGGAGAAGCAGAATAATCGTCCGCACCTGCCGCGACACAGGAATAAAGCAGCCAGAGAGAGCCAAGCCTGATGAGATACCCCCGGTCCGGGGATCGAAAACAACGCAACACGAACACATGCGCAGCGCGTTGCTGCCGTGCCTTCTGGATCAGATCGAACTCACTAGCTAATACTGCTGCTGCCAAAATGCCAAATACGTACTAGTACGCCAGAAAAGGCAAGATAGGAAACCTAATCGGATCAGATGGCCAGTCGGCGGCTTTTGCATCGTGTACTCAGATGCTCCGTGGGCCCGTGATTCTACGTGTTCGCTCCTGATTGGATACTGACCCAGGAGGATGGCCGTCTTGGGCGCCAGCCGGTGATCCTGTGCGGCCAGAGCACATGTGCCGCCGCAAAGGTGCAGCTAGCTAGCAGCGCTGAGCGCGCGGTGGGTGTTGCACCGCGTGTTGCCGTCACGTCCAGACGTCGCGAGGTCTCAAACGTCCCATGGAGGAAGAGAAATGGCGCGGCATCGATCCAGACTCCAGAGTTCTAGCTCGTACTAGCTAGCCCTGGGCCTCTGTGCTCAGCTCGTTCGGCTCATTGCTGCCGGGATCGGAGAAAAGAGGCTTTGAGCGTCGTCGAACGTCGCGGGGATGGCCCTGATGAGGGTGAAGGCGGTAGTTGGCTAAGAACACACACGGAGACAGGTAGATTGGAATAATTGTCGACCCAGGAGTCACCGCCATATGGAAAGTACACACGACGATGACTGCACGAGCACTGGGAATATATATCTTGGCGAGAGCAGCATCGCCGCATCGGCATTATTAGAGCGATCCAGCTAGATTCCCACAAGGTGGACGGTTTTCATAAAAAGGATCGACGGTGAGGGCTAATAAGAAGCGCAACTTATGGTACAAATATTGCTCATGTGTTGCAACAGGATTCACATCTTACATTGTTATTCTATAATATTTTTTGGAATCAGACTCTATATTATGGTTATTAGGGTGCGCTATTCTAACATAAGTCGTGAGTTTAGGGCAAGAACGGAACAATGAACTAATTAGGACTCTAATCTCTAGTTAATCACATACTTTTACTCTTAGTAAAGCCAATACTTAGGACTCATGCTTCGGTGAGTGAAGGGACGCGTGAACAGAGTCGAGGAGAGAATGCAATGGACCAGAAGTTGGAGAAAGAATTTTTCACCTTTTAATTAATATTATATATAGATAGATAGATATAGATATCCCATTTGAAATTAGGGAGGGTGTCACAAACTTCTCACACTTAGAAAAGTACAGAAGGCTTCTTTGTTCCCATGCTTTAGAAGTAATGGTTTTGTCTCATCTTTGGTTTTTTTCTATTAGGAAGAATTTGCTGTTAGACACCTAAAGTGGTGTTCTTTTGCTGGGAGACATCTAAATTTTTACAATTTGCTAAAAGATACTCTGGTTTGTGCCATTTTGCCAGAGGACATCACACCCATTAAAATATTAATTTCTAGCTTTAGAGGAGAGAGAAGAGTGGTGAAGGTCCTTTTTGCCTTTGCCTCTTTCTTCTTCCCCTTTCCCTTTCTTCTTGTGCGCTTCTGCGTGGGTAGCGGGTGGCAGCGGTGCCCGTGCCCATGCCCGCCCCTCGTGCGTGGCGGCAGTCGGCACCCTCTTCCAGGCGGCGGCACTCCCTCCCCTCAACCACGGCGGCCACCAGCCTTCCTCTGCTCCCTTGCTGACGGCTCCCGCCACGGCTCCCATGGCGGTGGCCTCACTATCTCGGAGGCGGCGGCTGCCCTCCATGGCTCCCATAGTGGCGGCCTCCAGCCTATAGTTCCCCATCCCTCCCATCGGCGACGGCGCCCTTGCCTCTCGTCACAGATCCCGACGACGACGCCCTTCCTTCCTTCCCTCCTATATGGTGGTGGAGGCAAAGGGTCCTACATCTGGTGACTACGTCCTCCTCCATGTGACGACCGGCGGCGATAGCCTCCTCCGCGTGACCAAATCTAGTGGCCCCTGCACATGGTGAACCAGCGGCGGCGCAGCCTGACTTGTGCGGATGGCACCCTCAACGGCGGTGCGGTGTGCGGCAGCATCTCGGATCCTCCCCACCTCCTGGCAATGTCGATAGCGGCAAGCAACACACAGGGGCAGCGGCGGGGTCCTCCACCACCAGCGAGCAACACGCAGGGGCATGGAGTGACGGTGGCGCCCCCTTCCCTTCCCTTGCTACTAATTGGTCGCAATAGTGGAAGCAAAAAAAAAAACAAAAGGGAAAGGGGAAGAAGAAAGAGGTAGGGGCAAAAAGGACCTTTCACCACTCTTCTCTCTCTAAAGCTAGAAATTAATATTTTAATGGGCATGGTGTCCTATGGTAAAATTGGCACAAACTGGAGTGTCTTCTAGCAAATTGCAAAAATTTGGTTGTCTCGCAGCAAAAGACCACCACTTTGGGTGTCCAGCAGCAAATTCTCCCTTTTTATTACGGGGGTCAAGACTAGTAGCTTTACTTGGTATTTGGAAGAGTGTTTGATATCGTGATGGGCTTAGATTGGTTTCAGGTGGGAAGTGCAGGTTGTAGTAGAAGTTGGAGGCTTGAGAACCGTGGCGGCCGACTACTTGACGGGGGGGCCAATAGCCTATGGCAACAATTGTGATGGGCTTAGATTGATTTAAGGTGGGAAGAGCTAGTTGTAATGAAAGTTGGAGGGTGGAGAACAAGGACTCGATGATGACCTATGGCTACTTGACGGTGGGAGGCCAACGGCCTATGGCAATGGAAGCATAGATGGGAAGTGCAGGTTGTAGTGGAAGTTATAGGGCGGAGAATAGGGACTTGGTAGTGGCCTATGGCTACTTGACGGAGGGAGACCAACATCCTATGGCAACATGGGCAACATGCAACACATCGAGGGGAGACATAGGGGCCAAAAGAGTAGGAGAGCTAGGATGGGACACTTGATGTCAATTGAGTCACCAATCTCTATTGAATATCATGAGTGTGTTGATTAATGCCCAAGTGGAAATCATGATCCATGAGAATGCATTGGGCCTTTAGGGTAAAAGCGTATTAGCATGTGTCCATATATACGAAAGGGCTCACGTGCTAGGGTTGGTTGACACATCTTATAACCTAATCAATGTTCCTCTCACTGCACGTGCCATGCTAGCACATCGATGTCTCCACGATGTTTCATCCGCATACGTATGGATATCATGGAGACACTATTATTGTTGATGCGGTGTTGATCAGCAACAAACGTGAGGAGCATGGGCAAACGTGTCGCTACTGCTGCTATGTGAGGATGTATGACTACTTCCACTATATTGATGTGCACTTCTTCCACTATGTTGCACGCCTAGTAGGGGTGATTCATGACCCTCTACCCGCATATTATCTTGGTCGTATGTGGTAGATATGCTAGTGCATAGCGTACCGTTTCCCTATAATGGTATCGGAACCGTTCATGCACATTTTTTGATCTGGATGGTTAGATCTATGTTTGATTATGATGTAGCATGGATTGCAGTATAGGTGAGGTAGTTGTCAATATAGTCGCATAGCTTGTTTGCCCTTATCAGCTGGAACCACCATCGGGGCATAAGATCAGTTCCCTTTCCTTCTAACCACGCACACAACTTGTCCCTACCGGTTGGAATCACCATCGAGGCTAACAGTGCACGTACCTTTTAGGCTAGAAAAAGCAATATATACGAGTTGTGACTGTTATCGCTCTACCTCATGCGATTTTAGGTTGGGACCGCGTTTGCGTACAGTGCATAGAATGTTAGAACAATCCCTTTTCGCATCACATGATAGTATCCGGTTCTCTACTTAACTTAGTTTTGTAGGGAATGTTATGATTGGTATGGTCAAGTGTATATGTGATGTATATGTTTATTTCTAGCGGCCTGCGTGTGTGTCGACCTATGTTGCTTTATGTTTTCATGTAATTCTTTAATTTACTGGCTAGTAGTAGCATAGTTCTTGATGTTATCATGAAGGACTCACGCATGAAGGCTCGAAGGATGGGAACTTGGCGATGGAGATCACCATGACAAAGCGCCATACTATCTACCATTTAAGATGATTATTTCCTGTGATGTTTTATTTTTGTATCATACTATTCATCCATATATTGTCTGTGATAGAATTATTAAGAGATCATTTTGATGCCCTTCCAATTGCTGCACCTATAAAGATTTTAATCATTGTATGGTAGGTTTGCTAAAGCAAAGTGCCATCGATTATCTTGATATAATAGTGTGGATGTCGGACATCTACAATGCATAGTGTTGGTTTGCTTAACGAGGCTATCAAATCGGATTTGGGCCTTGGGCATGATGTTGGGAGCCGAGGCATTGGATGTCACCCAACAAGCAAGAGTCTCACATAGGATGTGATTAGCAAACATTGCTTACTTATGCTATTATGTTTCTAGTGGTAATGCCAAATCTCTCACTAGAACTTAGTAAATATGGATCTTGTCCACTATATGTCATTAGAAGGAAGAGAACTGCAAAACATATAGTGGGATAATCTTTTGTTAAATTGTTTAATGAAATATTAAAATAAACATAGTGCTCAACTTTGCCTTTTTTTTTTTTGGTGTTATAGATGGCACCTAACACTCCTACTGGTTTTAATTTGTGATCGATTTTTGACAAGTAAAAACTCATGGGAACAAACTTTATTCATTGATACCATAACTTGAGAATTGTTCTAAAATAAGATAAAAAGGAGTATTTTCGTGAGACTCCCTGACGAGCCAGCGGAGAATGCAAGGGATACTGACCGAAGTGCCTATGACATCAGCACACGAATGACTCTCTGTATGCATGTTAGCAGCCACATGCTTGCAAAAATGTACTCTGAGTTTGAGAAGCAATATGAGGATGCTTTATTCTAGGTAAAAAAATTTTTATTGAGAGCATTGACGCGCGCTTGGTGGTAATTTCTCTCTTTTTGATGAGCTAGCAGTCTTCAACGGCCACACAGGCTATCGACTATCGAGGCCGCTCCGACGGCGGCCGCACTGTGGCGCCAGCGCCGGAAAGCCGGACGTGGCGCCGTGGGGAGCTTCATGTACTCCTATGTGCGTCGCGTCGACTCCTGTTTTCGTGCGTGGTTCCTTTTCCCCCCTCCAGTTTTCTGAGGCTATGTGTGATTGCTCTGCAACGGCCCAGTAACTATGCGCTCTGCAGCAGCTATGCTCCAGTGCACCACTCCTGAATCAATGTTGCATATATGGATGCATTTATAAGATGCTTTTTATTATATAATTATAAGTGCTCGATATTTCAGTTAAAACATGGCATGAAGAATGCACACGCTTCTATACATAATCTCATGGATTTACACCGTGTTTATTCGTGGTCCGGTATATAGCTAGAATCTTGCTCTTCAATTACTAGTAGTATGTGGGTAGATGGAAGCTTGAATTCCATGGTTAATAGGCTCATTAGTCATGGTCCAATTTCTCTAATGATTAGCTTAGCTTGCAAGCTACTATACTTATAATTTGTTTTCTATGGTGAAGTATTTATTAGTTAAAATTACGGAATACATAAATATGTAGAGAGTGTTGCATGAGATTTTCCTCTTTTAAGCCCACGATGACGTGAAGCAACACTATCCAAAGACTCTGTTGAGACCTACGTGTTAATCATTAATAGGCAAGCTGTGAAAATAAATAAATTATAAAACTGTCATTAAAATAGAAGACAACCTTAATTATCATCGACAGTAATAGTTAGATTG
This sequence comes from Chrysopogon serrulatus, assembly GCA_015844335.1. Classification (NCBI taxonomy): domain Eukaryota; kingdom Viridiplantae; phylum Streptophyta; class Magnoliopsida; order Poales; family Poaceae; genus Chrysopogon; species Chrysopogon serrulatus. The sequence goes on from JADLZL010004271.1 coordinate 68,752, forward strand.
TCAACTGTAGTATTGTATGCCATTGTAAAAATAAACCTAGGATATCCCTCTAATAATTTTTCTTACCCAAATTAGCCACATATATACAAAAAAGTAATGCAAAATCATAACCTAAATTAACTTGCATCTAAAGCATTGGCATATATATAGCATTATAAAAACAACAACCCAAAATACCATTGCATATATATATGCTTCTGAAAATGCACTTATATTTTTTAACAGCACCTATAAAGTAACTACCTAAAGTAGCAAAGTTACTTCTAAAATATCCATGTCAATCATATTGAAAAACAGCAGGGACCCTCGTATCACTGTGAATAATTGTCGATTAATAAACGCGTTGTACCGTTGGTACATGTAGCAGCACCTCAGCAGGCACAGCAGCCGTGGGGCTGAGCCGGCCTGAGAAAAAAAAGAACAGAATCCCATCAGCATGTGTGTAACTGTAACACAAGTAAGAACAATGTAATTAGGGACCATCTTAGAATCTCAACTTGGTACCACAGAGGAAAAAACTTACTAAATTCACTAAAACCAATTGTTTTTAACTTTAGCCAACAATTGATATGTATGATGGGACCAGGGGAAAAACCCTATGTCGACTGCTCATTGGATTAAGAAATAAATATACATAGTTTTACTTTAATAAAAGTGACAAAGGTGACATATGTCGACCACTTATATCGCAGTAAAAAGATCTAAGCACCTACTAAATAAAAAATATTATCGAAAACAACGTATAGAATACAACTCAACCTACTCTAGTCTATCGTAATATAGCCTTTATAGACTTGAAATGAATATATGCTATTTCGTCTATAACAAATAATTTGATATAAAGCTAGTGAGTGTGGGAATGAATTCAATAACGTGATTTCACATTTCGAAAGTGTAAAAAATCCCACATTGGTCCATTTTGTCATAGAATTTCCTTGCAACCATACCTGAAAAAAGTATCACGCAACCATGCCTGAAAAAGGTACCACACCCTAACTAGTACGCCTAGCAATAATCAACAACCTTAGGCCGAGTATATTCTTAGATGAAATAAAAATCAAAAGAATCCCATCCCATCCTCAATTCCTGATGAAACCCTACTTTCTCCCAAGTCCAACGCTAGCAACTGTTGTAGGGCTATGTGGCACCACTAGCAATAGCAAGAACAAGGTAATTAGGGGACCGTCTTCTCTCTATATAAGCCCTCTTCCGCGGGGTATATGGTACCACCAGAACGGGTGAAGAAGAAGAAGCCCAGCCAGTAGGATAGCCCTCCCAGATCTGGCCGGCCGGCTGCCGCCTTCTTCCCCAATTCGGGAAAGACGACGATGAAGACCAGTCTGTGTACCATAGGTTTGTGTACCATTCTCCCTCTCTATCTCTTCGTGTCCAGCTCTTGTTGCGTCTGATTTATACTGTAGTACTTTGCAGCTGTGGTCGACGACGGGATGGGAGACGGGGGCGCTGGGCGCGGCTGGAGCCAGGACCAGGAGCTAGATGGTGTGGCTGACAGAAGAGAGTGAGCACGCATCGGCCAGACTGCATCTATAACGCGGCTGCTCCTGACGGGGATCGGATGAAAGGATGCCTAGCTAGGCGCAGCTGCTGTTGCGTGCTCACTTCTCTTTCTGTCAGCTCTCTCTCCTCCTAGGGACTTCCGCCGTATGCATCCATTGCGATGCCCTCCCTTCCATCATCCATCGCTGCGTGCCGATGATGATGCGTCGTCGTCGTGCAGGTGCAGCCGTTCTCCTCTCACATCGGTGGCCGTGGTGGCACTGTTTGTTCTGAGGCGCCTGCCGGCCTGGCCGTGTCCCTACCTGAAACCTTATCTTGTCTGCCGCTCGGATTCCGATGACCTCTGCTCTGGAATAAGGTACTCTTAAAATCTCATGGAAGACGCTGAGCGCATGCAAGCCATGGATCCTTGCGCAGGCAACGTTTTTTTTCTTTTATCGGCGAGAGGTTCTGGTTGCCATCTTTGTGGCCTCCGAAGGTGATTTTAGCCAAGTGCGTCCTTCAGGCGAATGTGATTTTAGCCAAGTGCGTCCTTCAGGCTTGAGCCTTGGGGAAGGTTCGCGTGAAGGTTTGGTTACTTATCACCTGTTTTGCTCACCTCCCCAGGAGTCTGCTTAATTAACGGAAAAGCACTGTTTGACTAGTCCTTGCTAGGCCTCCTCCCCCTCTCTCTCTCTCTCTCTCTCTCTCTCTCTATACTCGTTTCCTCTTCCTTTCCGTAAAGATTTCACACAAAAACTATTGGATCATATCCTTTCCCCTTTTGTTGTGCTCATCTCATGTGGTTCTGTGACTGTTGAGAGATAGGTGAGCGAGGCAGCCATGAAGTTGTGGTCGGAGGCAGATCTGATTGGATGCAAGTGCAAAGGGGCACGGCACCTACCTCCGGCGGCGCGCGGCCGCCGCCGGCTTCTTCTAGCTAGATCTGGAAACCAAGGTTTCTTCTCCAGCCAGTGAGTTCGTGCTTCTTCCTCTCTCGTCTTATAGTTTCTGCATGCCTCGTATCTGGCCTGTTAGTAGTATTGTGCTCATGTTGTTGCTTGCCTTTTTCTGGAGTTATATCATGCATGGATGTTTAATTGATTTCGTTTCTGAGGGTGATTGGGGATTTGCATCTCATGGTACTCGTGATATGGTCTAGCAATAAGTGTTTTCTTATTGTTAATTCGATGTTTCATTCATGCAGTTGTTGATCTGGTGTTCCCTTCAGCCCTTGCATGCGTGTCCGTTCTTAATTTTCCTGAATCGGTGTCAAATACGAGATAATATAGGCTTAGTTTACCCTTGGGTTCCCCATAACTTGCTTAATTTATGGCCTTTTTAATCAGTCATGTGTATGCATGATCTCCCATGTGGAAAATCTATAATAGCACAGTGCAAAACATGGTCGTTTTATTGTATGCAGAGAATATAGAATAATCTTTGAACCCATTGATTGATTTCCAACTGCCTATGTACTACTACCGAATTACTAGCATGTACTCATGTTTTCTATCTATATGATATATTGCACTGAGCCAGCAAAGATCTTGCTGATCAACTTAAGAATAAGTTTTACAAACCAATAGGAGAACTACTCCATGATGGAAGAAAATTCCAATTAAAATGGTGCAACAATAATCCCTATTGAAGGAAGCTTCAGTTGAATGGCAAATTGATATCCATAATGCAATCAGGAGTAATACTCAGCAAAGATTGCAATTCACGCATTCGCAATGGAGGTTTTCGTAGGAAGAATTTCCAACTTTATACTCCCCTTTTACTGCTAATCTTCATAGGCTAGATATGATATTGTTATAATCTATATACTATGCTACATACTATAGATTCTTTTTTAACTATGGGTTAAAAAAAGTAAATTTAGTGAGCAGCAAACACTGATCGAAAAAACAGCTTTGAGGCCTTTTAGGTAACTTCCAAGCTTCTACACTATCTGAGGTTTCTTTAGCAAATAAAAAAATTGGTAAGGTTTCTTTGACAATCTTAATTTCATATTATGAGAATGTGAGGAGGAGTAGTAGGAGAGGAATGGGAAGATGGTGAGATTATACTATACTAAGCATCCCAAAACCCAAGGAAGACATATTCTGATGATGGTAAGAGGGTAGGCAAGCTACACCGTCGAACTTCAATCACAAGCTGTGCAAGTGGCTTGATGTGGGAGATGGGGATATTAGCTTAACTGAAATGTTTATGTACTTCATGCATCAGGAGTTTGTAATGTAGCTATAGCCTAATGTATAGCAGCTTGGTAGTTGATTCTAAATCAGGACATTATCTGGCCTTTTGTTTCAAAGTAGAGTTTTTTTTATTTCCACGTGCGTGGCGCATGTGCATGTTCACTAGTTATCTAAAAAATAGTAGTTATGTCTTCCGTTCTTCTGTATCATTTGTTATGCCCTTCGGTTCTGCATCATCTCCTTCTCCACTCTTTGAAGTGCGAACTACCACAAAGCTGTTGTAACTCATTAGTTTATTACAAAAGTTTCAGCCAGACTCATAATATATTTGTTTATTTTACATTGATCGTGTAAACCTTTGAAGTTGTGTCTGATGTAATAACAGCAAAACTGTAGTTGTGTTGTTGTATGCTTGGCACATTGACTTTATATTATTGCTTATTAGTTTGTTATACAGAAGATTCTGCTAACATTTTTTTTGCCTTAGCCATGACAATAAATTAAATGACAGTTATGAATTGCACATATTGATCATCTCGGCTTGGTTTAATTTTTAATTGTATGTGATATTGTGGTGTCCTATGTATTTGGATAGCACATACTGAATCAAGATAAAGTCGCTGCACATGATGGTTGCTGTTATTGCTTTACAAATTCTCTTGACAACATCTAAAAGATGAAGTTTCTTATTGCAATATCTAACAGTTTCAATAAAAAACCAGTTTTCATATTTAATATTATTTCCTCTTGCAAACTATAGCAAATACATGAGATTATTATTGTATAGTGAGAGTTAAGTAGTGACTAATTCTTTAGCAGAACAAAAAAGAGAAGGTGCTTGGTGCAGTCTATGCTCTGAAAGTAACTGGAATCGTCTCAATTATATAAAAAAATATGTTTAATCTGCATTCAGATCACTGCATCTAAAGGTAGATCCATTTCTCAGTAGAAGATCCTATAAGACTTCTGAACACAAATGTTCAGGTGACATTTTTTTGTTGGCTTGTACATTATGCATATTGGTTGTTAGCTGGTTTTTGGACATTGTTCCTTTTGATATGATTAGGCCAAGACTAAGATTAACTAAGAAGACGTTCTATGCTGATCTGAGATGCTCAACTTTTCTGTTTGGTGCAACCAAATCATCCAGCTCCAATTTAATTTGCCATATACCACGTGGTTTATTGAGTCATCTATGTGATTTTTTACATAGATGACATCATATTATGGTTAAAATGTGACTGCACTATGGATCCGCTGAATCCTATCTGCCTGCCTTGGTGATGGATAAGGTCATCACAAGGGACATACAAAGTAGATGTCCCTGGGTCAATATGTTCTTTTGCTGACTATGTAGTGCTAGTTAATGGAAGTTGGGTGGAAGCCTATATTTGTGGTGGCAGACTAGAGACCAAAGATTTTAGACTTTATTATTACTCCAACACTACTTGACTTGGGGAGGGAGATATACCAAGACACTAATTATGTTTCGAAGGTCAATTATTGCCCAAGAAGGGAACCTTTTGATATTTGGGATTGACGGTGCAAATTGATGGGGGCATCAACAGAGATGTTAACCAAAGAATTAAAGTGGAGTGGATGAAATAACGATGCCAAGCATTTGGCATTTTCTATGACATATGACAAGAAGGTTCCATATTGACAGGTCCACACAATGACAATTAGACTTACGATGTTGTATGGTGTAGAATGTTGGCATACTAGAAGTTGTTCAATAGTTAAGTGTTATAGGAACACATATATCGTTTTGCTATGACGACTAAACAGTCCAAGAGGGGGTCGGGTGGGCTCGGCTGACTTGGGCTCTAAAAAATTGAAGCTTAACAACAATAATATTTGTATTTCAACCCTTGCAAGACAAGGCATAGAATTATACAAGACATAATAAGAAGAGTCTTAGCTCCATCAAGCTAAGGCATATTCCAAATTTGATCACACTAGCAATTCGTAAACCTAGCTAGTAAATCGAACTAAGGCAAAACCGAATCTACTTGTCAATCAACATCTCCAAGGCACACAAAGATCGCAAGAAGTATGAATAATAATTAAAGAGATGGACAAGTGATAATCGGATTTTGTCATGGTATCGAGTTGTCGCCCTAACCCTCTAGTCCACATTTGGGCCTGCTGACACTACACCATGACACACAGTTGCCTACACTTGTGTGTTGGCAAAAGGCGAGTTTCCACTACCCATTATGTATTGGCAAATGTATACTCCCTCCGTTCCAAATTATAAGTCGCTTTGACTTTTTTTGGTACATCTATTTTGCTATGTATCTAGACATATATTATATCTAGATGCATAGCAAAATGAATGTATCAAAAAACTCAAAGTGACTTATAATTTGGAATGGAGGGAGTATCTTTTTAGCGTCAAGTTATCTGTCGGCGATAAGGATGTAAGGCTACAAGTTATCTATCAGTGTTTTTGTACTAGCAAAAAATGTGTTGGCAAAAATTTCTAGACTTAGTGTAGACATAGGCTATACAACGTTACTGTCCAAGTGTTGGCCAAGTGTAGTCCACATGTGGACCGGCAGCTAAACAATCATCGCGCAAAAGCGAAGCCGAAATATTTGGACCCGCGTGCTGAAAATGTTGAAAAGACTCGCATCCGCAATATTCCAATCTCTAAGCTTCTCACACCCAAAAAAGAAAAAAAAATCCCTACACCTGTTGCCCCCAAAGCGCCCGCCGTACCCATGCTGGTGCCTCCCCTCCCCCCCGGCCGCCGCTCCCAAAGTTGCCATCGCCCCCAATATATATCCCATGCGCCTAAGGAGCCGACACACACCGTCCGTCGCTACGACAGGTGGCTGGGGCAGCACACGTGCGGGACTCGCCGGTGCGGCCACTTGCTCTAGATCCGGCCACGTCTCCCTTGCCGGATGTCACAACCAATGACGCGCCACCATGCCGTCACAGCTTGAGCTACATGTGCACGCGGCTGCCTAGGCCAGATCCAGCCACGCCTCCCTCGATCCAGAGGAGGAGGCCCCACCGCCGCCGTCCGACAGTCGCCCGGCCGTTCGACGGTCTGCTCCGGTGGCAGCATGGTAGGGGAGAGGGGTGTGATGGTGGTGGACAAAAGCTTTTTTGAAGTAGACCATTATGAGAAGTGGGCTTCGAATATATGCCATCCCGCAACGGGGCTTCGCCAGAATGCCATCGGAGGGAATTTGTAGCCCCTTCTGCCTATGCCCCTTTCTTTTTCTTTCACGAGCGTTGTCTCGCTCGGACGGAACGGATGGGGAGCGAAAAGGATCGAGTGTCTTGGTTCTTCTTCTCCAACCGAGGGGGCCCCCACGGCGAGCCACGGCGATGAGCTTGGCCCCCCACGGTGAGCGCCACCTGACGCCCCCACGGCCGCCCACCTCCCCATGCCCGGCACCTGGATGGCAGCACGGCCCAGCATTGCCCCGCCGGCCTCCACCACGCTCAAGCTCCATGGCAGCGCGGCAAGCGCTGCCCCACCGACCTCCATGCTCAGCAGCTCCATGGCAGGGTGGCAAGTGCCACCCCCGCCTGCCGCCCTCCTCCACGCCTAGCGCGACTGCAGCGCCTCCCCGCCGGCCTCCGTCACCGCGGCCATGGAGTACAGCACGGTAGGGACGCCCTCAAGGTCGGCCATGGAGTACAGCGGGATGAGCAGGTACTCAATACCATGAAGCCGAAGGATTTCAAACAAGAGTTTTGCTCGGTGGTCCTCTTTAAAAAAGTTGCACGGATCTTAAAGCACCACGATAATTAATTTAAATTAATTTTGTTTTGTATCTAGACAGGACCCTCTGCCCTATCCGTGCCCAACCAAGTCCAGCCCCTGCCCACATAGGTCCATCGGATCAATTGACTTAGAGACTCCATTTTTCTTCGATCTGCATTCCCTGCTCGGTCGATCTCGTTTGTGGTGGCGACGTGCGAGGGACGGCGGCGGCGGCGGCGCACGGAGGGGTGGAGGGACGATTGGCGAGGCTGAGGCTGGCGCTGGCACGGACGCGTAGCGACCTATGAGCGAACCACGGTCTACGATTTTTTTTTGTTTTGGTGAGCTTTCTCAGCGCCAAGTCCTTCGCTGGGATTGGCTCGGTGAGGCTGTTCCGGCTAAGTTCGCGATGTCGGACCATTCGATGCCGCAGAACTCGTCGGGGATGTTTCTGGTGAGCTCGTTGTCACTTCTCACTTATCGAGGAGCTCGAGGTTACGGCACTGCCCTAGCGCCGACGGTATCAGCCCCGACAGCGAGTTGCTGGCGGGGGAAGAAAAGAGATAAGGCAGGGGCAGAAGGGGAATAAAAGGCTACAAATACCCTCGGATGGCATTCTAGCGGTTACATGGCGTTTCATAATGGCATACTGTGAAGCCGCGCTGTGGGATGATATATCTCTGAAGCCCACTTCTCATAATGTTCTATTTCCAGAAAGCTCAGTGGTGGTTTGGGGGTGGGGGGTGCTTGCGGACGAAGGTGGGGCTGTCTTGTGATGTTCTCCATGGTGACTCACTTGTGAGGAAGGTGGACGCGGCATCTGTGAGGGATTTGATCGACGCATTGACCTCAGCAGCCATGGCAACAGGGAAGGCTGTTGTCGCGATCCCAATTCTGAAGATGCCCGAAGATAGCATGCTGCATTTCAGCTTCTGGACTAATACTAATACTCTCAGTAGTGATGCTGTAGCTGGCAGTGCTGCGAGCGGATGAGCCTTCTGATGTGTATTGGGATATTTTCGATTAATCCTGCTAGCAGTTTTGGTGTGCATTCCATCATATTATGTCATGTCTAGAGATGTGTTACATTGTGATACGCTGTTGGCAACAAAATCATCTTTGTCTGCGATTTTTAATTGCTTGTTCTTTCTTTTTATTCAGGAAGTGTGGCTATGGCTTAGTTCTGCAGAGTGCTTAGTTGATGCTTATGCTCAAATGGTACCGCTCTCTGCCCTTAATTTGTGCAGTGAAATATTGGAGTTACTATTGGTTCTGAATTAGCCAATGATATGTTCGTATGATCCCTTGCTCTTTCTGTCTAATATAATGTACAACTATGTAATTTATTCCTTTTCCTGCCATATGTTTTTCCTTGTACCACACTACCGCTGCTACAAAGTTAAGCAAGACTATCTTTTCCTTCCCCAGATTCTTGAAGCTCCTAAGGAAGAAAAGGTTTCCCTATAAATTTTCAGGTGAGTTTATTTTCTAAAAGATGTGCCAATTATGTTGCTTTTTTTTTCAACAATCAAAGCAATTTTCATCTTAGTTTTCAGTTCAAGTGGAATGTCTAAGTACACTAAGAAACCCTACTCTGAGCTTGAATACTTAAACTCTCTAATGCAATTTCCATATTATAGTCACTTGGTCTGGATAGAACAGGGAACATAACTCATCTAAACTATATTTTTTTTTTTTGTTGTTGACCGAAATCTAAACTATATTGTTTTGCACTTGACTTTAGGATATTGCAGTTACTCTAGAAACTTCTTTGACTTGAAGAATTGTACCTCACCTTTATTGTTAAAATTTCAATTTATAGTTTTCTATTACATGCACAACATTGTCTGCTTGCTATTTCCTTATGCGGCTATAATTTTGTTATGTGATAGTGTTTCATATACTCCTACTGAATGTGCAGTTAAGATTTTAATTTTGTCTCCTTTGAAGGCTCATAATTATATTTGTTAGCTTCCCTGGTGCAAACAAACTTTAGCCCATCATTTTCTTTATCATTGGTTTGGCTGTGGCTGTTTGACATGATTGTCTACTGTTCCTTGAACTTGGGTCTCAGTCGTATCTGTTTTCTTTATGAGCATCCTCTTCATTTTAAACGGCAGTCACTTGCTACAGAATATGTCTTTAGGGGGGGGGGGTGGGGGGGGGGGGGGGGTTAATAATGGTATAACAAGCAGTATACAGGACTTGCCAAAGTCATTCACAAATTACCATGATGAAGTCCTGGTATGTCTACCAGCTATATGACATAAAATTATAAGCCCAAAATTACCATGTAATACGTGGTGCAAAGCGTTCTAATTATTCACCACTTGTTATGTACTTGGTGGTAGTCTACATGAATGCAACTGCAGTTCATATGTATTTGTAGTCTAATTTCCCCTGATGAATTGGGTTTTATTTCCTGTTTTATGCCACATTGTTTCCTTGCTGCTGAAAAGGCATAATTATTTATCCCTTGCTTGTTTCCTTCACAAGCAAGCACTTGCTTAGGGCTACATTCCTCGAGAAAGAATGCTGTATTTTGTTTCTCTGTTTTCAATTTTTGCTTAAACTAACTTTTCTTGTCAAACAATATCCTTTTATCTGTATACATGTAGGTGAAACGTGAAGAGCTACTTCAGTTTATACAAAGTGCCATTTTCAGGTCTAAAGTGGAATGCTGACATTGTGAGGTGACCACTGTTCTACTTATTTGCTCATGAATGAAGTGATTTTTCATGCATGGTCGAGAATGGACCTGCCTGATACAATGTAAGCAGGGTTAAACAATGTATAGCCACCTGATAGGACATCAGAAATGAGTACCAGATCTGTATGGTCTAAGATATTATAATTACCTTAAAAGATTTTTGCTGCTGCCGAATTTAGTAATGAAAATAATGATTACAACAAGATTGATCACTGTCCTATCAATTTTCAAGAATTATAAACTGACTGGTTATTGCAAGACTTAAAACCATATTGAATCGAATTATATAAGAATTATATAATGGGCCTGTATCACCAAAGATAAAATAGTTGACATCATAGCTGGAGGGTGGACATAACAGCTCAAGTACAAAATCCTAATAACCACTTAAGTGCTCACCTTTTATTGAATTGCTAATATGTGATCCAAACTGTTTGAACTATGTAGAACAAATTTAAAGCATAGAACACATTTCATTGATATTTCACCCTTTTTTTTCATGTTAGGTACTTATGCTATTTGGTGTTGCAAGTATTTTGGATTGGCAACCTTTTGTAGAAAGATCAAAGAGCTGTTACGTGTTCTTTGGTGTGGCAGCAACCATCTGTGCACCAAGCTGGTGTTCATGTATTTTGGAGTGGCAAAAATAATCATGATTGGAAGTCATATTGTTGGTTGCATTATGCGTCACTGCTTGTGTTTGGGCAAGTTTTGGTTTGTCACTGGTGTAGAATAGGTTTTTAGCAATAGGTCTATATTTCTGCTAGTAACTCATCTATATCCTAGACATGTACTCCGTATATGGATGGCTCTATGTACTATGAGCATCCCTGGACTTGCTATATATATATCCGTATATGGATGGCTATATATATATATGAGCATCCCTGGACTTATATATATATATATATATATATATATATCCAATTCATGTATGTATGGAAGATCTAATATATTATTTCTATAAAGTCAAGTGCTGAAGGCGCCAGGCGGGATTATGCGGATCTTTTTGGTTGCAAACCTGGAGAATTCCCAATTAAATTTCTAGGCATCCCGATACATTATAGAAAGTTAAAAAATGCTGACTGGAAAATGGTAGAGGAACATTTTGAGAAGAGATTCAGCAGTTGGAAAGGCAAACATCTATCAATTGGGGGTCGATTGACATTGATTAATTCTGTCTTGAGCAGTCTCCCCAATGTACATGATGTCATTTTTTGCAATTCTAAAGGGAGTTCTTAAGAAACTGGATTATTTTAGCTCCAGATTTTATTGGCAAGGTGATGAACATAAGAAAAAAATATAGACTCACAAAGTGGTCTATTCTTTGCGAACCAAAAGATCAGGGTGGTTTAGGAATAGCTGATTTAAATCTTAAGAACATTGCTTTGCTGAGTAAATGGCTTTTTAAACTCCTAAAGACAGATGGTATTTGGCAGCAATTACCACGAAACAAATATCTAGGTTCTAAACCTTTAGTGCAAGTGGGAGTTTTTAAGAAACTGGATTATTTTAGCTCCAGATTTTATTGGCAAGGTGATAAACATAAGAAAAAATATAGACTCACAAAGTGGTCTATTCTTTGCCAACCAAAAAATCAGGGTGGTTTAGGAATAGCTGATTTAAATCTTAAGAACATTGCTTTGCTGAGTAAATGGCTTTTCAAACTCCTAAGACAGATGGTATTTGGCAGCAATTACTACGAAACAAATATCTAGGTTTTAAACCTTTAGTGCAAGTGGTACGTGAACAAGGGGATTCATATTTTTGGGCTAGCTTTCTGAAGGTGAAATCTGATTTTCTCCGCTTTGGATCTTTTATATGAAAGATGGATCACAGGTCAAATTTTGAGAAAGCAAATGGCTAGGCAATGATAGTTTGATGAACCAATATCCTAGTTTATACAACATTGTTAGGCCAAAATTTAATTTTTTCTTGGAGATGAGATCTAATAGGTCCTAAATTGGTGGAGTGGAATCATCTATTAGCACACCTAGCCAATATTTCATTGTTACAAGGTCATGATGAATTTTACTAGTCTTTGCATCTAAATGGGCAATTCTCGGTGAAATTGCATTATAAAGCATTGATACAAACCCCCCGTTCCTAGTTTGAATAAACATTTACGGAAACTAAAAGCACCTTTTAAGCTAAAGATTTTCATGTGGTACCTTAGGAGGGGGTAGTGTTAATAAAGGACAACCTAATTAAGCGTAATTGGCATGGAAACAAAACTTGTTGCTTTTGTCACGAAGAGGAGACAATTCAGCACTTGTTCTTTGACTGTCATTCTACACGCTTCATTTGGAGTTTTTCTCAAGTAGCCTTTAACCTAACAAAACCCTAAAGTGTACAACATATGTTTGGTGGCTGGCTAAATAGGGTTGCAAAACATCTGAGATCAATAGTTCTGCTTGGGGCAGCTGTGACTTGTTGGCCTATTTGGTTACATAGGAATGATTTTGTTTTTGAAAAGAAAAAACTTAATTCTTCTGGTTATCTATGGAATCTTCCACAGGCTCCGTTCATGGGCTATCCTTTAGAGGTTAAAGTTCTAGGATATAGTTGTGGCAGCTTCGTAATAATTGGAGCAGGTGGCGAAGGATATCTTTACCCGGACATATGGGTGGCGATCTAGTCTTAGGATCAAATGTCACTAGAGTATGCTCAGGTTTTTATTAATTAGCTATGTGCCTATCCTTTAAGCAGAGGCTGGAAGCTTTTCGTTCCAAAACTGTGTATCAATTCGATGTACTGCTCTTGGAATGCAATAAAATCTTCCTTTTCCAAAAAAGTGGGTTTGCCCAATGCGATGCCTTCTTTAATTATGAACAAAAGGTGGATTTATAAAATAAGATTGACATTTATATTTGCTATATAGTTTTGCCAACAATTTAGTTATTGATGAGGGCATGTTTTATAAAAGGCCTTGGAAACGGCTTCGCCAACATATAGGCCTTTTCTCTACCCTTGCATTTCTACTTACCACATAGCAAAGCAAAGCATAGGGTGGGAGCCAGTGGCCAGTACAAATCGTACTGATAGAGTTGAGCAGGTTTGGTATCCGAAGATGACTACGATGATAATGGAGCTGGAAGGATTAGGTGGTCTCATTCCTACACTCAAATTTGGTTAAGGAGATCAAGTCTAAGCCCGCTGATACTCTACCCCAACTCTGATGACCACCCGTGAAGGAGGAGCCTTCACCCGCTATGGTGCTACACCTACTCTGATGATGACCTGTGTGCGTATATCGCTAGGATATGTTGTACCTCGGTGTGTCTCCAAGTGTTGTAAAACTCTGTAACTTGTACCTTTTTGTGATGTATGAACTGTGTTATCAACTATAAAATATGTACTCCGTGGATTTCCCTTCGAGGAAATCGCGGGTCATTTCAGCTACCACTAACCATGGGCAGATAAAAGGAATATCTACTAGAGGAGGTAAGACTACACGTGATCCACCTTCCCCAAAAGGAGCACGTAAACCACCACATTTGGAACAGGTAGAAGAAGAAGTAGAAAGGGATAACATAGAGGAAGAATTTGCACCAGAAGTTCCACCACAAGATTTGCCACGAGATCAAGAATTACGCCAAGATTTTCATGACACAACTCTCCTACCATTTCCACACAGAAATAGAAGGGCTAAAATAGATAAACAATTTGGTAAGTTTGTAGAGGTAATCTAGAAATTATATATCAACATCTCGTTGCCAGATGCCATGCAGGTACCTAAATATGTGAAATATCTTCAAGACATCCTCAACAACAAAAGACCATTACCTTCCACTGAGATTATTAAGTTAACGGAGAAGTGTAGTGCAGCAATTCTGAATTCTCTTCCTGTCAAGAAAAAGGATTCAGGATGCCCCACTATTGATTGCTCGATCGGAAATCAGAATTTTGAGGCGATCAAGGAGACACATGCAGTATGAATTATTAATTAAGGTGAATAGGACCACAAGGATGATCCATGCTATACTTGCCTCAAACTTTAGATCCTTCTTCTGATTCTTTAAACTCAGATACTCCTTAAAGCTCTTTTATCTTAGACCTTCCTTCAAACGATGCTTGTTGATCACCATGCAGGGCTCACCGATTGGACAATCAATTGCAGTAGCACACATCCAAAGAGCAATCATGCATAGCAAACAAAGCTATAATTAGAACAGTACACCAATAGCATAAAAGTAAGTTGAAAGGTTTATAAAAAAATCTACACGTCGCTAGGATCACATAAACGCTTGGATCACAAAAATCGAATCTAAGACAGAGAAGTTATGAATTAAATAAGGTTTACCTTAAGAAAATAATAGATTAAATCTAACCTTGAATTTTAATTACTGAAAATATGATTAAAATTTAACTAATCTCGTAGATAATGTAATTACGAATCTAACGCAACTTGAACGGATCAAATTGGAGTTGAAACGGAGATTTTATAAGCAAAATAAAACAGTGGCAATTCTGTAATTAGCTGTACTCGGAATTTCGAATTAAAATAAATTTAGTAAAAATTCAGATTGCATCTGGCCAGGCAGAAATTGCTATAAAATAGGGGTCTCTTTAGGAAAAATGCCACGAAGGGGTATGATCTATTCTTGGCCCTTGATTTCAGATCGGACGGTTGTGAATTGATGGGAGGGAGGGAAAGAAAGGCCTGCTGTCCATGAACAAGTAGACGACACGGCGGCCACCATTGTTGCTGACTTGGAGCTCCCCGGCGGCCTCGGGCACGGCACTATAAACCACTAATTACTGCGGGAAAAACACAGGGAGGAAGAGGAGATCACCCCGAGCTCACCTAGGGCAACCACGATGGCCGGAACGGACGGAGACGACGAGCGACTCGGAGAAGCGGACGGAACGTTCCCGATGATGGAGCGGCAAAAGACGAAGGCAGCAACTTCGGCGGCGCTGCTAGGGCTGAGCGTCGCGCGTGCAAGCCTGGGAGAGCGTGGCTGCTTCGTGTAGATGGGAAAAGAAACCGTAGGGCGAGCGACGGCTTATATCGGGCGTCCTAGGTGCGGAAAGCACGACCAAAACCCTGGGAAACCGGCTCGGGTGCGGGCGTTCCGGTGCTGGCCACGTCCGGCTCGGTCATGGCGTGGGGAAGGAGGTGACACTGTGCTAGGGGCCCGTGAGTCAGCCAATTAGAAGAAAGGAGGAGGCACGTACGCCGCTATGCGCTGCACTGCTTGTGGCTACCTGGGCCGGAGGTGGGCTGCACGCTGGAGAGAAGCCAGCGGCAAGCAGCAGGCCAAGCTGCCGAGAGGGGGAGAAATAGAGTTTTCTTTCTTTTTTTTTTAAAAAAAACTGAAATTCAACTTCAAAAGCAATCAAATTCAGTTTTGATTTTCAGGTAAAGCCACACAATCAAAAATAAAATGCAGCGGCATGAATGCATCATTCATATTGCTAATCTCTATGATGGATTTTATTTTAATGAAAAATATTATTTTTCCTATGTTTTTATGAGCACAAAATACAAAATTGAATCGTTTTAACTCTATTTTAAAAAGTGCAAAATTTAGGGTGTTACAAAACAAAGTAGCATGATATCTTAAGATATGTACTTGATGTTGATGGTGCTGCAAATCTCCAGAAAATTCTATAGATGAACACTTGCATCTTCATCTTTCTTTCCACTGAATGTGAGAGCTTGCACCATGTTGATGAGGCTTGGCTTAAGTTCATAATCATGTTGTCCAATATCGAGAATTGGTCCAACATGAATGTTCTCAGTGCTTGCAGCAGAGATTTTATACAACGTCTTCTCGGCCATAACTTCTCAACTGATGTTAGCTTCTTTAGGGTCTTGGTTTTTTCTTATTGATGAAAATTGACGGCACATAACCAATCCTGCACTTACCCTGTGTAGAATATAAACAAAGACAAAACAAGGGTAAGCCTGCTAAAGCAAAAGGTGATGGTCTATCTATAACTATTTATGTCTATAGTCATATTTCTCTTTTTCTTATAAAATATCTTCTATAAAAAACTAAATACCCCTTATGAAAATATTCTGGTAAATAAATGTTGTTCTTCGACAACGGCGCCAGAAATGCTTGTTGGTATTTCTAACATCACTTCGCACTAAGTTGTCATCCCTAGTATGTGTTGGCGGTCCTTAACGTTATTAATTTGACCGCCAAATTAATCTAAAAATATAACTTTTAATAATATGTCATAGCACAATATGTGTTTATCTAACAAATTTCATGAGTTTTGGTGCTCTTAAATTATTTTATAGGACACGCCAAAAATATACATTAAATGATATTATATCGAGCAGCTACAGTCATGGTACAAATATAAGGGTTTAATTTATCATCACCCGGAGATTCATGCACATAAATATACATGTATGTATATACTGAGGGAGTATATATACATATACATAACGACAAGACACCAAGTCAACAGGCAATATGTGCTTCACGTATTTGCTGATGGCCTGAGCACTCCCCAAATTACGTACATCAGCATGTGGGCCCACACAGCAGCAGGTAAGCCAGGCGTGTTCCCTTTCTTGAGGTCCTGTACACGCACGAAGTGGAGAAGCCAGGTCCAGGCCGGCAGGCGTGGCAGTGCAAAGCAGCGACAAGGCAAGGAACAAGGGGCCCGCCGGCTCCTTGGAGGCCCAGCAGCAGTGGCCCAGCAGCGAGGCAGGTTGGTTTGGGTGATCCACTCGAGGACAAAGCACTGGCTTGCAGAAGTAAACGACGCATTGGCAGGCGCGAATCAGCTGGAGGTTTCAGCCCGGCCCAGCTTGACAGTCGGTGGGAAGGAGTCCCATGCACGCTATCCTTGCGCGAGCACCGACTTGACAAGGTCCGTTTCCATCCTCAGGCGGTGGCAATTAATCCTAGAATATTCCTAGACATCTATCTACCTTCTTTCCTCCACTATAAATAGAGACTTCTTCTCTTATTTGTAACACACACCACCAAAAAGCAACACTCTACCATATTCCAAGATGTAGAAGTAGTACTAGCCTAGTTGGGAGTTAGGGAGATGTGCTCAAGTTTCGGAGTAGTCTTTGGTGGTCCGGTACAATCTTGTACTGTTCTGTCCTCGGAGGTCCGGTATGATCTTGTATCGTTCCTTTGTAAGACTCATGTATCTCATATATTCATCTTCGCTTATTACTGGATTTTCTTTCATGGTTATCTTGTTCATGCCTTAGTAGTTTAGTTAAGCATGGTTAGTATAGTGGTTTACACCTTGACATGGGACCTCCGTTCGACCGAATGCTCTAGTTATCATATGTGGCTAGAGTAGTAATCGCTAGCGTAGGTGTGGTGCCTAGGCTAGAGTTTACCTGGGTTTGCGCCCAACCCCACGGATGGTTGTGGTAGCCCCGGAGGTGACAGCTCCGATCAGGCCTTTGTAATCCACCATGTTCGGATTGGTGTTTTCGTAAAGCTTTTGGCAGCCTTTCTCCCGACTACTTCCCAGTCTTCTCGAGAGTTGGAAAGGTACTGCTGCTCCGAAGTGTCTTGGTGTGGTCACTATGTTTAACCTCTGCTTAGCTATCTTCTATGGTATGAGCTGGAATAGAACTGCAGTAATAGAGAAGTGTTTAGGAACCTTGAACTCTTCCGTTGTCCTCCTAGCTTGGCCGGTCTACTCTTTTATCTTATCATAGAGTTCTCCTGTGTGTTACTTATCTAAAATCCATATCTGTGTTACCCCCATATTAGTTTAGTCGGTACGCTAAGTTAGCAGTTACATGATGGTTAATTATCAGCTTCTTTAACCATTGCTTCTCTGAGGATAAATACGATACCTTGAAATACTCCTGGGTTAAAGCTACAACGGTATCCGTGCGCTTACGGATTTCTCTGTCTGCGTAACTAATACTAATTGACTTTCTGGTGCCATCGCCGGGGATGCAAACTCGATGACGACGCTAAGAAATGCCAACATTATGATGCCAAAAACATTGAAAAAGAATCTACACTTGACTACTCTAAAAATAACTCAACAGAATATATCCGCAAGCGCACAGATAATTCTTCTATTGTAGTATTTCACCTGGTAAGATTCTCAAGTATCGTTAATTTATTTTTAGCCAAAAGAAAAACTTATTTAATTGTACAGGATTATTTCTAAGGGGTTGAACAGGAATTATGATTATGACTACAAATGTGCAAACCTATGATAACCAATCACTCTAGTGCTTTGGCAGGGGTGAGTCAAGATAAAATAATAAGTGCAAAGATATATAAGAAAAAAGGTATTTCTAGAGACAGAATATAGAAACTCAACTAAAATAGTTAGGCTAACTCGAGATTCGGCTAGAGTAAAGAACTCCTAAGTTATTCCTAAATAAAAAGTCTACAGATCACATCAATATACACACTTTCATCTATAGCATAATCAACTCAGAAAACAGCATAAGGAGCATCAACTAGGGAAGATATTGAGACATAACTGTCACTTCCTTCAAGACCGCTCTCTACTAAACCTATGTATGGGAGATGGAATACAGAGGACTCAATAGACCTGTCACGTCTGCGATCTGCCACACGATCCAGCATATTATTGACGGCTGTTAATTACCAAATCTATAGGTCAACTAAACACCAGAGAGGGAACATTTGAGATCACCATTATAGAAATAGGGGTTACACTAACCGAATTCCACGAGTTTTGTTGTTTCATCATTTTTGCAGGAGAATATCGGAAAAAGACGCAATCCCAGAAGCATATCGGAGCAAGGAATGCACAAACGAATGGCACGGCAACTCAGGAACACTCTAGAAGACACCAGAAGGCACCACACCGAAGGGGAGGCCGAGAGGGCCCAGGGTGGGACCGACCGGTCCCACCCCTGCACGGGTCGGTGCGCCCAGGGGCCCATCTCCGGCCCGCTTCACCCCGGTTTGCTCCACCGCCTTTGAGGAGAGATCTCGGCCGTCCGCCAATGTTGGTTTGATCCGATGGTTCACGATCATCGCCCGGGGGCTATAAAAAGGAGGGCGGGACCCCCATGGGAGGAGAGCCCGTAAAACCCTAATTTATTATTTCTCTCGAGAGAGAGCGAAGGGTTCCATCCTCGAGAGAATTAGATTAGAACTCCAATACTTCAAGTTCTAGTTAGGCATTAGCTAGCAAGGTTTGAAGTAGAGTTGAGCTACGCTCGGGATTCGGAATCCGGGAGGCTGGTATAGCTTTGTATCCCTCTCTTTATTATGACTTTGTTCTTAATTACTATGTTTCAGGTTTATTAAGCTCCTAGTTTATTCGAAAGTGTTTTTTGATATGATATAGTATTGATTGATGATAAACTATCTTATATGATCGTAAAGCGCTTAGCTCATTACTCGAGTGGGTTAAGTGGTAGAAATTATATAAACATGGTGTTTAGATATGTTCTATCTACGAATGCACCTTACAGGCCAGGTTTGGTGGTAGATCGTGGGTGTGACATTTCTGTTGAGTCCTATGTATTCTACCCCTCCGTTTATAAGACTAGCAGAACGTGGTTGCGAAGGAGGAGCTTGTTATGTTCACAAACCTCCCTAGTGATGTTTCTTGTGGGTACTTTAGAGTCATCAATGCTATAGATGAAAGTAATGTACTAGAGTAGATGCAAAGACTTAGTAAATCTGACACTACATAGGAATTCAATCTCTTAACTAATCTCCTGTTTTTGCCTTGCTACATTAGAGAGTTTCTACTTCTATCTCTGAGTGATTTATCATTGCCCTACACTTATCATATATATATATATATCTATTTGGCTTACCCCTGCATAAGTATGTCCTTGTCATGAGGATTCTATCTAAGTATGTACACACATCAATATTCTCTAGCTGTCCTTTCCTATGGGATTAAATAAATACGACAATTGGGTTGACTCCCAATAAAATGCTACAATAATATTTCATCTGTGCGCTTACGGATACTCATTTATATTTAAGATAGTTGCATGATTTAATACCACACCTCTTTCATCACTGCTGGGGATGACAACCCGGTGTTTTACATGGTGGCTTAAGAAGTGTCAACAAGCATTTTTGGCGCCGTTGCCGGGGAAAGGCTAAGCTATAAAGAGATATTGATCAAATGCATACTTATAGATGGAACCATGACTAGGTACCTCTGCTTAAGCAGGCTTACCCTTGTTTGTCTTTGTCTATATCATATACAGGGTATTGCAGGATTGGTCTTGATTCGTCATCATCTTTTATCAATCTTAATCAAACCAATCAAGAGGCAGCTTCACAACAGTTTCTGAGCCATGGTTGACAAGACTCTGCTAGAGTTCTCTGCTCCAAGCACGAAGGACATTCGCACTGGATCAATACTTCCAACCAACAACCTTGAGTTTGAGCTCAAGCCAAGTCTCTCAACATGGTGCAAGCTACTCCGTTCAGTGAAAAGATCAGTGAAGATGCTAGTGCTCATCTTTAGAATTTTCTGGAGATTGGTAGCACACTCATCATCAAGAACATCGCTCAAGACATCATACTTCTTCGCTTATTCCCGTTCTCATTAACTGGGAAAGCGAAGCAATGGTTCTATACAAATCAAGAAAACATCAAGACATGGGCAGATTGTTCAAAGGTCTTTCTAGAGAGATTCTTTCCTTCAGGCAAGACCAGTGCCTTAAGAGAGAAGATTATCGGTTTCCAACAGCAGAGAGATAAACCTATTTTAGAGGCATGGGAATGCTTTCAAGATTATATTTCAGATTGTCCCCATTATGGAATAGAGGATTGGTTGCTCATGCAAGGATTTTATCATGAATTATCTAAGGGAACACAAGAGCAACTGGATGCTACTGCTGGAGGAATATTTTTGTCACTCACTATCAAAAAGGCCAAGTCACTCATGGAGACGATAGCCTCTAATCAAGGCTGGTCGTTAGACGATGCTCTGCATTGCAAGATGAGTGAAGAAGCTGACATTGAAGAGTTGAATGCAGTTTCAGCCAAGATGAATGTGCTATTAGACTGGCTCGAACAGCGAGACAACTATAAGAAAGATCATCAGGCTATTCAGGACGCTATGGATTCTCAAACAAGAACTGAAAGGATATTTAGGAATCACATATTCCCCTGACCAGCCTGAAAATCTGAGCATCATTGGCAACACCCAAGGAATGGAGCAAGTCAAGCAGCCATCCTTGTGGAATTTGATTAGACAGCAACCAAAAATCAATGAAGGACTTTCACAAAGGCTTGCATCTAATGAGAAGATCATAGAGAGTATGAATCCTGAGATGGAAAGCTTTTCTTCTGCCAGCAAGGATCAACTGAGCTATAATAGAAAGATTTAATCACAAGTAGCAAAGTTGGCCGCTGCTTTGCCCATCACCACTAGCCCTGAGAAAATCAATGCAATCACTACGAGAGGAGGCAAGAGTACTCGTGATCCCCCATACCCTGAAGGAACACATCCTAGAGGGGTCAGAAGAGTACAGGCATCACCAAAGAAAAGACTGAGGAAAAGAATAACGATGAATTAGAAGAAGTTGTGCCACCGCAGGAACAAGAGCCCCAGTGCAATTATAATGACACCAACTTCTTACCATTTCGTCGGCAAAGAAAGGAAAGGATGGATGAGCAGTTTGGGAAATTCGTGGAGGTAATACGTCACTTATATATCAATGTGCCTCTACTAGATGCCCTACAAGTGCCTACATATGCAAGGTACCTCAGAGACATCCTAAACAATAAAAGGCCACTGCCCACCACCGAAGTTATCAAGCTCACAGAGGAGTGTAGTGCGGCTATCCTAAACACATCACCAATCAAAAAACAAGATCCAAGACGCCCCACTATTGAGTGCTCAATTGGAGATCAAGTATTTGAACATGCACTATGCGATCTTGGCACCAGCGTAAGTGTCATGCCCAAGGCGGTCTTCGACAAACTCAGCTACTCCACACTCACACCCGACGATGTGCCTTCAACTTGCGGATCAGTCACTTCGCCGCCCTGAAGGAATCGCCGAGAATATTCTGGTAAAAATACAAGAATTCTTTATTCCTGTCAATTTTGTTGTGCTTGACATGCAGGAAGCAGTAAATTCACCACTTATACTGGGAAGACCTTTCTTGAGCACTGCGTACGCTCACATTGATGTTGGGGTTGGAGAAATCCGATTTCCATATCAATGGCAAGGAGGAAAGGTTTGCATTCAAGCCACGACCGGAACAATACTCTATCAGAGAGGTGTGAAGAGCAAGAAGATTTAAGATCTCCAACTCCGGGACCGACAGACGCTATAAAGACATAATCATCAGGAGAAGTCCAGTCTAAGGACTATAAATATCGAACCCTCGCCGAAAGGTAATCGGTATTTACCCATTAACTCCTTATATTCTAAAAATCCAAAAATATTTTCCTTTACCATTTGGTGTTTCTATAAATCTGAAAATACAAAAATAACTAACCAGCGGGACCCACAAACACTAGGACCCACTTGTCATATCACTTCACATCATGTTTTTATCTCCACTCACCTCCTGCTGTCCTTCACTCTCTCTTTTCCACCAAAAGATGCAAACATACACAGTAGAAGAGATGATGGAGCACCAGGAGGAGGGAGTGGCCAAGTGGGCCCAGTGTGGGACCGGTCGGTCCCACACCAGATCGGCCGGTTTCCCCCCTCCTCACCTATAAAAGAGCAACCTCTCTTGTTGCTCTACTCACACCCCAGAACCCATTTTCACTTCTTTCACCTCTGGATTCTGAAGTTTCTCTTCCTATTCTTGCTAAAGCCAAACCTTAGAGAGTGAAGAAGGAGAGTAGATGTGCTAGGGGGTTGATTAGCGACTAATGGAGGGAGGTGCTGCTAGAATTTAGAGGAAGAGTAAGCAAAATAGAGGAGGTGCTGTCCAAACTTAGAGGAGATAATCACATGGTCTAGGGGAAGCTCTGCTAAAACTTGGTTGTGGTGGTAATCACCCCACAAGGACCGCTAACCCTGGACGATTGACCCTCTAATTGTTGTGGTGGAAACCTTCCCCGCAAGGACTACTAACTCCCTCTAACTTTTCTTTTTGTTACTAACTCGGCTTATTTATTTCCGCATGTATTTATTTTCTGTATTCTCTCCCTTGTGTTTTTCTTGTTCATGTGGCGGTAGCAATATCCCACATTATTTTTTTATTTTGTACTAACCCTCTTGTGGAGGAGTGCATTCCCACAAGAGTAATACACTCTTGGAGCGGTTATCTTTATTGTCATATTTTCTAACCCCGCTCCTAGAGTCTCTTTTGTTTTTCTCTTGGTTTTTCACTTGTTTGCAGGATGAGTAGCTTGTGGAGAGGGATCAAGAGTGGACTTAGGTCCCGGTCCACACGCTCAACTCGGAGCTCTTCTTCTCGAACAAGCTCTGACATGCAGGTTGACGAGATGCCGCCTGCTAGCAGCAGACCATCTTCTTCCTCGACGGTTATACACCTTCTGATGGAGGAACATGACCTCAAGTGGAAGAACGATGAAGAGAAAGAGAAGTTTGAGCTCATTAAGAACCGCAAGTTCGTCCTGACCATGATATACGATCCTGAGCTTCTTCGAGACACAGGTATGGACGCTGAATTTCAAACCATCTTTTCTGTCATGGGTTGGACGGGATTTGCAGATATTTCTGAGCCGGGGTGCAAACTACATACTGCTGAATTTTTATGCACCTTGAACTTCATTGAAAATGGGGTAAACTTCCGACTTTTTGGGGAGGAGAAAACATTAACGTGGAAGGAGCTAAGCTTAGCTCTAGGTTTCCATCTTTGAGTGCAAAGTAGAGGTTGATCTTTGCCATTTCGATTTTGTGAGAGAGCAGTTTTGGAGAGACATAACCGGCCAAAACATACCCACGCATGCTAAGACTAGTAGCATTCAGTTACCCACGTTAAGGTTCATACATAGATGGTTGGCATTCACTCTCTTTCCACGAGGTGACACTAGCACAGTGAGGATAGATGAGCTTAAGCTGCTTTACGCCATAGTGAAAAGTAGGAAGGTCTCCCCCGTTATGATGATGAGACAATGGTTAGAGGTTTTTAGATTTAGCTATGATGTCGAGTGCACCTCTTTGGTGACTCGGATTGCCAGCTATCTTGAGTTGTGGCAGAATTCGCTAGTTCCATACATTGGAGGAGGACGGGGTCGTATATCGTACGACTACTTTCGCCAAGGTCAGACCTTGGTAAAGAGAGGAAATGTTGTGGTAATGAAGATTAATGGCAGGCAGATCCGGTTACCTAACCCGGAGCTCAACTTGTACGCCACCCGTTCTCTTCTTGTCAATGTGCAGGTGACAGCAGCAGCACCCACAAGAAGCACGTCGGCACGTTTCACCAACATGCAGCCCACGCACTACTATGGTGCTGACCCAACGCCATAAGGACCAGCTTACACCA
The DNA here is from genome assembly GCA_015844335.1 of Chrysopogon serrulatus. Lineage (NCBI taxonomy): Eukaryota > Viridiplantae > Streptophyta > Magnoliopsida > Poales > Poaceae > Chrysopogon > Chrysopogon serrulatus. Next base: position 93,273 of record JADLZL010004271.1, read on the forward strand.
GCTACATCAACTTTGGAGAAGCAGAGTCTTCCCATAGAGGACAACCTTCACAAGACAGTTGGGGCTAGTATGCCCAACCATCACCGCAGGCTGAAGTCCTCTAGGGAGAGACGGCGGAATGGCCATCAGGTAATTTTAATGATTATTAAGGAAGAATGTCTGTTGATTCGCAGGAAGTTTCCTCTGGAGGGTACCAGTACGGCCGCACATCGAACGCCGGGATGGGGTACCACGACCAACAAATGCGCCAGCAAAGGAATGGCCGCAGGCTTCGCGCCCTTGAGGAGCAAGGAGCCACCCTCCTCGTGCAAAACACCTCCATCCTTAGGCAGCTACACCTACACGACCAGTACCACCAGTAGTAGATGCAAAACTGGGACTACCTCTTCCAGCACATGGGTGCAAGGCCACCGCCACCACATTGATCGACTACTGCAACATCCAGCTTGGGGGAGAGCACCCCCGTTATCTCAAGGTAAGTTGTCTTTGCCTTTATTTTTATTTTTATCAGTTTAATTATTAGTTCACTTGTTAGTTTGCTTAAATGAAAATCATAAAAACCAAATAAAAAGAGGGTGTCTATAGGCTTGTTTAAATTTTAGTTTGAATAAAAAGAACTTGAAGAAAAATCTGTTGACATGGAAATGATGAATAGTTGCTCTATTAAAATTCTTTTGAGTACCTAGCTTATAGTCAAGAATTTCCTCAAGGTATGAGACACAACTGATTTGACATGAATACTTACTCTGAATCTGAGACCTGTGGGTAGCATATTCCTGATCTTAAGTCTAGGTAGTTGACGGACATGATTAGAGACAATTAGAGCTGCTATTTATCTTGTTCCATTATGATGCTGAAATTTTGGAGATTTAATTTTAAAAACTTAAAAAGACACATGATGAGTTTCTTGTATGACAAGCTTAATTCCCACCAGAGCCATATTGCATATTTAGGCTAGGAAGCTTCCACACAATTATTGCTTGTCGCTGCAATGAGTGTTGTCAACCTTGGTGACCCTTGTGAGAAACTTGTCATGCTTTTAAAATCAAGATCTACACACTCCACCTCATATGCACTACTCTACTCTAGAGTAGGCGTAAAAACATTCCATTTTATCCATCCAAAAAATGTTTTACTCCTACAATGAGAGTAGACACCAAAAATATCCATCCACCAAAAAGACATGCTCCAGAGTTTCTTGTCATCTCTCAAAATTATTTTGTGCCAAGGAGTGAGCTATGCAAAAGAAAAAGAAAAAGGAGAGTTGAGAAAAATGGACAAGTGTCCAAGAAAAAAAAGAGAAAAAAATAGATATCCAATATCCATCTCCCTAAAGGAAAAATAAAAAAAGATAGCTCTCAACTCTGGCAAGGTTTCAATGTTCCAAAAGAGAGATCCGTTTGAGCATGGTAAAATTAGGTTCATTACCTCGTTCACCACACCACCACCATATATCCATCATATTCCACACACATGCACATCTTGATTTGATTGTATGACTTGTTTCTCCTTAGATTCCTTGTTTGACTTCACAATACATACAGTACAAGTATGCCTATCCATGCTATCTCCACACCTATGAGCTCCACATAAGCTTTAGATGTAGGTTGAGATGAAGGCACAAGCTTTATTACCTTGGTGAGGAATCCCAAAATACCACATACCTGAGAGACTTGAGAGTGTCATACAATGAAACTCTGAGCTTTATTTTGAAAATCCATAAAAACTCCAGGAACTTGGTTGAACAAAAGAACTTGAGACATAGTGCTTGACTTGATCTTTCTGTCTTTCAACTACTCATGATCAAAAGTGAAGGATGTTAAGCTCCATGGTTAAAGGTAATATGGGTAAGTGTGAAAGTCAGAATGGTTCACTCTAAACCTGAAGGAGAATTTTTATCTGAAGCATGTGTGCTCTTGAGAAATTTAATATTGCAGCAACTTCTGATCCATTTAGGAGAAAATAGTTTGCTAAGGGACTAGCAAAGGTTAAGCTTGGGGGAGTTGTTGACGGCTGTTAATTACCAAATCTATAGGTCAACCAAACACCAGAGAGGGTACATTTGAGATCACCATCATAGGAATAGGGGTTACACTAACCGAATTCCACGAGTTTTGGTGTTTCATCATTTTTGCAGGAGAATATCGGAAAAGACGCAATCCCAGAAGTATATCGGAGCAAGGAATGCACAAACGAATGGCACGGCAACTCAGGAACACTCTAGAAGACACTAGAAGGCACCACACCGAAGGGGAGGCCGAGAGGGCCCAGGGTGGGACCGGCCGGTCCCACCCCAGACCGGTCGGTCTGTCCTAGGGCCCATCTCTGGGCCGCTTCGCCCAGTTTGCTCCACCGCCTTTGAGGAGAGATCTCAGCCGTCTGCCAATGTCGGTTTGATCCGATGGTTCACGATCATCGCCCAGGGCTATAAAAGGAGGGCAGGACCCCCTAGGAGGAGAGCCTAGAAACCCTAATTCATTATTTCCTCTCTCAGAGAGAGTGAAGGGTTCCATCCTCAGAGAATTAGATTAGAACTCCAATACTTCAAGTTCTAGTTAGGCATTAGCTAGCAAGGTTTTAGTAGAGTTGAGCTACGCTCAGGATTCTAGAGTCGTCATCCAAGAGGCTGGTATAGCTTTGTATCCCTCTCTTTATTATGACTTTGTTCTTAATTACTATGTTTCAGTTTATTAAGTTCCTAGTTTATTCTAGTGTTTTGCTTGATATTGTATTGATTGATAATAAACTATCTCATATGATAGTAAAGCGCTTAGCTCATTACTCGAGTGGGTTAAGTGGTAGAAATTATATTAGGCCGGGTTTGGTGGTAGATCGCGGGTGTGACATTTCTGTTGAGTCCTATGTATTTTACCCCCCATTTATAAGACTAGCAGAATGTGGTTGCGAAGGAGGAGCGTGTTATGTTCACAAACCTCCCTAGTGATGTTCCTTGTGGGTACTTTAGAGTCATTAATGCTATAGATGAAAGTAATGTACTAGAGTAGATGCAAAGACTTAGTAAATCTAACACTACATAGAAATTCAATCTCTTAACTAATCTCCTATTTTTGCCTTGCTATATTAGAGAGTTTCTACTTCTATCTCTGAGTGATTTATCATTGCCCTACACTTATCATATATATATATCTATTTGGCTTACCCCTGCATAAGTATGTCCTTGTCATGAGGATTCTATCTAAGTATGTACACACATCAATATTCTCTAGCTGTCTTTTCCCATGGGATTAAATAAATACGACAATTGGGTTGACTCCCAATAAAATGCTACAATGGTATTTCATCTATGTGCTTGCGGATACTCATTTATATTTAAGATAGTTGCATGATTTAATACCACACCTCTTTCATCACTGCTGGGGATGACAACCCGGTGTTTTACATGGTGGCTTAAGAAGTGTCAACAAGCATTTTTGATGCCGTTGCCGGGGAAAGGCTAAGCTATAAAGAGATATTGATCAAATACATACTTATAGATGGAACCATGACTAGGTACCTCTGCTTAAGCAGGTTTACCCTTGTTTGTCTTTGTCTATATCATATACAGGGTATTGCAGGATTGGTCTTGATTCGTCATCATCTTTTATCAATCTTAATCAAACCAATCAAGAGGAAGCTTCATACCAGTTTCTGAGCCATGGCTGACGAAGCTTCACACCAGCTTCGTCACTGCTGGGGATGACTACCTAGTGTTTTACATGGTGGCTTAAGAAGTGTCAATACATATCAGGGTGCATCCGTAGGTATATATAATATCTAAGCACCATACTTACATAATATATACCACCTAACCTACTCGAGAATTGAATTAGACGCTTTACGAACATATGACTATAATTATCACCAATCATAACTATATCAAGAATGTAACCAGAGCAAACTAAGAACATAATAAGTAGCAATATAATAATTAAGAACAAAGTCATAAATGAGATATAAGGCAAATTACCGATCTCCAGACGAACAGATCTAGAATCTCGAGCATATCACCTAACTCTACTTGAACCTTGCTAGCTAAAGCCTAAACTAAGAACTTGAAGACCTAGAGCTCTAATTCTATTCTCTAGAAATCCTAACTTCTAGTCTAATCTTGATAAATAAATTAAAGCAAAACCCTAATTGCTCCTAGGGGGTGTAGCCTATATTTATAGCCCGGTGGCGAAAATACTGGCTGTTAGATCAAACCGACTTCACATAGGGTCAAGATTGATCCTCAAAGGTAGTGGAAGGATCTCGCGAAAGCTGACAAGTGGGTCCTATTGATATCTGTTAACACCCACTAAATTATCCGCAAGCATTCGGATACCGTTGTAGCTTTATCCCAGAAGTATTCCAGGGTTCCACTGAGAAATATGTGAGATTAACTACGGTCTAACTTAACTAGGGGTAACAATAGGGTGAAGGTAGAGACTAGATTAGATAGAACTAAGATAGAACTAGGGTAGAACTAGGACAGCAATTAATGTGATTGAGAGCACAATCAAGGTTGATGATAATAGGAGAGTAGAGAGGATAACTATGGTTCTCTTCTTCTAACTTGGGCAAGCCTATGTCTCTTTTGCTAACTGAGGACATTACATAAGAAGAGACACCGACATAGGATGTTGATCTCCTTAGCAACCACGTCCTACTTGTCCTATAGACGGGAGGTGGAAAACATGACTGTCACTCCCGACCACCACCGGAATATAGGGTGCATCCACGATCCTAAGCCTAAACACCATGCTTACACCTACGATAACACTCTACTCCCCCTAGGAAGAGAATAAAGCACTCAAAGAGAGTCGTGATCCAGATAAACAATATAGGCATAGAACTTACTTGCATCAGAAGTTAATCACCAGAGACGTCCCAGGAGCAAGCTCAAGTAGAGCTTGATCCCGCCAAGGTACAAGCCGTAGAGAGGGCACCGATAGGCCGGCACCTCCTCCTAACTCTTCCCTCACTCTCCATCTCACTATTATCTAGAAGACTAGATCCTAGAGAGGACTAATCTTCTCTTGATGGTTGGCCCCCGAGAGGTTATCCATTTATGGGACACCTCTTAATTAGGGTTTTGGAGAATAGCAAAAGAATGTGTCTCCCCTGGGGGGTCCTGCCCTTCTTTTATAGTCCGATGGGATGAACGTGAGCCCTTGGATCAAACTGACTTTGGCGGACGGCTGAGATTGAAACCCTAAGGAGGTGGAGCACATGGGTCGAAGCGGGCCACGATTGGAGCTTGGGCCAGACCGGCCGGTCTGGGGTGGGACCGACCGGTCCCACTCCGGGCCCGTTTGCGGTCCGCTTCGGCGTGGTGTCTTCTCACGTCCTCTGGAGTCCTCTGGTGCAGCCTTCGTCGCCGATTTGATATCTTTTCATCAGGAATTCCAAAAATGGCAAATGATATGTCCGTTTCGATCTTCTCGATGAGCTCTTTGCAATGGTGCATTCCAATTCATTATTTGAGGTTCTTGTAATCTATCATATTGGTCCTTTTTGATAGCTTTTCCGTTATGTACCTGTAGAAACATAGATTCACCAAAACTCGTGGAATTCTGTTAGTGTAAACCCTAAGTCTATGTTGGTGATCACAAATATGTCTCTTCCGAGAGTTAGTTGACGGGTAAATTTGGTCATTAATGACCGTCAACAGGTCCCACTAGGGGGGTGCTGGCCGGCCTGGGCAGTGGGGCCGGCCGGCCCGGCCTTCCTATGGCTCGGGCTCCATCTTCTTCTAGTGTCTTCCAGAACCTTCCAAAGTCCGATGCGCGTGGTTTTGTTTTCGTCAAGTTTCATCTTAATTTCATAATTAAATCCTCTAATTTCTCTTTTCTGGAATAATCCTACAGAAAATATAAAATCACCAAAACTCATAGAAATTGTCAGTTAAAACCCTTATCTTTCAAATGGTGACCTCTTTTATGCATTTAGTTGACAGTTTAAATTAAACATTAATGACCGTCAACAAAGACCCACTCAACCTTCATGGAAAAACAGTGAGTATAACAATTATTTAAGCTATCCTTTGTTACAAGTTACTTTTGTCTTGAACCATGTAAAAGTACAGCTACCAACAAAATTTATTAAAGAAAATTTATGCTACATCCTTTCATTAGCATAGATAAAATTCGCATAAATTATGGACCATAACCCACATTCTAAATTTATTGTAATCCTTCGGCTATGTGTCCACTAACATTTTTGTAGAAAAGAAAGAACAAATGCCTGTTCATAGTTTGAAATGAAAAGGAATGAGAACAAATGTATAGAAAGGACCAAGATGGAAAGAAATCGATTTGAGAACACTTCAACACCTTCTATACTTCACCATGATAGTGGACCAATCACCCTGCAAGACATAAAGAGACTATTCATAGAATCAAATTAAGAGAAGAAACGAGAGAAATAGAAGACTGAAAGAGTGAGAAAGGAGTATAATATATGAGATAAGATACTAACGAACAACTCATGATTCAAAGAAGGAGAAGACCATTGAAATTTGTCTACCTTTTACCACATTGTGTCATCACGCTCCAGTAATAAAGGTAACACCCTAAGGTAAATGGTCATCATTTCCTCTTGATCTTGGAGTGCATATTGTAGCACCATTTCCTTGATCTCAGTCTTAACCAAATGAGCTAAAATATTATATATCTTATTTTTAAAAGATGATAGTCATCATGTTAATCTTAATAACTTATAAAGATAAACAATCTTTCTATAGATTAAGCAACTCCACTCCTTTATCTAATAAACTTAAATGTTATATTTATACTTTTGATCTTCTTACCTATGTTATAAATGAATTATGTGAACAACATCAATCTTATTATGCCCATGGTTAGAGAAGAATGAATAAATTTCTAGTTCTATTGGTGTATTCCCACCAGCAGAGCCCATGCACTTGATCTCTATCTTTTCTTTATGAACAGAACACACTTCAAGCAAAGTGTGAGGAGATTTTCTAAATTTTATAAGTGAAAGTTCTCAACCAGTAACAATAATACACATAAGATTAGCTTCGAAATGCTAACAATAAGAAAGAAAGTAGATGGCACCACTATTGAAAGCGCCACTAGTGGAGACACCACCTCAATCCTTATTCTTAAGAACAAACCGAAGTACTCGATTAATGAACCACTACAATAAGAAGTTGTTGACGGTCCTTAATGCCTATTTTATACCATCAATTATTGTATGAATTAATATGAAATAAATCATAAAGTATAGTTGTAGGGCTTGATTCTAACGAGTTCCACGAGTTATGTTGTTCTTGATCGTTTTGCAGGTATATCCAATTTTGCATAGAATAAAAGTATCTCAAATGATGATTTAGAGTGCACCATTATGAAGATCTCATCGAGACGATCGAAACGGACATATGGTTTGCCTTATTTGGAGTCCGGAGTCAAAATATATCAATTCTACATCGAAACCAACACTAGAAGACTCTAGAAGACACGAGAAGGCGACTTACCGAAGGTGGGGCCCACCTGCCATAGGGTGGGGCCGGCCGGCGCCCTCTAGAGCCCATTTGGGGCCCACTTCAATGGACGGCCTCCTACCGCCTTAGGGTTTGCATCTCCACCGTTGTCCAAGTCGGTTTGATCCAACGGCACACGTTCATCCCACCGGGCTATAAATAAAGAGGCAGACCCCCTCTCCCTGAGGGCACCACATTATTATGGAGATGTAGAGGCATCCCTAGAATGGATGACCTCTCACCTCTAGAGAATTAGGGCTAGAATTTCCAATGTAGTAGATTAGTTCTAGTTGAGAGTTAGAGAGAGCGGCGCTACGCCCGGGTTCCGGAGGAGTCTTCGGTGGAGTCGTCAGAGTTCTGGTATATCTTTGTATCTATTCTTGTAAGACTTATGCTTTAATATATTTTATCTTCTCTATTTACTTTTATGCATTACATTTGATTGGTTAGTATAGTCATTATACTTTAGCATAGGATCTCCGCCTCTATTAGGTGCTCTAGTTATTATATGTGATTAGAGTAGTACTCGATAGTGTCAACATGGAGTCTAGGCTATAGGTTACCTGAGATTGCACCCAATCCAACATATAGTTGTGGTAGCCCCAGGTGGTGATAGCCCTGATGGCCGACGTATTCCACCATGTTAGGGTTGGTGTTTGTAGGACCATAGTCGGAGCTTCCTAGTCCTTTCTCACCCGTTTCTGTGACTAGTGTTCCGATGTCCTAAAGTGTTATTGTGTGATTGCTATATCTACCATGAATCAGTTATTATAGAACCCTAGTAATAGAGAAGTATTTAGGAACCTTGAACTCTCCCGTTGTTCTCTCACTCTAGCTATCTACTCTTTTATCATAGAATTCTCCTGTGTCTGTGTCATTTTCGCATAACTCCTGTTATTTATCATTTACCCCTACTCTAGTCTAGTTGGTGTACTAAGTTAGTAGATACATGATGGTGAACTATCAATGTCTTTATCTATTGTTTCCCAGTGGTAAAATATAAATAACGATACCTAGAATACTCCGGTAAAATGTTACAATGGTTTTTCGTGCGCTTGCGGAATCCTTCATATTTTAGTTGTGCATAAGAAATAACAACAGGAGTCTAGTTTGAAGGATTCAAAATATCGAACCCTCGTCGTGAGATAATATCGGTAGTTATCTATATTTACTTTCTTAGATTGCATATTTTATTTTCTCTTAAGCATATTTACTTTTCTGCATTAGTATTCATAGAAAATAATAAAAATAAATAGATATGCATTAGGTTGCATTCATCTTAAAAATTTAAAGCCCTATGTGAAACCCTTGCAGTATAAAATTGTACGAGTGCTCACCGTGGTGGCCTAAAAATAAAAATAGCATTTATAATTATCTTCTTGCATTGTTAAATAGAAAATCCTAAAAAGAAGTGAAATAAGAATTTTGCTAAAATCTAAAAGCCTATATTAGCTCATAAGAATAATTAGTTACTCATTTGGCTGACCACTGACCCTTTGTCATAATTTAAGCCTTGAGTTTTGGTTTTCTTGTTGGAGTACATGTTTCGTAGAAAAATAATATGACTAAGAAGTGAGACCTATCAGTAGAATCACTAAGGACTGCTGTTGACAAGATTTCTCTGAAGATCATTCAACAATCAACCATAGCAAATAACTAGCTTGAAAGAAGGCATCCTCTAGTTATTAGATAAGTATATCTACACGTTTATTGAGTCTGTCTTATAGTCATAAAAATACTAAAAATATATGGGCACATAAAGGTCTACTTTTGTCGAGTCTTTGTGAGTCTTTAAAATATAAAACCAAATAAAAATAAGTGTCTAGTTATGAGTCAATAAATAGACAAGCTCTAGAGATAATCTTAAAGGATAAATTGATAGCTCTTAAAGTGCCTAGTTGCTAGACTTAAGTTTTTCTAAGTTTTGGCTTAGATTGTTTTGACATGAAGATTTACTTTAAGCCTGAAACAAGTGACACTGGAGTTCTAGAGATTTCTTTTGAAAAATACAAAACCTTACATGATGAGCTCTTGTATGAAAAAGCTTATATTCCTACTAAAAGCAAACATGATATTTAGGCTAGATAAACTTTCACATATATGCTGCATGTCTTGCATTGAGTTTTGTCAACCTTTGTGACCCTTTGAGAGATTTGTCATACTTTTGAATCAAGATCCACTTACACTCCACCCAAATATGCACTACTCTACTCTAGAGTAGACGCAAAAATATTCCTTTGTATTTTGATCCACCCAAAAATATTTTACTTCTACACTAGGGGTAAACACTAAAAATATTTCTATTGGATAGCCACCAAATAAATGCCCAAATTCTTGTTGCCATCTCTTAAAAAAATTTTAGTGCCAAAAGAAGGTGTGAGCTATGTAAAAGTTATCTAAAAAAGAGAGAAACGAAAAATAAGAAAAAAAGGAGTTAGAAAAAAGGACGTGTCTAAAATATTAAAACAATGGGTACTTAGATGCCCGCCTTCCTGAAAAAAGAGAAAGAAGAAAGAAAGAAAAGAATAAGATAGCTCATACTATCTAGCCAAGTTCTAATTTCCAAAAGAGAGATATGTCTTCAAGGAACAAGTTAGAATTAGGTTTTACCACTTTCACCAAATATCCACTATATCCATACACTTGCACCTCTTGATTCGATTGCATAACTTATTTCTCTATGGATCCATTGTTTGACTTTATAATATGTGTATTGCAAGTATGCTCTTTCATGTTTTTTGCACAACTATGAGCTCTACATAAGCCTTAGTTGTAGGAAGAAAAAAAAGATATAACATCATTATTTCCCTGGTGAGAACCCACAAATACCATATATACTGAGAGATTTGAGAGTGTCATACAAAGAAAGCTCTGAGTTTTATTTAAAAACCTCTAAAAAACTTGAGAATAATAGTTGAATGAAGAGCTTGGGACATAGTGCTCGGCTGGATCTTTCTGTCTTTTGACTACTCAAGACCCAAGTAAAAGCTAAGCAGCCTCATGGTCCAAAGTAATATGAGTAAGTTTAAATGTTAGCTCAGTTTTGCTTAAATTTAGAGAAGAATTTTTAATTTGAATATAGATATACTTTTAAGGGGCTATAAGAAAGTTGCTAAGAACCTATGGATATCAATAATGGTTTCTAAGTTTAGCTTTGATAGGGACTAGCAAAGGTTAAGCTTGGAGGAACTTGTTGACGGTTATTAAATACTAAATATAATCATCAACTATTGTATAAAATGACATAAAATAAATTAGAAAGCATAGTTGTAGGTTTTAATTCTAACAAGTTCTACGAGTTTTGGTGTTCTCACTTGTGCTGCAGGAGTATGCAATTTTCCACTAAATTAAAGTATCTCAAATAAAAAATTAGACTGCACCACTATGATGGGCTCATCTAGACGATCAAAATGGATATATCATTTGCTATACTCGGAGTCCAGAATCAAGAGATATCAATTCTACGGTGAAACATACACTATTAGGCTCAAAAAGGGTCAAGAAGACATATCGACGAAGCGGAGCCCGAAAGCTTGGGCCTAGGTCGGCTGGCACAGGGCCTTGGGCCAGCCGGCACCCCTAGAGCCACCTCACATCCATCTTCTGGAAGCTTCTTCCACCGCCTTCAAGGATGCATCTTCACCGTACCTTAAGTCGGTTTGATCAAAGGGCTCATGTTTCTCCCACCGGGCTATAAATACAGGGCCAGACCCCCCTCCCTGAGGGCACCACATCATTATAGAGATGTAGAGGCATCCCTTGAAAGGACGATCTCTCATCTCTTGAGAATTAAGGCTAGACTTTCCAATGTAGTAGATTAGCTCTAGATAAGAGTTAGAAAGAGGCGAGCTTCGCTCAGGTTCTGGAGAAGTCTTCAGAGATTTGGTATGCCTTTATATCTATTCTTTGTAAGGCTTATGCTTTAATATATTTTATCTTCTCTATTTATTTTTATGCCTCTTATTTGTATGGTTAGTATAGTTTTCATATCTTAGCATAGGATCTCCGCCCGCATCGGATGCTCTAGTTATTGATTGTGACTAGGATAGTAATCGGTAGTGTAGATATGGTGTCTAGGTTATAGGTTACCTGAGATTGCACCCAATTCAACGGATAGTTGTGGTAGTTCCAGGTGGTGATAGCCCTGATGACCGACGTATTCCACCTTGTTAGGGTTGGTGTTTGTAGGACCGTTGTCAGAGCTTTCTAGTCCTTTCTCACCCGTTTCTGTGACTAGTGTTCTGATGTCTCGAAGTGTTATCGTGTGATTACTTTATTTACCATGAATTAGTTATTATATAACCCTAGTGATAGAGAAGTATATGAACCTTAATCTCTCCCATTATCCTCTCATTTTAGTTATCTGCTCTTTTATCATAGAATTCTCCTATGTGTTTGTGTCATTTATGTATAACTCCTATCATTTATCATTTACCCTTATCCTACTTTAGTCTAGTTGTTATATTAGTTGTTAGTAGATATATGATGGTGAACTATCAAATTCTTAACCATTGTTTTCTAGTGATATAATGATACCTGGAATACTTCAGTAAAATGCTACAATAATTTTCTGTACGCTTGCGGAATTCTTCATATTTTAATTGTGCATAAGAAATACCAACAGTGGTCAACATTGTGTAAGCATGGTGCTTATACGTTGTTTACCTATGAATGCATCCTATAGGCCGGATTTGGTGGTAGATCACGGGTGCGACAATCCTATTAAGTTCTATGTATTCCACCCCCATTTATAAGCACAGTAGAATTTGTATATGAAGGAAGTGTGTGCTATGTTCTCAAACTTCCCTAGTATGTCCTTTATAAATAGATATAATGCTAACTTTTAGGAATCACTACTAAGTATAATTGCACTAACTATAGTATGCATTGACATATAGCTAGAAATAACTTAGGAATATTTCTTAATGTTCTACTAGTAACCCTAATGATATAGCTAGGAGTCTCTACCTGTTTACGCTGATGGTTTATACTTATCATTATCATTTATCTTGTGACTTACCTCTGCATTAAGTAGTGAGGACATGGTTATACACATTCATCATAAGTCTAGTCATAACGCATTCCTATACACAAATCAGTAGACCTTCTCAGTGGAAAAATATAAATCGACAACCTAGTGATACTCATAGGTAAAATGTTATAATGGTATTTTATCTGTACGCTTATGGATACTTAGGTTATATTCCAAAATAGTTGCATAATTTAATAGCCATCTCCTAATGTCATTGCTGGGGATGACAACCCGGTGTTTTTATGATGACGTTAAGAGATGTCAACACCTATCTCTTAACTAATCTCTTGTTTTTGCTTTGCTACATTAGAGAGTTTCTATTTCTATCTCTGAGGGATTTATCATTACCCTTTGCTTAATTATAAATATCTATTTGGCTTACCCCTGTATGAGTATGTCCTATGTCATTTGGATTCTATCTTGGGTATACACATTTGCCAATATTCTCTAGCCATCATTTCTCCCTGTGGATTAAATAAATACAACAACAGGATTGACTCCTAGTAAAATGCTATGCTACAATGATATTTTATCTTTGCGCTTACGGATACTTTGTTTATATCCTAAGAGGGTTGCATAATTAAATACCACATCTCTGATGTCATTGCTGGAGATGACAACTGGTATTAAGGTGACGTTAAGAGATGTCAACAAAGAGGCGGAGAACCGGTGGTGTCGGTTCCCTCTCCGCTTGTACCTCTACGAGCTGAGCACTAATTAGAGTGCAACGTTCGTGTTCATCTACGGTGGTGAGTTTCTATTTGAGTTATCTTGTTCGCTACTTTCTTATAGGTTCGTTGTTTGTCCTTGTGGTAGATGCTCTAGTAGAGGACTCCTGATAAAAATGAAAGTTCCTGGCCAACGCTAGAGTAGTAACATATAATGTAGATATGGTGTCTAAGTTAGAAGTTACCTTCATTTGCCTCACACTCCACGGTTGAGGGGTAGGCGGTAGGTGGTGACAGCCCAGTCCATCCCTTGCACTCTCCCACGTTTAGATGTGGCGTAAAGCTATAGGCCGGTATCACTTGGCAGACCAAGTGTACGCTGGTGCCTGAAGTAAGTTGGTAGTGGTCAAGTTATCTTCATCTAAAAGCTCTATCCATAGAGGAACCTCACTACCTAAGTTAACCTTCTTCATCTTTCTGGTAGAACTAATTTAGAGGCTAGTATGCATCCGTTCCTCATGGAAACACAATACCCTCAATACCACCAAGTGAAGTGCTATGATGGTACTTTTTGTGCGCTTGTGGACTTCTCTGCTTACGCTAAGAAATACCAACAGTCCGATGTTACACCAGACACGTTTGGTGGGATACTGCAGTCGTTCCTAGTACATAGAATCACGTTTGGTGGCATGCTCCCCACCACATAACTCAAACCAAATTAGCCTCCACTTGGTAGAGCGACGCTGGGTCGCATGGGCCGAGGCGATACGGTGTGCCGTCGGTGGCTTGAGGAGAAGGAGTGACCTCGAGGCGTCCATCGGCGGCGGCAATGTGGAGCGTAGAAAGGTGGTCGTAGAGCATGGCACCGCGGGCGAGGGAGGGGCCAACTACTCCACTGCCCAAGCTACGCCAGGCAGTAGTCGTGCCGTGATGCTTGAGCTACGCACTCCGCGCCAGCCGCTACTTGGACCATGTTGACACTCGCCTCGCCTCCGCGCTGCGCTGTCGTCGGAGGCCCACTGTGGAGGAGGTGTGTTGGCATTTCTTAACATCATCACTGAGAATAGAGATAGAATCTATCTCCGGCAATGACGCTAGAAATGCTTGTTGGCATTCCTTAGTATCATATCACCAGGTTTGAAGCCTGGCCATGTTACCAAGTTATGCTTCACCAGTTATTCCTTCTACTGCTACTAGCGATACACCGCTAGTGGTAGTTTCAGAATAGCCTAGCATGGGCACCGTGGCACACCAAGACTAATCTTACCTCTATCAAGAGAGTTATATCTCTAGTAACGTTAGGATTATGGCCTTAGCGGCTAGTGCCTTGAAGATGCTTTACGGCGCACTTTCAGCATTTCATAACACTAGTGCTAAAACTATATTCCTGACTATAATAGATACGGTAATTCATTGCAGTTATGGAAGTGAATCCGCAAGCGCATGGAATATCATTATAGCATTTCAACCCAGAGTATTCCTAGGTTTCGTATTTATAATTTCCTGAAAGGAAGGCTAGTGTAGACTTTAGTATGAAACCATAATTATGGATACTATACTTTATATAAAAGATAGACCAATATGCATAACAGGGGTAAACAATAATAGTTTTTATGATAGTGGACACACACACAGATAAATGACTCTCAAGCGGAGAAGGTGGTGGTAGTATAAAGAATAAAAGAATAAAGAATAAAAGAATATCCTATGGGAGCAATGATCCTAATACAGCTAATGTCTAGAATATAGTTAGTCATACAAATACATGAGTTAGAGATAAAGATGTGCATGAGATGGATCAGGAGACAACCGGGCACTGGTCTGCCAGTCAAGCATGGGTGGCAACTTAGACTCCTACACCATAGCCGAACATGGAGGATTACAAGGGATGGACAGGGCTGTCACCACCAGCCGCCTACCACATCAACCGTGAACTATGAAGTGCATTCACCGGCTCCCCTATATCCGAGCACCATGCCCACATATAGAAAAGCCCCCGGGTCTCTCACCCTACGGATGAACGAGTAAAGAACTTGGATGTTGTGTGATGAACCACCATCTCCCACACAACTCTATTCCTAATCATCTAAATATATGAACGATTAAGAACAGAGTTCTATATGCTAAGAATATGATATGAATACTATGAACTAGCAAGCATATCATGAACAAGACATAAGAACTAGAAGCCCTATGTTCTATGATCAAATCACATAAACTATAGTCTAGTTTATATAACAAGATCATATCACAAGAACTATACTTTAATTCTAGAACACTGCTATATTGATAAAAAGAGAGACAGAACATAATAGAAAGAATTATATTCATACAAGAACTAGCCAAGATGTTCTCCTCCTCTTATAAGATGAGTCTTGCTCCACTATTACTACTACAAAGGATAAAGTAAAAGTGGAGAGGAGCACTTGAGATTACAAGTGTGAGAGGTGTGGTGTGTTGTGTTTGGGGGTCTCTCCTTTTTTTATATGGGCTTGAGGTCGGTTCTATGGGCGAGGAGCATTAATGGCCAGCTGAACCGACCTCCACACCACCTCAAAAAACCACCAGAGAAAGATGGGCCAGGCTAGGCCTCCTGGGGGTGCGGCCGCACCCTGGTGCGCCTGCACCAGGGGTGGCCCCCTCGGGCTCTGCCTTGGCCCATAGCCCCTTTGGTGCTCCTAGGTCTCTCTCTTATTGGTTGTTGGCCCAGTTGCATCTTTTGAGTTGGGTTTTGTTTTATTTCCCCCTTTTCGCCTTGTCAGAAAGCGTATTTTTGTAACCTTTTTTAATGTTTTCATGTATAGTTCCTGCAAAATAATAATCTCCAAATACATATAGAAATAGGTTAGTAGCATAGGTATATGTGAGTATGACTATGATAATTCTCTCTTTTTGGATAATAGTTGGCGGTTAGGATATGTCGGTATTTACTGCCAATAAAATCCCCCAAGCTTACCCTTTGCTCGTCCTCGAGCAAAAGCTAAGAACTTGATTGTTGATCAGAAGTTGCTTCAATGCCGATTACATTTCACAAGTGTTAGGATTATAACAAAGCTTTCTTCTTTGATTGTTGCTATTTTTATATTCATTCTTTTCAATGGCTTCTAGCTATACCTTGTCTTAGGTTGGCACTTAACAAGAAAGGTAAACATAGAATTTGTATGCAACCTACTCTTTTGAATTGCTTTTATTCTTGGAGTTTATATTTTTGAGCATTTTGTATGAAGAGCAAAGTTTAAATAATTAGATCATAGCAAATTACTGAGCTATACACTTTGATCGAAATGCACAAGCGAGATAAATTTATTTATTTATTTATTTTTTAAACTCTTATGTATGACTCTCTCTCTTTTGTTTTTCTGAGAAGTGGGGGCTATCTCACTGGCGGGCACTTTTTGTACCTATTTTTTTCGCTCGGACGGGTGTCTTTGCACCCTTTGTTTTATTCTCTCTTTTTTTGGCACATACCCTTTTGGCATGGTATCTTTTATTGGCTCATTCTTCTTTGGCATGGCCTCTTTTATTTTTTATAGCCCACACTCTCTTTTGACTTTTAAGAGAGACTGAATACATAGAGAGCAAAAACTTCTTATTATGTGAATTTGGACTCTGATCATGGGTGCATAACAAAGCAATCCACTTAGATCATATCAAAGGAACTTTGGTTTTATTATTTAGAAGTTTTAAACTCCGGTATTCAAGCTTTTCTTAGAGCAAGGTCATAACAAACTCTTAGTCGTACCGAATCAAAGCTTTATATACTAACTTAGACTAGATTAAGCTTTATGCATCCCACTAAGTTTTCAAGTTTCTAGGATAAATATTTTTAAACCAATAAACTTAGATCTTTAGAAAAACTAAGTTATAAACTAGGCACAGATAAAACATAAAATAGAGCAACTATTCATCATTTCAACAAGGGAAAACTATATATAGCATATTTCACATATTTGGAGTGGAATTTATTTTTTTGGTCTTTTTATCATATCTAATTTTTTATAAATACTAGGAATTTAAATATGCTTATGCAGAAAAATAAAAAGGAAATATTTGGAAATTAAATTGTGCAATGCAAGATACAAGTTACCTCTGCGGGGGTCCTCCCCCAAGCTTGCCTGAAGCCTATGGTTAGCGAAAATCTTTGTTTTGTTTGTCTCTGCATTCATTAGTTGATAGTATTGACCCAAACTTCATACCAAATATGTTTTGATTCAATGATCAAACATGTCATTTGATTAGGATAAACTATCTACCCAAGCACCATGCTTACATAGAAAGCTTATAAAACATGTTGGTATTTTTAACATATTTTAAACCAAAACATATGTGTATAAAGCTAAGGTGGATAAGCAAGCATTATTTCTGATAGAGATAACTATATTTTATTTATTTATCATTATTATTAATTTTTTTGATGATAAATACCGTTTATCTGCGGTGAGGACTCACCTTTTTGTGGTCTGGTGGGTTGGACCTGCTTTCCTTCATTTATTAGCTGCAAAAGGGTTACCAGGAGGATTCTCGGGTTGCCCCGGGATCCATCCCATTTGATCGATAGGGATAGCGGCAGCTATTTGAGCTAATTGTGATTCTATCATTTCATTGAAGCTCATTTGACTATTAATAGTAGAGAAAAGACTTTCTATTTTGGTGTTTAAGTTTTCAAATATTTTATCATTAAACGACAGCTTTTTATTTAAATTTTCTTTAATTTTTGCTTGGCCTAGCACCAATTCCTTCAAGGATGGTTGATTCAAATTGTAATTAGGGTTGAAGTTTGAATTACTTCCTTGTTGGTGGGGTTGGTTGTTCCATCCACCGTTATTCTGTTGGCGATACCCGTTACTGCTATTGTTGACATAGGCAGCTTCTTCACGGGTCTCAGAGTAGTCATTCCCCTAGTGGCCAATGTTACCATAGACTTCACACGTCATGTGTGAGTCATAGCCTGGACTTAGACTTCATCATGGTGTCTTTCTCTTGGGCTCTTTCGTCTAGTCGCTTAAGCAGAAGGTCCATCTCAGCGACAAGCATGTCTACCTCTTTAACGGTATGCATGCCTTTTTGCTTTTGTGGTTGGGACCTTTCCTCTCCCCATCCTTGGTTGAAAAATATTTTATCAACTAGGGCTTTCGCCCTATTGATGGTGAGTAAGAGGAATACTCCTCCAGCGGCAGCATCCAGATGACCCTTCGACATGGGGAATAACCCCTCGTAGAAAGTTTGCAGGATCATCCAGTATTCTATTCCATGGTGAGGGCAGGCTTGGATGTAGTCTTGTAGCCTGTCCTATGCTTCGGGAATGTTCTCCAAGCTGCTTTGCTGGAATGATGTTATCTTCCCTCTCAGGACAGTTGTTTTGCCCAGAGGAAAGAATTTTGCAAGGAATGCCGCCGAGCACTTGGCCTAGGTGTCAACAGATTTCCGATCCTTGTAGAACCACTGTTTCGCCTTTCCCGTAAGGGAGAAGGGAAACAGATAGAGGCGGATAGCCTCTTGTGCGACGTCTTTAATGACGATGGTGTCGTACAGCTCTAGAAACTGTTAGAGATGAGCGTTGGCGTCCTCACTTGGCAATCCACAGAATGTGCTTGCCTGCACCATTGTGATGAGACCAGTGCGAAGTTCAAAGTTTTTGTCACCAAGGTTGACAGCGGGCCCAGTAGGCACGTTGGCAACATTGGGGACAGAGTACTCCCAGAGTGACTTTCCAGCCATAACGGTGACCTCGGGTGCGGAAGTGACTTGTTCGACTGTCGGTGGAGTGCTTGAAGAAGAAACGGTACGAGGCCAATTGTTGGTATATTTAACGCACACAGAATAATCAAAGAGATAAATCCGCAAGCGCACGGATACCGCTGTAGCTTTCACCTAAGAGTATTCCAAGGTATCGATTTTCCGCAAGGAACACGAAGTGAACTAGAAACGAATCAGGAACGTCCAAGGATA
Source organism: Chrysopogon serrulatus (assembly GCA_015844335.1). Taxonomy (NCBI): domain Eukaryota; kingdom Viridiplantae; phylum Streptophyta; class Magnoliopsida; order Poales; family Poaceae; genus Chrysopogon; species Chrysopogon serrulatus. The sequence continues at coordinate 112,405 of JADLZL010004271.1, forward strand.
GAAAAGATAAATATTTTTGGTGGGTAGAGAGAGGCTATCTAAGGTGATCTAGATAACTAAGAATCAAACTTACGATACTTGTCTACTTTGGAGCAACAGTACCTTTCTAACTCTCGAATAAGACTAGGAAGAAGGTAGCTGAGGAAGGCTGCCAAAAGCTCTACAAAACACCAACTCCGACATGATGGAATACGAAGGCCAACAAAGTTGTTACCTCTGAGGGCTACCACAACTAACTATAAGAATTAGATACAAACTCAGGTAAACTCTATCTTAGACACCACTTCTACGCTATTGATTACTACTCTAGCTACGCGCAATAACTAGAGCACTCGATACGAGCGGAGATCCCGTAAACAAAGTAAAGTAAGAACAAAACCTAATCAAATAGAGAACTTAGAGTTACCAACTAAAGAACTTGAAGATAAACTGTCTCCATAGAGGTACAAAGTTGAGGAAGATCCGACAAGCCGGCTCCTCTTCTACTTCTTTCTCTCCTCTCTCCCTATTTTCTAATTTATAAGAGCTCTAAATGAGCTAGGGCTTCAAGCTCTCCAAATGAATTGATAGAATGAATTAGGGTTTCCCAGGGGGGTCTAGCCCTACTTATATAGCCCGGTGGGATGTACGATGGCCGTTTGATCAAACCGACTTCACGTAGGGCTAAGATTGATCCTCAAAGGCGGTGGAAGAAGACTCCAGAAGGGCGTAGGGTTTCATTTTAGGGGGAGGCCGCCTGGTATTTCTCTTGGGGCCGGTCGGCCCTCCACCAATTCCTCTGGGCCTCCGCTTTCGTCGTGGTATTTTCTTGATTCTTGTAGAGCCCAATGGTGTATTTCCGTCGCGGCTAAGTTTTGTTACTCCGTTTGATAGTTATGCCCTTTTCCGTGGTTTTCTGGAACAATCCATGAAAAATAATAATTCACTAAAACTCATGAAATTTTTTAGATAAAACTCTAGACTTCTCTATTTGCAAGTGTATTGACCGTTTATCATGTTTATTGAACTATTAAATATTGATGCTATCCACCGTCAACAAGCTCCCCCAAACCTACCCTTTGCTAGTTCCTTAGCAAAATCTAACTACTAAACTTGGATCAGGAGTTACTACAATGCTTTCACTCCTCAAAAGCACACATGCCTTCAAACAAAAATTCTTCTCCGTATTAGACAAAACTGCTCTAACTTTCAAACTTATCCATTTTAACTTTAATTTTGGAGCTTTTCAACTTTCGCATGGGTCTTGAGCAATTAAGAGATAGAACAATCAAGTCAAGTACTATGTTTCAAATCGTTCACTCAACTAATATTCTGAAGTTTTTTTTATAAGTTTTCGAAATAAAACTCAGAGCTTAATTGTATGACACCCTCAAGTCTCTTATATATATGGTATTTGTAGATCTCACTGAGGCATTAATGATGTTATGCCTTCCTGCAACTAACGATTATAGTGGAGCCCATAGGAGTGACAATTAAACAAAGGTAAACATACTTACAATTCATATATTGTAAAGTCAAACAATGGATCCATAGAGAGTCAAGTCATACAATCAAACAAAGATATGCATGTGTATGGAATATGATGGATAGGTGAATATATGGTGGCTAAACCTGATTCTACTTTTGCTCTTTGGGAATAAATCTCTCTCTTGAACTTTTAGAACTTTTTAAACAAAACATTTTCTTCTTCTTTTTTTCTTTCTTTCTTTTTTTCTTCTTTTTTAGGGTAACGGGCATCTGAGTACCCATTGTTTTAATTGCTTGAACACTTGTCCATTTTTTAACTCCCTCTTTTTTTATACTTTTTCTTTTGCATAGCCACATGTATCCTTTGAATACAATAAATGATTGGAGAGATAACAATAAGAACTCAGAGCATTTAACAAGGGGTTGTCCTATGAGGTTTATCTTTGGTTGTTTACTCTCGGTGTAGGAGAAAAATATTTTTAAGGTGGATCTGAATGAAAGTAGAAAATAATTGCGCTTACTTCCAGTGTAGGTGTAATGCATATGTCGGTGGAGTGTGTAATTGATCTTGATTTTAAAAGCATGACAAGACTCTTATAAGGTATACGACAAAGGTTGACTGAACTCAATGCAAACCAAGCAGCATGAATAATCAAAGGTTTTCCTATTCTAAATGTGTATCATATATAGCTTTGGTAGGAATTCAAACTTTGTCATATAAGAGCTCATTATGTAAGATTTTTAATTTTTTTAAAAAGATAAATCTCTAGAACTTAGTATAGCTAGAAATAAGATAAATAGCAGCTCAGACTTTCTCATATTATATCCCTCAATCACCTAAACTTAGCTCAAGCATATGCCTCCACAGGTTTCAGGTTCAGAGTAAATACTTATATCAAAACAGTCATATCTAAAACTCGGGAGAATTTAAGGTTGAAAACTAGGCACTTGAAAGGAATTATGACAGAGCAACTATTCATCATCTCCAAGTCAAAATTTATTGTTCTTTAGTTTTTATTAGACTCTTAGCAAACTAGACAAAATTATAAACACGCTCTATGATCACACCTTACTAAATAGCTAAAGTATCTTTATTTGGTTTTAATTGTTATTCATCTTTTTATTTATTTTTTAACTAATGGACTCACAAAAGACTCTATAAATATGGACATTCATGTGCCCATATATTTTAGGTATTTTATGACTATAAGATAGACTCGATAATCGCATAGTTATACTTACCTGATAACTAGGGGATGCTCTCCCCAAGCTAGATGTTTGCTTAGCCTTTGTTCACTCTTGTGGCCTACATGTTAAATCTAACTCTTCTTAAACTTCTAAATCCTGCAAAACTCAAATAGACACAAAACTCATGGAACAAATTAAGTGTTAGGCATATGAGTTTCAGTTGTCCAGAGTCTTGGTGATTGAATTTTTTTTAGATAGGATCATTAAACTGCAAAAATTCAATTAGGTCTATTTCTTCTAAATTTTCAGTTTCAAGGAATATTTTTAAATGTTGGCCATTTACCTTCAAGATGTTACCTGAATTGTCTTGAATTGTAATGGCACCATGTGATGAGGTTTTAACTACCTTGAATGGTCCTTCCCATTTGGTTCGAAGTTTTCTATGGCCAAAGAGCTTTACTGTTGAATTGAATAGCAGGACCTTGTTCCCAGGCTTAAGCTCCTTGTGCTTGAGTCTCTTATCATGCCATCTTTTTATTCTTTGTAAATCTTGAAGTTATGATAAGCCTTCTCTCTCCATTCTTCAAGCTCAGATATTTGCATTTGACGATTCTTGCCAGCAAGATGAAGATCTGTGTTCCATTTCTTGATTACCCAGTGAGCTTTGAATTCTAATTCTACAGGCAAGTGGCATGTTTTACCATATACCAGCTAATAAGGTGTCATGCCTATGGGTGTCTTGTATGCAGTTCAGTAGGCCCATAGTGCATCAGAAAGTTTGTATTTCCATTTCTTGCCTATCTCATCCACGGTCTTCTATAGAATGTTTTTGATTTTCTTATTTGATGTTTCAGCTTGACCGCTTGTTTGAGGATGGTACGGAGTTGCAATGTTATGTTTGACTCCATTTTCTGCCAAGAACTGTAGGAATCTTTTATCAATGAAGTGTGGTCCTCCATCACTTATGACCAATCTAGGTATTCCGAAACGTGGAAATATTATTTTGTTGAATATCTTCTTAGAGTGTTTGGAGTCGGCGGCTCAACATGGTAATGCTTCCACCCATTTGGATACGTACTCAACTGCCACCAATATATATTCTGCATCTCCTGACTTTGGGAGTGGTCCCATGAAATTAATTCTCTAGACATCAAATAATTCTACTTGGAGGTTTTTCGTGCGTGGCATTGCATCCCGAGTATTGATGTTTTCGTGCTTTTGGCATCTGACACATCTTCTGATAAACTCCTTTGTATCTTGATACATCATTGGCCAGAAGAATCCGCTTTGCCAAATCTTAGCATGTGTACAGAACGCTTCATAATGTTCTCCATATGGTGATGTATGACATCTCTCAATAATTTTCATGCCTTCAACTGTGGGGACACACCTCCATAGCAACCCATCGGCACAGACCCTATAAAGATATGGATCGTCCCACAAGTGGATACGACTTTCATACTTAAGCTTCCTCTTGTCTTCCCCTGGTGGAACATAACCTGCAACCATATAGTTGATAATATTTGCGTACCAAGGATCAGAGTCCATTACCGCGAGGAGCGTGTCGTCCCTTAGATAGTTATTAATAGGTAGCTCATATGTGTCTTTATATTGAAGTCTAGACAAGTGGTCGGCTACTGAATTTTCTACTTCTTTCCTATCCCTTATTTCTATGTCAAATTCTTGGAGTAGAAGGATCCATCGGAATTAACCGAGATTTAGCATCTTTCTTAGTGAGGAGGTATTTAAGTGCGGCATGGTCTGTGTAAATTATTACCTTCGCTCCAACTAAGTAAGATCTAAACTTATCTATTGCAAAGACCCTGCCAAAATCTCTTTTTTAGTGGTAGCATAATTAAGCTATGGTCCAGACAAGGTTTTGCTAGCATAAGATATAGCGTAATGTTTGTCCTAAAACAGCACCAACTGCAAAGTCACTAGCATCACACATAATCTCAAAGGGTAGACTCCAATTAGGTGGTTGGATTATTAGAGCTGAGATGAGTGCCCTCTTAAGAATTTTAAAAGCTTCAAGGCACTCAGTGTTAAAAACAAAAGGTACATCTTTGGCTAGAAGGATAGTCAGGGGTCTAGCAATTTAAGAAAAGTTTTTGATGAAATGCCTATAGAACCCTGCGTGGCCTAGAAAGCTGTGAATGCCTTTCACATTCGTGGGATGTGGAAGTTGTTCAATAACTTCAATCTTTGCTCTATCCACTTCTATCCCACGTTCAAACACCTTGTGTCCTAGCACTATTCCTTCCCAAACCATAAAATGGCATTTTTTCTGATTCAGGACTAAGTGCTTTTCTTCACACCATTGTAAGACCATGTCTAAATTCTCTAAACATTCATCGAAGGTTCTGCCATAGACAGTAAAGTTATCCATGAACACATCCATGATTTTCTCGATCATGTCAAAGAAAATAGACATCATGCACTGTTGAAAAGAAGCTAAAGCATTACACAGCCCGAATGACATTCATTGATATGCATAAGTTCCATATGGGCATGTGAAAGTAGTGTTACTTTGGTCATCTGGGTGGATTGGAATCTGATGATATCCATAATACCCATCAAGGAAACAAAAGAAAGAGTGATTTGCAAGCCGTTCCAACATTTCATCAGTGAAGGGTAACGGGAAGTGATCTTTCTTTGTAGCCATATTAAGTTTCCGGTAGTCAATGCACATACGCCACCCAGTGACAGTACATTGAGGGATGTGCTCATTCTTCTTATTCCTAACGACCGTCATTCCTCCTTTCTTTGGCACAACTTGGACAGGGCTAACCCACTCACTATGAGATATGGGATAAATAATCCCAGCATGTAAGAGCTTAAGGACCTCTTTCTTAACAACTTCTCGCATTGCAATGTTAAGTCTCCTTTGTGGTTTCCTCGATGGTGAAGAAACAGGATCGATGGGAATACGATGAGTACAGAGAATGGGACTAGTTCCCTTGAAGTCTTGGAGTGAGTAGCCTATGGCTGGTTTATGTCTTTCTAGGACAGTGACAAGTTGATGTATTTCTTCTTCAGAAAGTTTGTCACTTATGATGATAGGAGTTTCTCGATTATTTTTGAGAAAGACATATTTCAAGCCAGAACTGAGAGTTGTGATGGCATCTCTATTTCATCTAGCTTGATAGGCTCTGCCAACTCTTCCTCTTCTAGAATAAAATGTTCATCATCGAGAGTTGGTTGGGCCATGTGTTTTAAGGATGCCATTAAGACTTCTTCAACAGGGTCTTGCTCGGGCTTGGGTTCTACTATTGCATTATTTGAGCGTGCAAGCGAGATGGTGATAGAAGAACTTCCTAGTTTTACATCTAGGAGACCCTGTTTTGGTCTTTCTTGAAATAGTGTCCCAAAAGGTATACCAATCAAGATAGATGTGTCTGAGATGTCAAAGATATGAAAATCTAGACGATACTCAGAACTTTGTATTCACAATAGATATGACCCCATAACTTTCAAGAGTAACTCTAGAAGAAATTCATAAAAGCTTATGAGATGGGATCACAAACTCGTTGGGGTAGAGTTGTTTGGCCAAAGCCTTTGAAATAATATTCATCCCAATGGTTGAACTGTAGTAAGCCTCTATGGTAGTTCTCTTAAGGATGCAAGTGATAACATCTGAGGGGGCATTGATTCGGGCTACCTCAGTGGATAACTCCGTTTCTGCCAACCACTCATGACTTATGATGGCCGATAATCCTTTAATGTGTTTCATAAGGAAAGAATCATTATTTGGGCCATCATCATTCTCGGATGACATAGAATGTATGAGAGACTTCACTTGAACTGGTAAATTCGAGGCATTGCCAAAATCTTCGAAAAGACCATTCTCGATTTCAAAAGGGAACGTGGAAGGATGAGGTTCATCATCCTCCTGAATGTGTTGTATTTCCTCAATTGGAGGTTCTTTAACAACCAAATCATCTATAGGATTTAAAAGAATTTTAGATTCGGTTGTATCTGCCTCCACTTGTTGGTCGGGACTTGGTTTGACTTCTTCTTCTTCAAGAAATTCATTAAAGCTACCAGTGTAAGGAGTGTTTTCAAGGATTTTCTCTAAAACAGCTTTTCCCTCACTCATGGTATTGTGCGAGAATGAACCTCGAGAAGATAGGTCAAGATGTAGAGCAGCTTTCGTATTAAGATCGAAATGAAAGTGGTAAAGAAGCACGTGATCTATTAAGTGAAGAGTTGGACCGGTATTGATAAGACTTAAGAACCTAGCCCAAGCTGCTCCTAATATCTCCTTCTCCTTTGTTTAAAGGTAAGAACTTCTATTCAAAGAGTGGTAATCCGAGAAAGAGGAAAGAAAGCAAGATAGAATTTGTCTCGAAGTTCATCCCAATTTCCTTTCACTCCTCCTACTGTATGAGCATACCACTGTTTTGCTCTTCCCAAAAGAGAGAACGAAAACAATTTCCATTTAATGGTCTCTTGTGTCATGTCAGCAATATTCAAGCAAGAACATAATTGCTTAAATTCTCTAAGATGGGTGTATGGATTTTCATCTTCTATTCTAGAGAAGAATTGCTCCCGAACCATGGCTATGAAAGTAGGGCAAAGCTCATAGCCATCTGTAAGTATAGGATGTGATGATGGTGGAGGCTCTAACAACTCGCCCTTTGGAGCCAAAAATTGAAAGATTGGCGTGGAATCCATATTGTAGGGTAAAGGTGGTGATTAAATGAAAATAAAAGATACATGGATGAACTTGGCTTGATCCTAGAACAGCTACCATTCCCCGGCAACGGCACCAGAAAGCTTGTTGATATATTTAACGCACATAGAATAATCAAAGAGATAAATCCGCAAGCGCGTGGATACCACTGTAGCTTTTACCTAAGAGTATTCCAAGGTATCAATTTTCCATCAGGAATGGAAAGTGAACTAGAAATAAATCAAGAACGTCCAAGGATAGAAAAGATAAATATTTTTGGTGGGTAGAGAGGGGCTATCTAAGGTGATCTAGATAACTAAGAATCAAACTTACAATACTTGTCTACTTTGGAGCAACAGTACCTTTCTAACTCTCGAATAAGACTAGAAAGAAGGTAGTTGGGGAAGGCTGCCAAAAGCTTCACGAACCACCAATTCTGACGTGATGGAATACGAAGGCCAACAAAGCTGTCACCTCTGAAGGCTACCACAACTAATCGTAAGAATTGGACACAAACTGTTGACACTTATTAATGTATAATTCTTATTATCAATTATCCCTGCATCATTTATAAATATCTACTAGAATAGGGTTGTTACTAATAATTTCCACAAGTTTTGGTGAAATGTATATTTTTAGGGAATTTTCTAGAAAAGCTTAAAAGAGGGATTAGAGTGCATAATTATCACGAAACTTAACCGCAACGGAAATGATCGCCATTTGGACGTGGAAAGGATCTAAAAGACACTGGAAGCAACGAGACCTGCACACCCTACCAGTTGGGGCCGGCCAGCCCCACCCCTGCGCCGGGCGGCGCCCCCTCTCTAGGGTTTGGTGCCGTCTTCTGGAAGCTTCCTCCACCGCCTCCGAGGAGTCATCTCAGCCCTAGGTTAAGTCAGTTTGATCCAACGATGCGCATTTATTCCACCGGACTATAAATAAAGGGACAGACCCTCCTGGAGGAGGCCAGATCAAGAGCTGAAGAGCCTGAGCATTAGATAGATATCCATTAGATCTAGGCTAGCAATCAAGATAGGGAGTAGAGAGATAGAGTAGAAGAGTAGAGATTCGGAGTAGTCTCGGCCTGTCGGAGCTTCTTTGTAGCTATATTCGTCTGGAATTGGCTCCCTCGCCCGGAGCTGCGTGTTCTGAGGTACTTTTGTATTCAATATTTTGATTCAAGTAAGCAGTTGTTCTTATTTGTTCTTAAGTTTGCAACTCATATTGAGTACTTTGATATTGTTAGCTCCTAGGTTGAAGTAGTAACTCGTAGTGTAGACATGGTGTCTAGGCTATGATTGCTTGTGAATGTCCCCGATTAGCCAGATAGTGGTAGCTCGCGAAGGTGACTTTATAGCTTCGTTGAATCCTCTATAGTCCACTTTTTGTTGATAGGATCGATAGGCTCAAAGGTTCTTGGTAGGAGAGAACTCTGATTTATGCTCTTATTCAGGTTACTTATCCAGTTAGAACGGTATTATTCAAAGCTTACCGGTTGTTAGAACTAGATAGTCATTAGCTATTTCCTCATTCTCAATATTCTCTGAATTGATTGTGCCATTAGATTAAGAACTACAGACTTAGTCATTATCACTACTGTTCCTTTGAGTTCGACATTAAAACCGGGTTAACCTTAGTAAAGTGCTAATCAGTATATATCTATGCGCTTGCGGATAATCTGATAATAATTACAATATAGGGTGCAGTTAACTTATACCAACAAGTATTTCTGGCGCTGTTGCCAAGAAACGGTTTGCTGATTTTGACTTTAGTTTATCTTAATCTATTATTATACTTTTACCTTTAAAATAAAAAAATAATAAATATATATGGAACCTGAATCCCAACTTTTATATCAACTAGTAGGATGCCCCGCGCGTTGCTGCGGGTATGAAGTAGGAATATAAGGAGTTTATAATAGTCAAAACTATGAATTAATAGATATATATATATATATATATATATAGTACGTCAATTATGGAGGTTGTATCCATTAACATATATGGTATAGATTATTTGAACTGGGCATCACCTAAATCTCATCTACCCGAACCCCCACCCCTACTATACCTGAGGGTCATCCCCCTCTCAAATTCTTGGAGTTTTCCTTTATAAAATTATCCATGTTTTAGAGGACACATGTAATCCACATGATATGCTGATTTTGCTAGATTTTTATTTATGAACAGGTTTTTTATAGAAATAGTTTAAATTTTTGTAAAAAAGTTATCAAAATATATTCATGTGGGGTTTTGTTTTGAAGAGTTTATTGCGAGGAGTACCATGGTGCAATTGAATTTTAATTATAATACTTGGTTTAGGTGGTACGACTTTTTTCTATTTCAAAAGAAATAGCTAGTGGGAGATGAGCCTTAGTAGGAGTAACTCCTTTGATGATGTCAGCTGACATCACTTTTGAAGCCTTAACCAATCAGAAGCAAGAGAATTCCTTAGTGGGGGTTAAGATTATAGGAGTTATAGATACGGAGCACCATCAGGATCATGCCTCCAACCAAAAGAATCATCTAAACCTATTACATCATCTGGCTATGAGCTACGCCGGGATTAATTAAATTAATTTAGGAACATAATTTTTCTGGTAATTCTAGCGAAAACCCCCTATTCCCACTTAACCGATTTTAAGCAAACATGTTCATGTCTAAGTATTAAGCGCATGGCTGATGACACTTTAAGATGGAAACTCTTTCTATTTTCATTAACGGGACGGGCTAAGAAATGGTATAATCGCAATGTTGGGAGTAGTCAAGGAGATTGGGAAGTATTACAAAAAACTTTTATCTTAAATTTTTCCCTATAGAGAAAGTCGCTAAACTTCGTTTTGAAATTATAGGTTTTAAACAACTAGATAATGAATCGCTAGGCAAGGCTTGGGAGCGTTTTGATGGATTTGTAAATTCTGGACCTAATCTTGCTTTACCAGAACCTATGCTTTTGCAACATTTCTTTTTAGGCCTTAATGACAAAAATATGGAACACCTTAATTTGGCCTTGGTGAAGCATTTATGCTTATTACTGCTAAGCATGTTAAAACTATTCTTACTAATATCTTAAATGATCTTTCTAAAAAAAAGAAGAGTTATTAGAAGAAGAATATTTATTAGCTGAAAATAAACTTTTATCCGATTCATCTCAACCTTTAGTTGACTTAGCACCTGAACTATTTGATGAAAAGGAACTAACTCCAATTTCTGAATGGATGCTTGAAATTGAGGATAAACTCTTTGATGATTATGGGAATACTTTATTTTATCATAAGATTATTAAACCTCAAGAATCCAGAAATTTTACTTTGAATCTTTTATATCCCGCTGATTTAAAATTTCTAAGAGAAGTAACAAGAGAATTGATTTTTCTTTTGGATGATGAGTGGTTGATAGAATCTGAACTTTCACATGAAGTAATTCGCCTTGATTCTTCCACTGTCACTATAAAATTACAAGTAGATACATATCATTTTCATGCTTTATATAACCCAGTTGTAGGAGTCAATATTATATCTCATACGTTTATTAAAAAATTCTTAAAAGATATACCATTAATTCCTATAAATAAATTATTGAAAAATCATTCAGGGCATATTATTTCTAGTTTAGAAGTTTTATGTGCACTTCCTATTGTTATTAATGAATTTTGAATTTTGCTGAATTTTTATATTTTTAATATTTAGGATTTTGATGTAATGATTAGATTACCAATAATAAAACTTATTCAAGAAGGTTACAATAGTAAATTAAACATTAAATTTGGGAAAAGATCCAGTTTCTTGGTACCTATAACTCATTCAGTAAAAGCTAAAGTAGAACCCCTTCCCGAAGTAGATCCAATAGAAGAGGTTAAGGCTATTTCATTTAAAGAATTTATTGAACCTGATTCAGAAGATGATAGTCAGTTCTTCATTAATAAAGATGAGGAGGACCCTATTGATCCCGAACCTCTTGATGAACTACTAGAGCAACCTAAGTCTCCTATTGAGCTAAAACCACTACCTTCTGGTCTTAAGTAAATGATCAAAATTATCCTATGATTATAAGTGATAAACTCTTTGATGAAGAATCTTCTAGATTAATAACTATTTTAGAAAAACATCGTGCTACTTTTGGTTATTCACTCCAAGACCTTAAGAGGATCAGCCCTGTTTTGTGCACCCGTCGTATACCAACCAATTCAGAAATTACACCTTCTAGAGAGCCCCAACGTAGGCTCCATAATACGATGAGGGAAGTTGTTAAGAAAGAGGTCTTAAAACTTTTGTATGCAGGAATTATATATCCTGTGCCGCATACTGAGTGGGTAAGCCCTGTTCAAGTTGTACCCAAAAAAAGAGAGGAATGACAGTTGTCCAAAATAATAAGAATAAATTAATACCCCAGAGAACTATCACTGGATGGCGAATGTATATAGATTATAGAAAACTTAATAAAGCAACAAAGAAAGACCATTTCCCGCTACCTTTCATTGATGAGATATTAGAGCGTTTGGCCAATCATTCTTTCTTTTGCTTTCTTGATGGTTATTCAGGATATCACCAAATTCCTATCCACCCTGATGATCAAAGCAAAACCACGTTTACATGTCCTTATGAAACTTATGCTTATCGTAGAATGTCGTTTGGATTATGTAATGCACCTGCTTCTTTTTAAAGATGTATGATGTCTATATTATCTGATATGATAGAAGAAATCATGGAAGTTTTTATGGATGATTTTTCAGTTTATGGAAAAACTTTTGATGAATGTTTAGAAAATTTAGATAAGGTTTTTGCAAGGATGTGAAGAAAAACACTTAGTTCTTAATTGAGAAAAATATCATTTTATGGTTAGAGAAGGAATAGTGCTAGGACACTTAGTGTCAGAAAGAGGTATAGAGGTAGATAAGGCTAAAATTAAAGTAATTGAACAGCTACCTCCACCTGTAGATTTATAAGAAATTTTTCATATATTGCTAGGCCAATGACTAGATTGTTAGCTAAGGATGTGTCTTTTAAATTTGATGATGCATATTTAGAATCTTTTAATATTCTTAAAAAAAGCACTTACATCAGCACCGATCATTCAACCTCCAGATTGATCTTTACCTTTTAAAATTATGTGTGATGCTAGTGATTATGCTGTAGGAGTAGTTCTAGGACAAACAAAAGGTAGAACGCATCATGCAATTACTTATGCTAGCAAAACTATGACAGAAGTGCAATTAAATTATACAACAACTGAAAAGGAACTCTTAGCTGTCATCTTTGCTATTGATAAATTTAGGTCTTACTTAGTTAGAGCTAAAGTAATTGTTTACACTAATCATGCTGCTCTTAAATATTTGCTCACTAAGAAAGATGTTAAACCTCGCTTGATAAGATGGATCTTACTGCTTCAAGAATTTGATTTGGAAATAAAAGATAGGAAAGGAATAGAAAATCATGTTGCTGATCATTTGTCTAGGATGCATTTTCAAGAACCTCTGGAAATACCTATTAATAACTCATTAAGAGATGATATGTTGTTTAAGGTGACCAAGTTAGACCCTTGGTATGCGAATATTGTCAACTTTATGGTTGCAGGATACGTACCACTAGGAGGAAATAAAAAGAAGCTTATCTATGAAAGTCGTCTTCACATATGGGATCCACCATACCTCTTCAGGGTTTATTCAGATGGGCTACTCAGAAGATGTGTACCAGTAGAAGAAGGCATGCAGATCATTTAGAAATGCTATTCATCACCATATGGAGGTCATTACGGGACATTTCGCACTCATGCAAAAATCTGGCAGAGTGGTTTCTTTTAGCCAACCATATATGAAGACACTAAAGGTTTTATCCGGAGATGTGGATCGTGTCAGAGACACGGAAATATCAATGCTAGAGACGCTATGCCACTCACCAATAATCTTCAGATAGAGCTCTTTGATGTCTGGGAAATTGATTACATGGGACTATTTGTAAAATCAAGAAATTATGAATATATTTTGGTGGCAGTTGATTATGTATCCAAGTGGATAGAAGCTATGCCATACAAGAATGCTGATTCAAAACACTCAAAGAAGATGTTTGAAGAGGTTATATTTTCAAGATTTGGGACACCAAGGATAGTTATAAGTGATGGAGGAACACATTTCACTTATAAGAAGTTTCACTTATACTTACGAGCTCATGGAATATGACATAATGTTGCTACTCCATGTCATCCTTAAATAAGTGGCCAGGCAGAAACATCAAACAAACAAATCAAAAATATTCTTCAAAAAACAGTGAATGAAATGGGGGCTGTATGGAAGGATCGGTTACCTGATGCACTTTGGGCATATCGTACAGCCTACAAGACACCCTTAGGTATGTCACCATATCAGGTGGTATATGGTAAAACCTAGCATTTACCCGTGGAATTAGAGCATAAAGCTCACTGGGCTATCAAGAGATGGAACATGAATTTGGAAACCACTGGAGAAAAGAGAAAAATACAAATATCAGAATTAGAAGAATGGAGAGAAAAAGCTTATCATAATTTGAAGATCTATAAAGAACGGACAAAACGATGGCATGATAAGAGGATCAAGAAGAAGGAGTTTGTACCAGAGGATAAGGTATTACTTTAAATTCTTGGTTTAAATTATTCAGGCTTAGAAAATTGTGAAGCAAATGGAAAGGACCATTTATTGTTGTGAATTCATCACCACATGGAGCAGTTACTTTACAATCACACGAAGGTACGTTATTCAAGGTAAATGGACACCGACTTAAACTTTTTCTGGAACCATTTGATTAGGAGTTGTTGACGAATTGGATTTTATCCAATTACCAACTTATTAAGTTCTGTTATTATCCGTTATAAAAAACTATCATGCACCGCAACCAACAGGAAGGAGTTAGAGACCGAAGGCACCATGAGCAAGGCCACCCCGAAGGGCTGCCTGATGGGGCCGGTCGGTGCCCTAGTGGGGCCGGACGGTGCCCCCTGCCCCCTCTCGTCCCGACTCTCATTCCCGTATCCTTCTACACTCTTCCTAAGCATATTCACATATAATCTCGTCCTGTGCAGATATTCTTTCGTACGAACACTGTAGAATCTAGATTTGTCCTCATCCTGTCTCCTGAAAACCCATATAAATACGCACCTAGACCTCCCTCAATTGTATCCTATAAACAGCCACCTCTCTCCTCCCGATAAACTCTCTAGTTTAGATCTAGCAACAATGGTGGACAAGGCGATCATCTCCTATGGTGTGGACTTCGACAACATCCCAAGCAATGACTCGAAGGCCCTCGTCCTTGCGCAACCGAAGCCTCTCACCGTCATACCACCGAAGCATGTTGCTATGGTACCTCAGCGACACGAGCAAGCTTACTACGTGCCCAGCCTGCTCTGCCATCGCCACCTGCAAGACTGCTGCTAGAAGACGGTACCAAGGGGAAGCAGATTGCTATTCCCTAGGGCACTCTACTTCTCCCACCTAGAGACAATGAACGACTCTTATCGGTCAAAACCGACAAGAACAGGACGCTAGTATGTGCAAAGTACACCACTGCTCGTCCCGCTGTCAGAGGAGTTCGGGCATGACCAAGCCAAGTTTGCTACACCGAGTTCGTTCCACCTCCGCCCAAGAGACAGAGAGCTGCATCAGCATTAGCACTAGAAAAGGTCCTAAGCAGCCTCAACTCTCTCTACGAATCCTCAGTGAAATGATTGAAGGCCTCTCTAACACTATTAAAGGTTTAGAGAAAACTGATGAATTAAAGACCAAGGTGATGGGCAACATGGCTAAACAGATAGAAATTAATGTCAAGCTAATCCGTAGTCTCAAGCGCGAAAAAGATAAGCTTGAAACAGAGATCGAGAAGCTGAAAGAAGAAATTGAGAGAGGGCAACATTAAATTGCCGTAGTTATCTATGTAATAAGGCACAAGTTTGTTAGGTTAAATTAGTTAATTAAGTCTTTTGGGTCATATATTTTATTAGGACAAAGCCTAATGAGCTAGGGCAGTCGTTAGCTCAGTAGTTAAAGCGTCTGTCTAGCTATCTATTATTACTACCATAATGAATAAAGTGCCTTATCTTTTATTAATATTAATGTTTTAGTGTTTCTTTATCTACTCTATTTTCTATTTTTTTGGTATGTGTTTGTCTCCACATGTTGTGCAAAACAGGATACAGAAAAACAAGTGTGGGGGAGACACATGAAGAACACGGAACTAAATCCGCAAAGAGAAATTACATAATTCAGAAAATAACCGAACCAGGACCACGCACGGTAAAGTGGGCCCCAAAGGGCCACACAGGCACGCCGCCCGGCGCCCTACCTGGGCCGGCCGGCGCCCTACCTCCCCCTTCTGCCTCCTCGTCTCGGTCACGGTCAGATTTGAGCCCAATACAGTATAATTACATATATTCAACTTTCATTTTTATCCAAATTAAAAATTCACATAATAAATGCTTTTAAAAGATGATAAAACTATTTAATTCATGACTTAAAAATAAATTGTATAATACTTTTCTAGGGGTCATGACTACTGTTGGAAACTATTTATAGGGACCCCATGATTGCTTAAGTTGTTGTGGAACATGAGACAGTAGAATAATGAGAACTCAATTTCTGATGTTTTGTGTTGGTAATTTTAACATCACTTCACGTTAAGTTGTCATCCCTAACATGATGCCAAAAACCAAGGGTAAAATAATCTACATGTAATGACTCTAAAAATAATATTATAGAATATATCCGCAAGCACACAGATAATTCTCCTATTGTAGCACTTCACCCGGAGAGTATTTCGAGTATCGTTGATTTGTTTTATGCCAAAAGGATAAAGAGGCACTCTATTCATTAAGAGTAGGCAACTTATGAGGATTAAAAGATAATGAATTCTAATAATAAATATGCAGACCTATCATAGCCAATTACCCTAACACTTTAGTGTTGACGGTCGTTATCGTACAAAATCAACCGTCAACTAGCCATGGAAAAGGATGCAATTGTGATCACCAAAGTAGATATAGGGTTCACACTGACAAAATTCCATGAGTTTTAGTGTTTCACTGTTTCTGCAGGTGTAAACTAGAAAAGACGCAATCCTAGGAGTTTATCGGAACATAGAACGGGAAATCGGGCACCATGGCAACGTAGGAAGGATCTAGAAGGGACCAGAAGACACCACGCCGAATCGGAGGCCCGAGGGCCATCAGGCCAGACCGACCGGTCTGGGCCTGGACCGGCCGGTCTGGGCCTGGCCTCGTTGGCGACCCGCTTCACCTAGTTTGCTCCACCTTCTTTGAGGATTAATCTCAGCCCTACGTCAAGGTCGGTTTGATCCGATGGCTTACAATCATCGCCCAGGGCTATAAATGGAGGGCAGGACCCCCCAGAGGGAGGCACATTCATTCATTCCTCATTCGAAGTCCGATCATCAGCCAGAAACCCTAATCAGAGCTCCTTAGCTAGGGCCTAGATAGCTAGTTAGAACTAGAGGGAGACAAGCGCAGGCTTGGATTCCAGAGCCATCAAGAGCTTAGATTTGATATAGTTCTTACCTCCTCTTGTCTTTATTCTCTTTCATTGTATAGTTATATGATTGCTACAATTGAATTGATAAATACTTATATGCTTATATTCATAGTTATTATAGTTTTTTGTCTATTGTGGTTATATGCTTAGTATAGCTAGATTAACATTATACTTATTTATAGGTTTGTATAGCGCTCATCTAATTGACCGCTGGGTGAGTGGTGAACATTGTGTAAGTGTGGTGCTTATACGTTGTTTACCTGCGAATGCACCCTATAGGCCGGGCTTGGTAGATCGCGGGTATGACAATCTTGTTGAGTCCTATGTAGTCCAAACCCCGTTTATAGGCACAGTAGGGCTTTTGTACGAAAGAAGGGCGTGCTATGTTCTCAAACTTCCCTAGTATGTCCACTATGAGTAGATATAATGCTAACCTTAGCGATGACTACTAGGTGTAATTGTACTAACCATAATATATGTTGACATGTATCTAGGAATAACTTAGGAATATCTCTTGATGTTCTGCTAGTAACCCTAATGATATAGCTAGGAGTCTCTATCTATTTATGCTGATGATTTGTACTTATCTTTATCATTTATCTTGTGACTTACCCCTGCATTGAGTAGCGAGGACATGGTTATGCCTATCCATTACACTCTAGGTTATCCAGCTATCTTACACGTAGACCCTATAGACCTTCCTTAGGGAAAATATAAATAACAATCTGGTAATACTCCGGGTAAAATGCTACAATGGTATTTGATCTGTGCGCTTGCGGATACTGTTTCTATATTCTAAATAGTGGCATGATTTAATACCACACCTCTAGGTATTATGCTGGGGGTGACAACTTAGCATTCTAGTAGCGATGCTATGCCCACAAGCATTTGCTACCCTGCTCAGTGACTTGCCATGCACCTTTCCATCCAACATTTCTAAATATGAGCTCAAACTCGAATCCATTCCGGTTTCATGGAGCAATGTGGCATCAAATATTGGAGTATGTGTAAATTCTTTTTGCTTAACCACATTAAATATTTCAGTTTGTGGCCTAAGTGGTAACAAAATTTGAGTGATGTTCGTTAGTTCATACCTCTCTTCCCGTTGGAAAGAGGATGAAGGGTTGCCATACTCGAAGGGTGATAGAGGATCGACGTCCATCCCGGAGCTAATAAATGATGGTGCTCGAGATGATAACCGGCTTCGTGTAGTGCGGAATGTAAGAGCATTCTTGGTGGTGTTCTTCACATTACTCAGCCATCCCTTCTTGGTTATCTTGCCTGTGGAATCAAGAACACGAAGAATACGGCAAGAATGAATAAGAACACGAGAACTTGAAAAGGATTAAGATTAGCAAATCAAAGAGAAAGGAGAGAAGGATTCCTCTTGATGAACTTGCACTTTACCCTCTCTTCTTTCTTTTTCTTTTTTCTTGATAATTAATGGTGGATTTGAAAGATTGAAGTGTCGTGTTTGGAAAATAGGGAAGAACTGGACTCTCTGGTATGCAAATGAGGCAATGAGTGTTGACACTCGTTAGCGTCAACTTTTACTAGGGCTTTTTACCCGAATGAAAACAAAAAAAACACACTAGTCTAGGGCTTTATCTGACAAATTCCATGAGTTTTGCATATTCTGTATTTTCCAGGATGATTTTTAGAAAAGCTAAAAAAGAGGGATTCTAGTGCATATTTAGCACGAAAACTTATCCGCCACGGAAATATCACGATTGGGCTCAGGAACCATCTAGAAGACACCCGAAGCAACGGGACCCCGAGAGGAGGAAAAGTGGGGCCGGCCGGCCCCACCTTGGGGCCGCCCGGCGCCCTGTTGCTAGGGTTTTGGCCCCCCTTCTGGAAGCTTCCTCCACCGCCTACGAGGAGTCATCTTGGCCCTTGGTTACGTCGATTTGATCCTGCGGCGCACGTCGATCCCACCGGGCTATAAATAAAGGGGTAGACCCCCTCCCTAAAGCATCAAGTCATTTGGAGATCCAGCCATCAAGAGCCTTCTCTAGTTCATCAGAGCCTCTCTAGTTCATAGCTTTAGCCTAGTTAGATTAGAAGTAGAAGAGTTCTAGTTCTTCAGCGGGATCTGGAGCCCCTGGCGTCTGTCTCGAGCGTGGAGTTCGGTATAGTTCTAGTACTTTGCTCTTATTGTATTCAATATTATGATTCAGGCAACATTGTTCTTAATTTCTTATATATTCTTAATTGCAATAGTCATTGTCTACTTTGATTATATGTCTAGGATAGTTGGTTTGATCTTATTGAATTCATGTAATTGCTCATTATAGCGTTTACCCAAGCGCATTTGGGTAGATGGTAGACAATATGTAGACGTGGTGTCTAGATATCCTGTTTATCTGCGAGTGCACCCTAACGTGCCGGGACGTGTGGTAGTCCGCACAGGTGACAGCTGTGTTGGTTCCTCTGTAGTCCACCCTCCGTACGTAGGACTAGCATGGGCACGGTCGCGAAGGAGGTGACCCTTGTGTCTTAATACCCTCATTAGTTGATGCCTCTTTACATGTGATAATGATATAGGGTTAACTTAACAATGATTGCTAGATGTAGTTGCACTAATTAGAGTTATTCATTGACGTAGTTATTGAATTACCTTAGTATTTATTCTGAGTTTATCCATTGGCTAGCTATTGTTATGACTAGAAGAGCTCGATGTTTATCTATTTATGATGACTGATCATTATTATTATTTATCATATATATCTTTTGTCATGTGACTTATCCCTGTTATGAGTAGGATTCTAGTTATGGTTTGCCTTTCGCATCAATAGTATAAGTTATAGTTTATAAGTCCTACATATAGACCTTCCCAGTGGTATAAATATAAATCGACAACCCTGATAGACTTCCCTAGGTAAAATGCTACAACGGTATAATTATCGTAAAACTGCGAGAACCGATCTTAGTTTATATTCTTATCTTTATATTCATATCTTTTATTTCTGCCTAGTCATATTGAATACATGTAAATCTATAGTTATTTCTTAAGCAATATGATTAAGGATGACAACTTAATTCATGTTTAGGAATGATAGTGATAAATAGGTGGCTAGTTGCTAACGACAAGTTAATTATATACCGACCATTTCTGACGTTGTTGCTAGGGGTAGAATTTATCTTTGCTTTTTAGTAGTGACGTTAGAAATGCCAACAAGCATTTTTGGCGCCGTTGCCGGGGAAGGTAGCTAGGCAATTAAAAATATTGATAGACTTATAATTAAGCATGTGATCGAAATAACCATTAACCCCTGCTCAAGCAGGATTACCCTTGTTTGTATACTTTAATATCTTATGCAGGGTAATAAACGACCGGTTTACGACCTTCCGGCATGCCCCCACAAAATAAGAAGAAACATAACAAATCCAATGTTGGAGAAAGAGGTCGACGTCACAGCACTTTAATTCATATCTCAAGTGACGGGAACAAAGATGTTGCATCACTCACAAATTCCAGCATGTGAGTCATGGTAAGTATGATGAAATAAAGGTGAGAAAGTCTTGCTCATGGACTTTAAATTTGATGAGTAGTTATCTTTTGCATTGCACTACATATTTACTCTTTACAATCCAAACATCCATCTTATTTATTTTAAAGTTTTTCATCCATAACATGTTTAGTTCCATTCATATATCCATCCCAACCTGCATTATTATAAATAATAATAATAAAAAAACTCACCATAATTATGCTTTTTCATCTCTAAACTTCTCTAAAGTACTTTCATGCTACTTGTATTTGCTATAGTATGCTTAGGTTTAGAAGTATCTTCATACACCTTTGAAATTGAGCATTGACTATTTTCCTAAGTTAAAATAGACATGGTGTCTAGTTTAATTTTTGAATCATAAGATGATTTGATCTTACTTCTAAAAGGTTTTTGAATTAAACAAGGTGCTTAGGTTAAAATCCTTTCCTGATTTAAATTGGACATGAGTCTATGTTGATTCTTGAGCTGATAGTACACTTTAGTAGATGCTAGTTATTTTGTCAGACTAACCCCTATAGGAGAATTCTCAAATTCAATCTGGGTAAGTCAAGAAAAGAATTCACATATGAGATGAATCAAGGCAGATGATAACTTTGCACAAGAAGTCCAGCTTGTGAGTATTAATTTATCTTTTGTTACAAGTCATCTTTGCCTTGAACCATGCTAGATTGCAACAACAATATAAAACATGATAGACACAATTTATGCTAAATAATCTTAAACCATATATCATCTTGATTAGCATAGAAGAAAATCACAAAAAAAAGAGTATGGACAACAAAACCCGTATTTCAATCTTGCTATTCCCTCGGGTATGTGTCCATTAACATTTTGTAGGAAAGAACAACTTTAATCTATTGGAGAAGAAATTTTCAAGTGAGCATTATTGCATCTCCAATAGACCCGAACCCTCCTCTTTCAAGTAAGTTCGTCACCACTTACTTAGAAGGATGAAAATATGAGGTACGTTTGTCCAAGCCTCATGCAACATGTAACTACAATTAACATCTCATACCATGTTGCTAATTTGTCTTGGTCATTTCTACCCTATGCTATGCTAAAACATAACTTGCTAAATATATATATAATAAAATTCTCATGTGGTTCACCATACATATTCTTGGTTCTATATGAATAAATACTTTTAGTCCTATAAACTTCCTTATTCTATTATAAGTATGCTTTAGAATATTACTTAAATATTATGAACATCAAGCATACTTATATAAGAATTTAGTTGTACATATAGACTAACCCTCCTATATAAAAAAAAATGTTTAAATCATATTAGGAGACTATTCGTAGAATCAATTCAAGGTTAAGGGTATGCTTTAAAATAATATCCTCACTTTAACCTTGATGCAAAATTTTTGAGATAGTGGTGAATTGTTGAAAACATGAGCTACAAATTAATCTTTAACTCTTAGGCAAACAATATCCGTACTTTGATAAATAGAATATCCCTTTGGATATGTGTTGTCTACTAACCCCTTGCAGAGAAGACATAACGAGAGAAGCAGGAGGTCTGAAGAGTGAGAAAGGAGTACAACATTCAAGACAAGATGCTAATGAATAACCCATGATACAAGAAAAAAAAGAGAGAAGACCATTGAACTTCATTTACCCTTTATCATGCTCTAATAATGGAGGTAACATCTTAAGATAAGTGGTCAATTAATTTTCTCTTGGTCCTGGTATGCAATAAATGAAAATACAACCATGTTATAGTTACAACTTAATTTGATCAACCTAATTAAACTTAACATGATTTGTTCTCTAAGTTTATTCATAGCACCATTCTCTTAATCTCAGTCTTAACCAAGTAATATATAAATACTTCATCTATTATTCTTGATACATTATAAAGATGAACAGTCTTTCTTGTGGTTAAGTGCCTTTACTCTTTATCTCACAAGTTTAAATGCCATATTTATACTTCTAGTCCTCTCATCCGAGATATGAATGAACAATATGAATAATATCAATCATATTGTGCCCAAGGTTAGAGGATGAATAAATTTCTAGTTCTGTTGGTGTTTTCCCACCAGCAGAGCCCATGCACTTGATCTCTACCTTGTCTTTATGGGCAGAACACACTTCAATTAAAGTGTGGGGAGACAATCCCCCGAATTCTCTAAGTGAAAGTTCTCAACTATAATAATGATGCACATAAGATTGACTTTGAGATGCCTACAAAAGAAAGAAAGAAGGTGGCACCGCCATTGGGAGCCACTAGTGGAGGCATCACCTCAATCCTTATTCTCAAGAGCAACTTGAAGTACTCATTGAACCACTGGAAGGAGAAGACCCGTTCGAAGGACTATAAATATCGAGCCCTCGCCGTGAGGTAACATCGGTAGTTATCTATATGTCCTTTCTTGCATCGTATGATTTATTCTCTCTTTAGCATGACTACTTTTCTATATTAGCAATACATAGAAATAATTAAAATAAATAGTTTTGCATTAGGCTACATTCATGCATCTTAAAAACATTAAGCCCCATGTGAAACCCTTATAGTATAAAAACTGTAGGAGTTCTCTTTGTGGTGGCATCTGAGAAATAAAAATATATATCATGTATTTGCACTTTATACATATAAACCCATAAAATCCAAAAAGATTAACTGAGCATCCTGCTGCAATACTGCTATCTTAAAAATACTTTCAAACCTTCACAACAACCAATCCTCTAAAAATGGCTAATTATTAATGTTTTATCCTAATACCGTTCCACGAGTTTTGGTGTTTCGTGAGAGCTTTCTGCAGGATGACTCCAAGAGCCAGCTTACCTAGGAATATTCATCTTCATCACTTGAAGTACACCTTTCCGACATGCAGCTGACCCCTGTGTGAAGGAAATAACTTCTTGGGTGATGAGATTGAAGTATTCCTGGCAACACTTGATCTTATAAGCATGAGCTCCTCTGTGAGGACCACTCAGCTTCAATGATCAACCATAAGCAAACTTCTAGCTTGGGGGAGAGCATCCCCTAGTTATCAGCACGGTTAGAAGCAAAAGAGACAGAAATGAGATGAAAGGAGGCACGTGCGGCATCACCGCGAAACGGGGAGTTGACTAAGGTTACCTCAGACGATGAACCCACTGAGTAAGTGTTCTCCTCTATCTAAGTCATGTCGGTAGACTTTAAATTCTGTACCCTAGCCATAAGGTTAGAATGATAGTTATCTCATTAAATGCATTT
This sequence comes from Chrysopogon serrulatus, assembly GCA_015844335.1. Lineage (NCBI taxonomy): Eukaryota > Viridiplantae > Streptophyta > Magnoliopsida > Poales > Poaceae > Chrysopogon > Chrysopogon serrulatus. The sequence continues at coordinate 135,965 of JADLZL010004271.1, forward strand.
GCAATTTATCTAGTAGCATAATCTTGTTTACACACTAAAAGATATAAAAACAACAAAAATATTTACTTCATTACTCATGGCATCACAAAGCCCCATGTGGATACCCTATGGTATTTCCTGAAGGAACATCCGTTGTGGTGGTATAAAATAAAAATAACAAAAATATAGCATTTATATTTAATTCCTGCATCATAAATAGAAAATTTAAAAAATAAGAGAAAAGTGAAACCCTATTTAAATTAGACAACATTAAAGCTAGCTCATAAAGGTGATCAATTACTCTTTGGCTGACCACTAACCCATTAATAAATTCGAGCCTCGAGTTTTGGTTTCTCTTTGTCGAGAGTATTTATGCAGGAATAACATCATAGCAAGGAGAGAGTCTATCAGCGGTACCCACCAGATCCGCTACTGGTTAGCTCACAAGGACATCTACACCAAGTATTGCAACCATCCAGCTTGGGGGAGGAGCATCCCCTAGTTATCAAGTGACTACACCTAAGCGATTTTTGAGTCTACTTTATATAGTCATAAAATACCAAAAATATGTGGGCACATGAAGGTCCATGTCTGTTGAGTCTTTTATGTGTCTTTGGTTAAAGAAAATCTAAAAATCAATAAAAAGAAGTCTTAGTTAGTATTAATTATATTAGAGTGTGTTTAGAGTCAGTCTAGGCTAGAGTTAATTAAAAACTGATGAACATTAAAATTTTATCTTGAAAATGATGAATAGTTGCTCTGTTATAATGCTTACTAAGTACCTACTTGCCAAACTTAAAATCTTCCTGGTTCTAAGCATTGATGTTTTAGTTGGAGAATTTATTCTGAACCTTAATTGTGGAGGCATAAGCTTGCGCTAAGTCTAGGTAGTTGATTGATATGATTCATAAAGGTTGAGCTGCTATTTATCTTATTCCTAGCATTGCTAAGTTCTGGAGGTTTATTTTGAAAATCTAAAAAATTACATGATGAGCTCTTGTATGACAACTGTGGATTCCTACCAAAGCTAAAATTAATATCTTAGAGGATAGAAAAACCTTTTCACATTTAAGCTGCTTGCTTTGCATTGAGTTCAGTCAACTTGTGTTGTATACCTTATGAGAGTCTTGTCATACTTTTAAAACCAAGAAACACTTGCACACTCCAGTCCACATATGCATTATTCCTACTTTAGGGGTAATCGCAATCATTCACCATATTTCTATACATGTTCATCATAAAATGTTCACCTCCTACACTGGGAGAGGACACAAAAATATACACTCACCCTATAGGATAACCCATGTCTTTAATGCTCTAAGTCCTGATTATATCTCTCGATCCATTTATTGTATTCAAAGGATGCATGTGACTATGCAAAAGAAAAGAAAAGAAAAAAAGAAAAAGAAAGAAAGAAAGAAAAAAAAGGGAGTAAAAGATGGACAAGTGTCCCAGCAATTAAAACAATGGGTACTAGATGCCCGCCTCCCTGAATAAAGAAAAATAATAACAATAAAGATAGCCCATGTCTTTCCTGAGAAAAATTTCAAATAGAGAGTTATTTTCAAAGAGCAACCCTAGAATTAGAAATTAGCCATAAATAACACATATTCACCTAGCCACCATATTCCATACACATGCACATCTTGGTTTGATTGTATGCCTTGATTCTCTGTGGATCCACTAGTTGACTTTACAATACATGTTTTGCAAGTATGCCTATCCTTGTTATTGCCACCCCTATGAGCTCCACCATATATACCTTTAGCTATAGGAGGCATAACATCATTAATGCCTCAAGAGAGAACCACAAATACCACATACATTGAGAGACTTGAGGGAGTCATACAATTAAGCTCTGAGTTTTATTCTAAAAACTTATGAAAAAACTCTGGAATATTGTTATTGCAAAGAATTTGAGACATAGTGCTTAGCTTGATTGTTCTATCTTTCGACTGCTCAAGACTTATGCAAAAACTGTGAAACCCCATATTACAGGTAAAATGAGTAAGTTTGAAGGTTAGAGCATACATTGTTTGATCCGGAGGAAATTCTCATTTGAAAGCATGTGTACTGGAAGGTATAATAACATTGTAGCAACTCCTGATCCAAATGTAATAACAACTAGGTTTAGTTTGTTTGCCAAGGGACTGGCAAAAGGTAAGCTTGGGGGTATTGTTGACACTCGTTAGCGTCAACTTTTACTAGGGCTTTTTATCCGAATGAAAAAAAAACACACTAGTCTAGGGCTTTATCTGACAAATTCCACAAGTTTTGCATATTCTGTATTTTCCAGGATGATTTTCAGAAAAGCTAAAAAAGAGGGATACTAGTGCATATTTAGCACGAAAACTTATCCGCCACGGAAATATCACGATTGGGCTCAGGAACCATCTAGAAGACACCCGAAGCAACGGGACCCCGAGAGGAGGAAAAGTGGGGCCGGCCGGCCCCCCTTGGGGCCGCCCGGCGCCCTGTTGCTAGGGTTTTGGCCCCCCTTCTGGAAGCTTCCTCCACCGCCTACGAGGAGTCATCTTGGCCCTTGGTTACGTCGGTTTGATCCTACAGCGCACGTCGATCCCACCAGGCTATAAATAAAGGGGTAGACCCCCTCCCTAAAGCATCAAGCCATTTGGAGATCCAGCCATCAAGAGCCTTCTCTAGTTCATTAGAGCCTCTCTAGTTCATAGCTTTAGCCTAGTTAGATTAGAAGTAGAAGAGTTCTAGTTCTTCAGCGGGATCTAGAGCCCCTGGCGTCTGTCTGGAGCGTGGAGTTTAGTATAGTTCTAGTACTTTGCTCTTATTGTATTCAATATTATGATTCGGACAACATTGTTCTTAATTTCTTATATATTCTTAATTGCAATAGTCATTGTCTACTTTGATTATATGTCTAGGATAGTTGGTTTGATCTTATTGAATTCATGTAATTGCTCGTATAGCGTTTACCCAAGCGGCCGCTGGGTAGATGGTAGACAATATGTAGACGTGGTGTCTAGATATCCTGTTTATCTCATGAGAGTGCACCCCGACGCGTGCCGGGACGTGTGGTAATCCGCATGGTGACAGCTGTGTTGGTTCCTCTGTAGTCCACCCTCCGTACGTAGGACTAGCATGGACACGGTCGCGAAGGAGGTGACCCTTGTGTCTTAATACCCTCATTAGTTGATGCCTCTTTACATGTGATAATGATATAGGGTTAACTTAACAATGATTGCTAGATGTAGTTGCACTAATTAGAGTTATTTATTGACGTAGTTATTGAATTACCTTAGTATTTATTCCTGAGTTTATCCATTGGCTAGCTATTGTTATGACTAGAAGAGCTCGATGTTTATCCATTTATGATGACTGATCATTATTATTATTTATCATATATATCTTTTATCACGTGACTTATCCCTGTTATGAGTAGGATTCTAGTTATGGTTTGCCTTTCGCATCAATAGTATAAGTTATAGTTTATAAGTCCTACATATAGACCTTCCTAGTGGTATAAATATAAATCGACAACTGGTAAACTTCCCTAGGTAAAATGCTACAACGGTATAATTATCTGTCCGCTTGTAGAACCGATCTTAGTTTATATTCTTATCTTTATATTCATATCTTTTATTTCTGCCTAGTCATATTGAATACATGTAAATCTATAGTTATTTCTTAAGCAATATGATTAAGGATGACAACTTAATTCATGCTTAGGAATGATAGTGATAAATAGGTGGCTAGTTGCTAACGACAAGTTAATTATATACCGACCATTTCTGACGTTGTTGCTAGGGGTAGGATTTATCTTTGCTTTTTAGTAGTGACGTTAGAAATGCCAACAATGAGTAAGTGAGAGAAGTGGGAAGCAAAGAAGAGGAGGAGGGGCGCCGGCCGGCGTGGCTGTGGGGTCGGCCGGCCCCACATCTTGTCCACTTGCTCTCTCATTTCTTTGGTGTCGTCTTTGGCATGCATGTGATCAAATGGCTACTCCCTAGGGGGCTTTCGATGGTAGGAAAGAATAGAGAGGGTACATGCATGTGAGTGTGATAATTTAAATTTTTGGATGGTAGTGAGTGATGGTGGGTGTGATGTGATGTGAAGTGACATGGGTGTGATGTTTGTGGGTCCCACATGTCTTCCGTATCTATACTATATAATGACACAAGAATGAAAAACTAAATTACTTTTATGAATCTATAAAAAATTAGAATTCTAGTAATGGTCTTTTTATATTTTTCTGCCACCATAGTAAATTTCACTGACGGAAGGTTTTATGCTCCGTTAGTAGTAATCACAAGGGGCTTAGGATTTATCTATGACATGTTTATTTTTATTTCTTTTTAATAATGCAAATTATAGGAAAATAAATATGCTATTATTAATGCAAAAATTAAATTATTGATAACTACCGAGTTACCTCCCGGTGAAGGTTCAGGGTTTTAAGTCCACTGACCTAGACTTTTCCAGTTGAATTATTCTTCATGATTGCCCTCCGATGTCGAAGAACTTGTTACATCTTGTTCTTCATGATACTTCAGAGTTTGACATTATTCGAGTCTTGGCTTGAATGTGAACCGCTCTTCTTGCCCATTGATGGTGAATGTGATTTCTCCATCTCCGACGTTGATAGTTGCATTTGCAGTGTTTAGGAATGGTCGCCTGAGGATAAGAGGTATCTTCCTCTCTTCCTGCATATCAAGTACTACAAAATCTACTACAACAAAAAAGTTACGGATTTTTACCGGAATATTTTCTGCAATTTCTGCAGGATAGCGGACCGATTGGTCAGCTAATTGCAGACACATCGAAGTTGGTGTGAGCGTAGAATAGTTAAGCTTATCGAAGACCATCTTGGTGTTGGTATTTGTTAACGCAAACAGATAAATCCGCAAGCGCACGGATACCGCTGTAGCTTTCACCTAGAGTATTCCTAGGTATCGATTTCCACGGGGGACAAGAAGTGAACTAGAAAGGATCAAGGTCGTCCAAAGAATAAATATTTTTGGTGGATAGAGAGGGGTTCCCTAAGGTTCTTCCAATATAAGCTAGATGATCAAGATTCAGGCTCACTAAACTTTACTTACTTCGGAGCAGCAGTACCTTTCCGACTCTTGAAGAGACTAGGAAATGGTAGTCGGGGGAAGGCTGCCAAAAGCTCTACGGAAACACCAACCCGAACATTGTGGAATACAAAGGCCTGGTCGGAGCTATCACCTCCGGGGCTACCGCAACTATCCGTGGGGTTGGACGCAAACTCAGGTAAACACTAGCCTAGACACCACATCTATGCTAACGATTACTATTCTAGCCCAGATCTTTAGACTAGAATACTCGGTCGAGCGAAGTTCCCATAAATAAAGTAAAGCAATGACTGAATTTAATCAAATAAAAATACTAGAATTACCAAAAGAGAACCTGGATATTACTCAGACGAGTCATCTCCGTAGAGGTACAAGAGTCGAGGATGGGCCGACACCTCTGGCCCTCCTACGCTCCTACTCGGGACACCGAGTACAAGAAGGAGAGGAAGCCGACAGCTCCGGATTCCTCCTCCACTCTCTTCCCTCTCCTCTCTTCCCTCTTTTCTATACTACAACTAGGTGAAGAACACCTAGAGGGATACTACTACTAAGGATAGGAAGGATTTGCTCAAGTGTAGCATGATCTTGAGGGAGAGGGGAGGCCTCCTCTTTATAGGTGGAGAGGAGGGGGTTGAATGGAAGATTTCCCCCTCTTGAATAGCCAAACCGACCTCCAAACTGACGTGAAGGTGCATTGATTGAGGCAATAACCACCAGAACCGCCATGGGTACGTCGGTTGCTATCGCCTTGCGAAAGATGGGCCCGAACCGCCTCAGTGGGGGTACGGGCGCACCATGGTGCGGCCACACCAAGATGGGCTCCAATCAGGCCCATCTTTGGTGGGTGCGTCAGGCTCGTCGTCAGCTTTCCGAAAAGGCCTGGATCACTAAAAACGGATTTCGTATGCATCCTGGACGTCCAAATTACCAAGGACTGCTCCTGCAGCCTGGACCGGATTCGGGATTTGTTCGGGCTTTCACTTTTTAGGCTCATGTTTGGTGTTTGTATGTATGCTTGGGACCCAGGTGTTCTGGTGACTGGGCCACTCATTCTTTGAGCTTTTTTTATGTATATTGTGTAGCCCTTTATGTGCGTATTTTTATGTATTTTCGGCATGTCCTCCTGCAAGTAGTAAATCACCAAAACTCGTAGAATTCATTAGTTATAAACCCTGACACTAAGCTTTGGTGATCATATCCTTTGATTTTATGCAAGAGTTGGTGGTTATTTTTATGCATTAAGGACCACCAACAAGCTCCCCCGCACTTGCTCTTTACTCGTCCTCGAGTAAAGGTTAAGAATAAAAGTAGACATGAATATAACATCTTAAGATATACAGCTAACATAAGAAATTATTCCAAAACATTTCTTAAACGTATGGGATATGTGGCATTGGCTAACATATATCCTTGAGTAGTTGAAAAATGGAATAGTTCTTGAAGCAAGGTTATCTTTCCTAATTCTAATCATAGCAACTTGGAGTTTTTAAAGTTTTCATAGAAAAAGCATAGGTAACTAATACTCCTCAAATGATGCTCTCATATCTCTCAATGGTGTATGATTCCTTACCAAGGCATATTTTGAATGCTGCCTTTGTTTCATCCTATCTCTAATAAGCTTTATATGGAGTTTTAGGTATGGCAAAGGATGTAGTATACTTACCTTGCATATTTTGCTAAATCAAAGTTTGGATCCAAGGAGAGAAATGTCATACTCTTAGATCAAGATGTGCATATGTGTGGAAAAATTATTTAATGGCTATCCTAATTCTACTATGCTCATGAAATAAAAATCTCTCTTGTTTGAAAATTTGAAAACTTTGCAAGATCATGGGCTATCTCTCTCTTCTTTTTTTTTCCCTTTTTTCAGGTTGGCATCTATGTACCCATTACTTTTTTTTCTTTAGGACACTTGTCCCCTCTCTTTTTTTTATTCTTTTCTTTTGCATAGCCCATGTATCTTTTGCATAAACTTTACAAGAGAGTTAACAATAAAACTTTAGAGCATTTATTTGGTGGACCTATCAAGCATTTTTTTTTGGTGTACTCTCCCAAGTGCAGGAGTAGCACAATTTTGGTGGATGAAAGGCATGTTTTGCGCCTACTCCCAGTGTAGGAGTAGTGCATATATATGTGTGTGAGTGAATCTTGATCTTGGGAGCATGACAAACCTCTACAACACGGGTCACAAAGTTTGACAAAACTTAATGCAAAACAAGTAACTTCTGTAGAAGGCTTTTATCTTAAAACAACATGTATGGCTTTGGTAGGAAATTATCACCATTGAGGAGTATGTGATACTATGGTTTTATGATGTTTTAAAATGAAATCTCCAAGTGCTTCGAAAAGAAAAGGTAGGACTTCTAAGCCAGAACTATATCACACTCCACAACAACTTAGTCAATATGATTTTCCTATAAAATATTTTCCCACAAGCATAAGAATATGTATATGGAACAATCTTTATGCAAGCTTCTATCTCAATAATGTTATAAACATGTCACTTTTCAAAATTTTAAATTGAAGTGTGGTTTGGTTTCTTTTGCAGGTTTAAAACATGTGTGGGCCTGAAGAAAACTCAGTAAATATATGAATAAGTCAAGAAAGATCAAACCGAGTTTCAGAAAGTGTATGTAGTCCTCCACCAGTTGATGATGTGTTTTGGTGCAAATGTTCTTAGATAACGTTCCCCCTTCATTCCTGTAATTCGTTAGTGATAACGAATACCCGAAAGGGTAGCACCATGATTTTATTTAATGAGAGATATTTATTATTTTTTTTTAGAGAGAGAGGTAAGAGCTTTATTCAAAAAACATGACTAAGTTAAATTAAGTTATTATGCAGAAAATGAATTTATTATTTATTTTATTTTATTGTTATTAAAGAATTTTATTAACTAAACAAAATCAAGGAAGCAAAGCTTTTTTAATAATAAAAATAATTAATAAAACATTTTTTATGACTTTAGTATGATGAGCAAGGCATAAAGGTGAATCAAGATAGAAACAACCAAGGCAAAATAAATAAATGAAGCATGTCATGAGATGTTTTTTAATAGTTCACCCCACACTTGAATTTTGCAAGATACAAAATCAAGCTTGGATGGTTAACACTGTCCTTTAATTGTGCTCCATTGTTGAATGATATTTGGTTGCTTTACCTGTGCTTCAATCCTTCGTTCTTTTTGCTCAAACCTAAAAGGTTAGTGACAAAAATACCCGAAGGAGCAATTTCACAAATATGTCCTTAAGATCATTTACAAAGTCATATTATTATTTAGAATTATTTTTTTGAAAATTTTTTTTTGAAAAAGAAAAAATTTTATTCAATGGTGAAAGAACGGGTTATCTCCCGAAAGTGCTTGTTTTAGGACAAAAGCTCGTCCTTGGGAAACCTTTTTGAAATGAATCCATTGTTGGTGATGTGGTTTCCCCTCCAACACTAACCTTTTGATTTGAACTATGAAGCTAAAGTAAAAAACATTTCGATATTTGTAAAATTTATGATAGAGAAAAACATCTATAACAACCCTTTCAAAAATTTTAGGACTGAGACCGGGGAAGGGGTTATAGAATGTGCATGTGATATTACAGATATAAAATAATTCAGAAAATTTTTTTGTATGAGCATGGAATGAAAGGAAAATTTAGAAAGTAACTTCCATGCTCATCTATGGAATCTTTTGATCTAGGGGAAGCATTTTCTTTCACATGACTGTTCAGATCTTCCGTAAAACTTGGGTAAGTCATGGTTATTGCGGAGATTGACATAAGCTCCTCCCTAAGATCAAGAACTAAATTGGATGAGACATTGGGTGTGGACATAGAGGGGGAAGGGATAGAAATGTTCTCTATGTGAATTGATTCTCCCTCTATGTCTTGGCAGAGTTCCTCATCTCTCATATATGAATTTGAGCGTATGATGATGTTGAATTGGGAAGCTCTAAGGTTTTCCCAAAATCAGCATCATGAAATAGGTCATCCTCAAATTCAAAGGGGCATGTAAAAAGATGGGATTCATCATCCCTATAAGTGTGATGCATTCCCTGAATGGGAGGTTCCTCAGTAATCGGACTATGAGAAGAATTTGAAGGAATTTCAAATCCGGTTGCTGGTGCCTCCTCTTGTTGGTCGGGGCTTGACTCCATTGTTTCTTTAGGAAGCTCATCATATATACCAGTGTAGGAGTGTTTTCTAAGATTCTCTCAAGAATAGCTTCCTCTCACTAATGGTTTTGTGCGTGAACAAGCCTCCAGAAGATATGTCTAACTGGAGAGCAGCTTCCTTACTAAGACCAAGATGAAAGTGGTGTAGAAGGACATGGTTAGGTAAAGAAAGGTTTGGGCCAGCATTGATAAGATTTGTGAACCTAGCCCAGGCTGCTTCTAGAGTCTCCTTCTCCTTTTGCTGAAAAGTTAGGATTTCTATTCAAAGGGCAGCAACTCAAGAAAGAGGGAAGAAAGCAAGACAAAATTTGTCTCGAAGTTCTTCCCAATTTCTGTTTACTCCACCTACGGTATGAGGATGCCATTGTTTCGCATTACCCAAAAGGTAGAATGGAAACAATTTCCATTTAATGGTCTCATGTGTCCTACTAGAAATATTCAGGCAAGAACTCAATTGCTCAAATTCCCGAAGGTGGGTATAAGGATTTTCATCTTCGTGCCCAGAGAAGGATTGCGCCCGAACCATGGCAATAAAAGCAGGGCGAAGCTCATAGCCATTTGTTAGGATGGGGTATGATGGTGGTGGAGGCTCCAATGAATCACCCTTTGGAGCAGAATATTTATAAATAGGAGTGAAATCCATGTGGTAGGGGTGGTGGTAAAGGTATAGTGCATATGATGGGGTTAAAAAGAAAAAGGATACACGGACGACTTGGTTCGATTCTAGAACAGCTACCGTTCCCCGGCAACAGCGCCAGAAAGCTTGTTGGTATTTGTTAACGCAAACAGATAAATCCGCAAGCGCACGGATATCGCTGTAGCCTTCACCCGGAGTATTCCTAGGTATCGATTTCCACGGGGAACGAGAAGTGAACTAGAAAGGATCAAGGTCGTCCAAAGAATAACTATTTTTGGTGGATAGAGAGGGGTTCCCTAAGGTTCTTCCAATATAAGCTAGATGACCAAGATTCAGGCTCACTAAACTTTACTTACTTCGGAGCAGCAGTACCTTTCTAACTCTCGAAGAGACTGGGAAGTGGTAGTCGGGGGAAGGCTGCCAAAAGCTCTACAGAAACACCAACTTGAACGTGGTGGAATACAAAGGCCTGGTCGGAGCTGTCACCTCCGGGGCTACCACAACTATCCGTGGGGTTGGGCGCAAACTTAGGTAAACACTAGCCTAGACACCACGTCTATGCTAACGATTACTATTCTAGCCCAGATCTTTAGACTAGAATACTCGGTCGAGCGAAGTTCCCATAAATAAAGTAAAGCGATGACTGAATTTAATCAAATAGAAATACTAGAATTACCAAAAGAGAACCTGGATATTACTCAGACGAGTCGTCTCCGTAGAGGTACAAGAGTCGAGGAGGGGCCGACACCTCTGGCCCTCCTACGCTCCTACTCGGGACACCGAGTACAAGAAGGAGAGGAAGCCGACAGCTCTGGATTCCTCCTCCACTCTCTTCCCTCTCCTCTCTTCCCTCTTTTCTATACTACAACTAGGTGAAGAACACCTAGAGGGATACTACTACGAAGGATAGGATGGATTTGCTCAAGTGTAGCATGATCTTGAGGGAGAGGGGAGGCCTCCTCTTTATAGGTGGAAAGGAGGGGGGTTGAATGGAAGATTTCCCCCTCTTGAATAGCCCAAACTGACCTCCAAACCGACATGAAGGTGCATTGATTGAGGCAATAACCACCAGAACCGCCATGGGTACGTCGGTTGCTACCGCCTTGCGAAAGATGGGCCCAAACCGCCTCAGTGGGGGTGCAGGCGCACCATGGTGCGGCCACACCAAGATGAGCTCCAATCAGGCCCATCTTTGGTGGGTGCGTCGTGCTCATCGTTAGCTTTCCGAAAAGGCCTAGATCACTGAAAACGGAGTTCGTATGCATCCTGGGCGTCCAAATTACCGAGGACTGCTCCTGCAGCCTAGACCGGATTCGGGATTTGTTCGGGCTTTCACTTTTTAGGCTCATGTTTGGTGTTTGTAGCTACGGAAAAACTATTGCGCGTGTGGTCGCGCTCGTGCAGCAGTGCGCGACTCTCTTACGACCCATTAGCCCGTCTTATATGCTACAGGCCTGGTGAGATACCTGGCAGCCTGGCCTTTTTTTATTTTTTTAGTGGAAGCCCGACGCCGGCCTGTGTAACACCCTAAAAATCATTTTCGGAATTTAGTAATTAATCTTGTTCTCTTCTATTTAATTTCCATGGATTACCTAGAGAAATAACAATTTTCATAATTACTAAAATAAAATATAAGGTTTTAGAAACCTTTTTGTTGCATACATCTTTGGTGCATAATTTTATGTGTGAGTGTAGGGCTAGCTTGAAGTGGCTTGTTTTCAAATTTGATTTCAATTTGAACAAGTTTTGCATTTCTGAAAATTTGAAAAACATTTCTTTTTCCCTTTTCCCACCCCTTCCTCTTTTCGGCCCTAAGCCAAAAACCGGCCCAGCCCCTTCTCCTCTCCCTTTCCTTCTTCCTGCGGCGCATGGGCCCAGGCCGTGGCCCGCTCGGCCTTCCTCTTTTTCCCCCGCCGATGGGCCTTTCACAACCCTTCGGCGCCCGCACTACCCGGCCTGCTCGGCTGCCGCGGCCGCTGACCCGCTTCGGGCCCCGTGCCAGCAGCGCCCAGCTTGGCCGTCGCCCGGCCCCACCCGTCGGCGACTTCCCTACCTCCAGCCGAGGCGCGCCCGGCGCTTCGCCACTGGAAACCGCCGCCGCGGTGGCCATAATGGCCCCACTCACCCGCCTGGGCGGCCCTAGTGGCGCACCGCGCCCCTCCACCGCCCTCCCGGCCTATAAAGCCAAGGCGAGGCCCCAGAGCCCCCCTTCCCACTCGCCGTCCGTTCCCACACCGCCGCCCGTCGAGAGCCACTCCGGCTGCACCGCTCCGCCGTCGGCATTTGCGCCGCCCGACCGGCTGGAAGGTGGCGCCGCCCCGGCAAGCGCCACCACCCCTCTCTCTCTCTCCTTTCCCCTTGAGTAAAGCCTCAGAAGTCCTTCTCTCTCTCTGCGGATCGCCGCCGCCGTCGACCTCGTCGTGGTGAGCCCCACCGCCGAAGCCGTGGCCCGTAAGCGCGTCCGCCGTGCTCCCCGCCGTCGCCCAGTGCCTCGCCCGCCCGCGTGCCGTGGCCGGGGGCCGCCCGGCTTGCAGCCGGCGAGCGGCAGCGCCCCGCCATAGCCGGGTCCACGGTGGACCCGTGGGCCGAGCGCGCAGCCAACCCGCCCGCACCGCGTCCATGGACCCGGCCCAACACCGCGGTGCCACATGGCGCCGTGTCGGCATCCATCCGGCGGCCGCCGCGCATTTTGCGTAAAAGCCCACGGCTTTTCAGGAAACTAACCCATGATCCGCAGTTCAAAAATAATTATGTTTTGGCCCTGTTTTCTTACGATCTAACCCCTGCAGTTTCCGAAAATAGGACCCGCCGTCCCTATCACGTTGGAAATTCAGTTTTAATTATTTTAAATCCGAAAATAGTTCTATTTATTTACAGAATTGCCACTGCACCTTATTTTCTTCATATCTTTCACGTTTTAAATCCGATTTGGGTGATTCTTTCGCTCACGTGATCGTAGCAATGAGTAGAATAGTTTTATAAACTTTTTACCCTCTGTTTATACTGTTTGGTGTAATGTTCTAATAGAAGTATATTTTGCTTGCATGTGATGGTTGTCTGGATGTCTTGCTTGGTGATGATCTTGCGTATAGAGGGCGAGGTTTTCGAGGAGCAAGTGTTCGAGGAGCAGTACCAGGATCAAGCTTGTGATCAAGGCAAGTATAGCCTACGGTTTCCTTGTTACCCAGCAATCATTAATCACTTTATTCATGTGCATGTGTCTAAATTTGATATACCCTAAGGCCATGACTAGCTACTTTTGATCTACAACCCTTGTTACCTATGGGGGGTTTTGCATTTTAGATAAACTAGTTGCTACGCTCGCTAATGAAACTATATAATCTTGACTTATGGTATTATGCAACATGGTTAAAACTTGCTTTTTAACAACAAAGAGGGCTGGAGCTTGGGCCCTTATACTCCAGCTGCTCTCCATAAGGACTTACACTTAAAGCGGCAACCCAGGAGATCCGTACATCCGGGAGAATCACATGGCTCTGATCTTAGCTGTATAACTAGTTTTCTCTAGCTTATTAGTAGTTACCGAAAGGCGCAAGAGGGGAGCCTAGGTTGCAGAATGGCTTCTTGCCTGTCAAGATGTGTAGCTGGGCTGCGGTCATCTGTGCACCGAGTCTTGAAGGGGGGCTCCATTCGCCTAGCTGCTGAAACCTCGCGGCTACTAATTTGTTAGGGTTGCTAGTGAAAGGCTTCGTAGTGAAACCCTGCCACGCTTCCATAGAGGAGGTGATGTGGGCTTTGCAAACCCCGGCATATGGGAATCACGACTTACGGTTAAGTTGTACAAACTCTGCAGAGTTCTTAAATCTGATATATCGGCCCGTGCTCACGGACACGAGCGGCTTTGGATCCTTTTTTCGTATAGCAAAGTACATGGTTGGTTTTGGTATAACTTAAATGTTCTTTGTTATATCTAGTTTACACATGGGATATGGGTTTTCTCACTATGTTTAGTAATTAAAGATAGATTAAAATATGAATAACTAAAATGCTAACCGTAGTCAACCGAGTCAAGCTTTTGAGCCTTGCATCCCCCATGGTTATACTTGTCGAGCATGGTTCGCCGACGCTTGCCTTATAATCAACAAAATTCCGGACGGGTACGGACGAGGAGATTTATGAGGAGTTTCGAAGATGTCGGGACTTCGAGGAGAGCGTACCACCAGTCGGTGTCCCCGTGGGATGGAGTCTTATCTTTTACGTATCCGCTATGTAAATAAAGCCGTTGGCAATGATGTGATAGACTGAATGAAGTGATGTAATAAGTCATAAACGCTGTTCGTGCAATGATAATGCTACAATTTGTAAATATATGTGGTTTGGGACTTCCTGGGCCCACATATATTGTTCCTCAGTTTTATTTATCAAACTGGGTGTTACAAATTGGTATCAGAGCCGAACTGACTGTAGGACGCTCACCGTAGATAGAACTGGACACCCTCATAAGGACTAATTCCAAAAAAAAAAAATTTTTTTGCTTTTGGTAATTTACAAATTTTACCTTCTGGCACTTTATCCTTATTCTTTATAAAATTTTCGTGTCTAACTCATATTTAAAAATTTGTAGATGGCCCGTACCAAGCTTACCGCCCGTAAGACGACTGGTGGCCGTGCTCCTACTCGTGTTGAGTACCTTCACCCCGAGCTTCGGCGGGGAGGACGACGAGGTGGAGCAAGAAAGTGCGGGCTGGGAGACCCCGGCGGCGACTCACGGAGACTCTAGCGACGAGTCCTCGGACAGCTCCGACTCCAGCGACTCCGACAGCGGCTCTGACGCCGACATTGGTGCTGACGCTGACTCTGGCGCTGGTGCTGACGCCGACTCTAGTGTCAATGGAGGTCAGGACCAGGACGCAGGCGAGGAGGGTGAGCAGCCAGCACCCAAGTACCACGTCGGAGGCAACGACGACGAGGCACCACGTCCTGGTTGGACCCGGGAGACACTCACTTCCGAGGCTGGGGACGCGTTCTACCATCCCAAGCTTCGGGATCTTGTTGACAGGCAGTACGCTCCTCTTTCTGTTGTGGTGGAGTACCGCAGTCGGAAGTACTCTCACCCGGAGCATACCGGGTACTGGTTGACAAAGGTGTTTGTGAAGACCTGGAGTGCCAAGGACAGTGCTTGGTTGGTTCGCTCCATTCACCGTGCACTGACTCCTACCTACACCAGGGAGTTTGGTGTTGAGGACGCCGCGAGGCAGGCTTTCCACACTCACCGTGCAGAGGTGTTTCCTACTATCCAGGAGGACGATGACCGCTACTTCCCACGACGTCGCCTTGAGGGCACCGGTTGTCAGGTTGCAAATCTGCAGGATGGAGAGGGTGCCAGGCTCGTTGAGACAGTGCCTCTGGTGATCTCTCTCAACAGTGCACTAGACCAGTCTATGCTCGACCAGCACGCACTGTGGATAGAGGTGGAGAAGTTACAGAACAAGGTGGATGAGCTGCAGGGTCAGCTGGGAGGTGAGCCAGAGGGACCGGGGACGACTACTGCGACGGACCACGCCATCGTTCCGCCACACAAGAGGCACCACCCTGGGTGCACCTGCAACCGCACGACCTTTGACCCATAGGAGCCTCATGCCTATGCCGTCTTGAGCGAGTAATAAAACGAGGTCGTGAGTGAGTCGAGTCAGTCGAGTCATTGAGTTTGTATCGAGTCTGTGTGGAACTTGAGTCTAAATAATATGCTTGCATGCTTATCATTATGCTTAATGAATGAGTTGGATCTTTGTTTGATTGTGATGGATTGTGGGGCTTGTCCACAGCCATCCCGTACCTATGATATTAAGGTATAAGGCTTAATGAATAAATAGTTGGGTTCCACATCTGTTCTCAATCCTGTCCCTTTCTGGGCAATCTGTCTTTCTCAGTTTATATCTCTAAATCTGGTCACTCAGAAATTCTGAAAATTTTATGGACGGGACTAGATTTCAGTATCTTTCATATGCAACTGAAACCACGTTTTTATCTGTCACCGTTTGGGAGATACGGTTGTGGTAAGATGGGGTAGCAGTGCTGTCAGAAATTGCAGAGCAGTTTTGTTGCAATCTGTTTTCGACCTGTTTAAACCCAGAATCTGAGAAAGTGTTCTATATGAAAGTTTTAGAGTTTTTCATAAGCTTTCCAGAAAGGTAAGCTGCGTAGTCATGTGTTAAACAGAGAAAAAGTTATGATCATTTTACTGTACTGTTATCATTGCACCTCGCCAGAAATTTCAGTTCCCCTCTTTGTGGATTTCTCGCTGCATATCTTCCATCTAAAGTACTTTGGATCTACATAGATATGGTTCATACAGTGGGGTATATGATACTCATGCAGTGTGTCTATTTACAGATGGTTAACACCCGGAGGACTGGTAACCCACCACCACCACCACCGCCACCACCAAATGTGACCATGGAGCAGCTCCTCATGATGCAGACCCAGATTATGCAGCAAATAGCACAAAACATGCAGAACAATCCTCCACAGCAGTTCCAGCAAGTTCGTGACAAGCGGGGCGAGTTTCTGAAGGGCCACCCGCCTACCTATACCAGCTCACCAGATCCACTTGAAGCTGATGACTGGCTTCGTGCTGTGGAACGTCAGTTGGATATAGCACAGTGCAACGACCGTGAGAAAGTGTTGTACATTTTATCGCACCCGGTTTTCCGAAGAATACCAAGCGCTAACTATATGTGTGCCCAGGATGTCCACACAACACATATAGCAACAAAAATGGAGATTATCAAAGACAATGCTTTATTATATATCGAAACATATTTACAACAGGACTTACATCTATAACAAAGCACAATAGAAGTATTCTTAATCCTCTGTCTTTGGATCTTCATACTCCACAGGGACGGTTGACTGGGAGAGCACTCGCCTAGCAGTCTTGAAACAGCTCAGGAAAACACCTCACTTGAAACGCCATCTGGTACCCATCCGGGATTTTGTTGATTGTAAAGCAAGCGTCAGCGCACCATGCTCAGCAAGCATAACATGAGGGGATGCAAGGCTCAAAAGGCTAGACACGGCTGAACTGCGGTTAGCACTTTTAATTGGTCATGTTTTATTATTATACCTGACTTTCTAGGTTATGCTTAGCACCCCAAGTGAATATAATTAATTACCATCATCAAGATTAAACATCACCAGAACCATCCATCGATCCATCTATCTCGAAAAGGATCCAGGCCGCTCGTGACCGTGAGCACGGCTGATATATCAGTTTGATCAAACTCTGCAGAGTGTGTACACTTTCACCATGAGTCATGATACCCATATGCCCGAGGCGGCCAACCTCGACTCACTTCCGAGGTAAGTCGGGCGGGGTTCACTACGAGGCCTTTCCAAAGACACCCTAACAAGTTAGTAGCCGCGAGGTTTCAGCAGCTAGGCGAATGGAGCCCCCCCTTCAAGACGGTGCACAAATGACCGCAGCCCAAAGAACACATCTTGACGGGCAAGAAGCCATTCTGCAACCTAGGCCCCCCTCTTGCGCCTTTTTCGGTAACCACTAACAAGCTAGAGAAATCTAGTTACTTAGCCAAGACCAGAGCCATATAGTCCTCATGGTTGTACGGATGTCCTGGGTGGCCGCTTTAAGATTGAGTCCTTATGGAGGGTAGACTAGAGCACCCAAGAAAGCCCAATGCTCTAGCCCCCTTATGTCCATGTTACCAAAGAGCATCATCTTAACCATCGATTCCATAAGGCATCATTAATCAAAACTAACATTATAAAGATAGGTGATTGCAAGCTAAGCAAAGCTACCCATGTGCATTAACCAGGGTATCAAGGAACAGGGGTACAAAAAGTACTAGGTAAAGTCCTTATGGGTTCATCATATTAGACACATGCATATGAAAATGATTATATAGTTCTTAGGTAACAAAGGAACTCATGTTACACTTGCCTTCCAAAAGCTTGACAAACTCTCCATCCTTTCCTTTCGAATCATCCTTGTACAGCTCCACCTCTAATGATAGAATCAACCAGCACAAGCATCTTAAACAAACCTAGAAACAGTACACCAAGCATTATAAAAAAAACACATAAAGGTTTGAAACACATAGGACTTGTAACTACAATCGCTTGAGCGCAAAACAACCGAAACGAAAGCCACAATTAAAGGATATGAAAGTTGAAAGGTATAGATGGAAATGATTGGATTTAGGTACGCAAGGTGGGTTTTATACTAGAAGGAACATACACACCAGAACAATAAGGATTGGTTATGTGTATAGGTTACTTGGGAACATGTCATTATTAACCAATGCACTATGGTGGGTTCAAGATCAAAGGAAATCAACATTATGCTGAAGAGTGCACCAGCTGAGCATACTCGACGGTGGATAGCGGCGGGTAGCGATGGCTGTGAACATGATAAGTCAGAGACACATTGCACTAATTAGCTTGGATTGGAACTTGTTAGGTGATCATGTGCAACTAGGAGACAGACATTCATGTAAGAGGACTCGAGTGGGGGAACGCTGGGCGGATCACCGAGGCATCTCGGACTTGCACATCGGTGGGCAGCGGTAGTTATGTTGAGTTGTTGCATGGTTATCGAAGGACTAAAAGGTGATCCATTTTGTGGGGTTGCTAAGTACTGTATGTACTATGTTGTGGCAACTGGACATGGTGTTTCGGCCATTGGATAGTTGGGGAACGAGATTGCAAGATTGTATGGCGTGGTTGTTGGCATTGCAAGAGCAGCGACATGATGATATTTATATATTTGGTGATGTGGTTTATATAGACAAGACAACTTTAAGATATATGTGTAAGTATATGATAAACTCTATGGTTGAAGGTCTTGATCACTGGAGTAGCGAATCATCAAGAACGCGCATGCCAACCGGCATCAATGCGGCTGTGGGCAGCAGGGACAGCGAGCACAAAACTGAATAATATCTCTTTCGCATTTGATCATATGGCCATGAAACTTTGCATAGGTGTGTGCAACTATATAAGTGATATCCTAGACAAAGGGTACATGTTGGGGTTCAATGGATCAACGGGAACGCCGTTGCCAAAAACAGGGTCACTGCTGTTTGGACAACAAGGGTAGTGGACGCTTCGGCTTCGATATCTCGGCCATCGGAGATTGCATAGCCAAACCAATTTGTGGGATCATGTGCAGAGATGTCATGAGCATGTGGATTCAAGGGATAGTGTATTTGGGCTGTGGATTAGCAAGGAACGCCAAAACCATTCAGGGCTGTAACCTGACAGGACAGCAGGAACAGTGGGCACCGAGATGATGATATCACAAGTTTCTCAACTCCTATAGCAAAACCATTTTACAGGGGTGTGTTCAAGGATATATTCTACATCTTCACCAAAGGGATTGATTATTGGAGTAAGGAAACAGCGGGGAACGCCGATTTCGTCAATGACAGGAAATCTGCCAACGAGGACAGCAACACATACAACGGGTAATCTTCATCGGGGATCAACCATACGTCATCTACGGCACACAAGAACAACATGGGGATGATGAGGGAGGGTTCTCACCATGGGGATTGGTGTGATGGAGCAAGGAGAGGCATCAACGGCGGCCGGTGACGTTGATCTAGTGCATCGGGGCATCCATCTCGCGTTGCGGTTGATCGGGGCAGCCATGGGGGAGGATGAGGAGCTGCAGGGGCGTCCCTCCTCTGTCCTTGACGTGGGAAATGAAGGGGGAGGCGTGAGGGGGCTGTGGGGGTGGTATATATGAAGCGGGAGTGAGGGGAGGTGAAGGGGTAGGAAGGCAAAGGGTCTTGGCTTGATATTTTCATGTCTTGGTTGATATTTTTGTGGCATATTGAGAGGCTCCAAGGGGTTGACGTGGGAGAGAGGATAGGAAGAGTTAGAGGGCTGGTTGGGCTCCATGTTGGTCCACAAAAGAGAGAAGGATGGTTGGGCTTTGATCTGAGGCGAGAGCTAATGAGAGATTTGAACCGGAACGGTGTCAGAGGATGGAAAGAGTTGGGTTGACCCATTAGCAAAAGAGAGAAATGGGGAGGTGTGGTTTACTAATGATCTAAGTTGGTGGATTTTTCCCAAGATAAGACAAGATGGAAGGAGAGAGTTGGGCTTGATTCGCCAAGTTATCAGAGTTGCGATTAGGGTTTTTATAAAATTGAAAGCTTCAAAGAGGTGGGATTAAGGCTATAGAGATTTCAAGGATGGATCATATATAAGTGTGTAATTGATCAAGAGGAGATAAGGTGAAGGGAAAAAGGGCCCATGTAGATGTTTCCTAAGGTGAGGAAAGAAAAGCAAGTCAAAATTGAGATTAACTTGGATACATGACACGTGATTGATTTGACTTGAACAAAATGAGATTGAATTGTGTGAGAAAGAAGAGATATAAAGATTGGTCACTTAGCATAGACTTTGGGCTATGGAGAAGACTAAATCAAAAGAGATTAGGAGCTCAAATATAAGGAAGAAAGGATAAAAGAAAGAGAGAGAGCAAGGCTATGACTAGTTAAGGTTTTAGAGGGCATGAGATTGGGTGCCTGGCAAGATAAAAGTGTGGGATCTATCAAGGTTCTTGAAACAAGGATTAAGATGTATGGTTTACAAGAATTTGATCATGGTTTTGAGGCCAAGGAAACATGGTCAAAGATCAAGAGAGATTTGCTTTGTTTAAAAATGTAGGCTCATTTGAAAAGTTTTAAATTCATTTTTCATACATAAACACTATGCAATGGCATGAAGTGCAACAAACAAGTCATATTAAATTGTAAAAAGTTTTAGAAAATGGTTTCTTCACTCTTTAGATTGAGAACAAACTTAACAAAAGGTTAGAAACTTTTAGAGAAACGTTAAATCATTTATTTTATTTAGTGTTTTCAAGGCACATCCCCAAAATAGAAATTTTGGGGTGTGACAAGGTTCATTGAGGGATTTTCAAAGCTTGCAAAACCAATGACAGCTTTGCTTGAGAAGAATGCAAAGTTTGTATGGTCTGATAAATGCCAAGCTAGTTTTGAAGAGCTGAAAAAGAGATTGACAACCGCCCCAGTGCTCATTCTTCCAGATCTCACTAAAAGCTTTTCGATATATTGTGATGCATCAAGACAAGGTTTAGGCTGTGTGCTTATGCAAGAAGGGAGAGTTGTTGCCTATGCATCAAGACAGCTACGAAAATATGAGATGAACTATCCAACACATGACTTGGAGTTGGCAGCTGTAGTGCACGCCCTAAAAATATGGAGGCATTACCTAATTGGACATAAGTGTGAAATTTACACTGATCATAAAAGTTTAAAGTACATTTTCACTCAGTCAGATTTGAATTTGAGACAGCGCAGGTGGCTTGAGTTAATTAAAGATTATGATTTGGAGGTACATTATCACCCTGGGAAGGCAAATGTGGTGGCTGATGCACTTAGTCGCAGGAGTTATGCTAACGTGGTTTGTGTGTCCCAACTTCCAAGAGAACTACAGGAAGATCTGGCATTGCTAAACTTATCTATAGTGGCTAACACTACGGAGTTAGTAGTTGAGCCTGTCCTAGAAAAGGAGATTCGTAAAGGGCAGTTGGAAGATGAGGATATTAAAGACATTGCTGAACGTATAGTTATCGGCAAGGCCCCTGGATTTAGAATGGATGACCAAGGAACTGTGTGGTATGGAAAAAGGATTTGTGTGCCCAATTCAAAGCCCATCAAAGAGATGATACTTAATGAAGCTCACAATTCAGCATATTCTATTCATCCTGGAAGCACAAAGATGTACCTTGATCTCAAGGAGAAGTATTGGTGGTATGGGTTAAAAAGGGATGTAGCAGAATATGTGGCCATATGTGATACATGTCAAAGAGTTAAGGCAGAACATCAAAGACTGCGCAGGATTTGTTGCAACCCATAAAAATACCTGAATGGAAATGGGAGGAAGTCGGCATGGATTTTATAGTAGGATTACCTCGGACACAAAGAGGGTATGATTCCATATGGGTAATTGTGGATCGATTAACTAAAGTGGCACATTTTCTCCCTGTTAAAACCACATATTCTGGGGCAAAGTTAGCAGAATTGTATATGGAGAGGATTGTGTGTCTACATGGGGTCCCAAAGAAAATAGTTTCTGATAGAGGGACTCAGTTTACATCTCACTTTTGGCAGAAACTCCATGAGTCCTTGGGCACAAAGTTAAATTTTAGTTCTGCATACCATCCTCAGACAGACGGACAAACAGAAAGAACAAATCAGATCCTAGAAGACATGTTGAGAGCGTGTGCTTTACAATATGGAACTAGCTGGGACAAAAGCTTGTCATATGCAGAATTCTCCTATAATAATAGCTATCAGAAGAGTTTAAAAATGTCACCTTTTGAGGCACTTTGTATGGTAGACAATGCAGAACTCCATTATTCGGAATCGGGCGGGGAGAGAGCCAAGTGTTTGGTCCCGATGTGTTGAAGCAGGCAGAAGAGCAAGTTCAAGCGATTCGTGAAAATCTGAAAATAGCTCAATCGAGACAGTAAAAGCTATGCGAGATACCCAAAGAAGAGATTTAGAGTTTAAAGTTGGAGATTTCGTATATCTTAAAGTCTCACCAATGAGAGGGGTTAAAAGGTTTAATGCCAAAGGGAAATTGGCACCAAGATATGTGGGACCTTTTAAGATTTTAGAAAGAAGAGGTGAAGTAGCCTATCAACTTGAGTTGCCGAAAAATCTGTCGGGGGTACACAATGTATTTCACGTGTCACGCCTTAAAAAGTGTCTACGCTGCGTGCCCGAGGAAGAGCTTGCCTTTGGAAGAGCTTGATATCGGGGAGATCTTACATATACAGAGTGTCCGGTCAAAATCCTAGATATAGCTGAGAGAATCACACGAAGTAAGATTATCAGAATGTGTAAGGTTCAGTGGAGCAGACATTCTGAGGATGAGGCGACTTGGGAAAGAGAGGAAGATCTAAAGTCAGAGTATCCTTATCTCTTTCAATCTTCCGAATCTCGAGGACGAGATTCATCTTAAGGGGGGTAGGTTTGTAACACCCTAAAAATCATTTTCGGAATTTAGTAATTAATCTTGTTCTCTTCTATTTAATTTCCATGGATTACCTAGAGAAATAACAATTTTCATAATTACTAAAATAAAATATAAGGTTTTAGAAACCTTTTTGTTGCATACATGCTGGTGCATAATTTTATGTGTGAGTGTAGGGCTAGCTTGAAGTGGCTTGTTTTCAAATTTGATTTCAATTTGAACAAGTTTTGCATTTCTGAAAATTTGAAAAACATTTCTTTTTCCCTTTTCCCACCCCTTCCTCTTTTCGGCCCTAAGCCAAAAACCGGCCCAGCCCCTTCTCCTCTCCCCTTTCCTTCTTCCCGCGCGCATGGGCCCAGGCCGCGGCCCGCTCGGCCTTCCTCTTTTCCCCCCATCGCCGCGCTGGCCGCGATGGGGCCTTCCAGCAACCCGGCTTCGCGCCCAGCTCCCGGCCTGCTCGGCTGCCGCGGCCGCTGGCCCGCTCGGGCCCGCGTGCCAGCGCCCGCAGCCGCTGCCGCCCGGCCCCCCGTCGGCGACCGGCGGCCCTACCTCCGGCGCCTCGGCCGCCCGCGCGCCCCGCCCAGAAACGCCGCCGCGCGGTGGCCATAATGGCCACTCACCGCGCCTGGGCGGCCCCTAGTGGCGCACCCGCGCCCTCCACCGCCTCTCCCGGCCTATAAAGCCAAGGCCGAGGCCCCCGGGAGCCCCCCTTCCCACTCGCCGTCCGTTCCCGCACCGCCGCCCGTCGGGAGCCACTCCATTTGCCGCTCCGCCCGTCGGCAATTCTGCGCCGCCCGACGCTGGAAGGTGAGCGCCGCCCGACCGAGCGCCACCCGCCCTCTCTCTCCTTTCCCCGCGAGTAAAGCCTCACCGAAGTCCTTCTCTCTCTCTGCAGATCGCCGCCGCCGTCGACCTCGTCGTGGTGAGCCCCGCCGCTTGGCCGTGGCCCGTAAGCCGTCCCGCCGTGCTCCCGCCGTCGCCCGATTGCCTCGCCCGCCGCGTCTTTGTGGCCCGGGCGCCGCCCGGCTTGCACGCCGGCGGCTTCGCGCGCCCGCCATGGCGGTCCACGGTGGACCCGTGGACGGCGCAGCCCAGCCCGCACCGCGTCCATGGACCCGGCCCAACGCGGTTGCCACGTGGCACCGTGTCGGCATCCATCCGGCGCCGCGCGCATTTTGCGCAAATGCCCCTGGCTTTTCGGGCTTAACCCGCAGATCCACCCCAGTTCAAAAATAATTATGTTTTGGCCCTGTTTTCTTACGATCTAACCCCTGCAGTTTCCGAAAATAGGACCCGCCGTCCCTATCACGTTGGAAATTCAGTTTTAATTATTTTAAATCCGAAAATAGTTCTATTTATTTATAGAATTGCCACTGCACCTTATTTTCTTCATATCTTTCACGTTTTAAATCCGATTTGGGTGATTCTTTCGCTCACGTGATCGTAGCAATGAGTAGAATAGTTTTATAAACTTTTTACCCTCTGTTTATACTGTTTGGTGTAATGTTCTAATAGAAGTATATTTTGCTTGCATGTGATGGTTGTCTGGATGTCTTGCTTGGTGATGATCTTGCGTATAGAGGGCGAGGTTTTCGAGGAGCAAGTGTTCGAGGAGCAAGCACCAGGATCAAGCTTGTGATCAAGGCAAGTATAGCCTACGGTTTCCTTGTTACCCAAAGAATCATTAATCACTTTATTCATGTGCATGTGTCTAAATTTGATATACCCTAAGGCCATGACTAGCTACTTTTGATCTACAACCCTTGTTACCTATGGGGGGTTTTGCATTTTAGATAAACTAGTTGCTACGCTCGCTAATGAAACTATATAATCTTGACTTATGGTATTATGCAACATGGTTAAAACTTGCTTTTTGACAACAAAGAGGGCTGGAGCTTGGGCCCTTATACTCCAGCTGCTCTCCATAAGGACTTACACTTAAAGCGGCAACCCAGGAGATCCGTACATCCGGGAGAATCACATGGCTCTGATCTTAGCTGTATAACTAGTTTTCTCTAGCTTATTAGTAGTTACCGAAAGGCGCAAGAGGGGGGCCTAGGTTGCGAATGGCTTCTTGCCTGTCAAGATGTGTAGCGGGGGCTGCGGTCATCCGTGGCACCGAGTCTTGAAGGGGGGCTCCATTCGCCTAGCCGCTTTGAAACCTCGCGGCTACTAATTTGTTAGGGTTGCTAGTGAAAGGCTTCGTAGTGAAACCCCGCCACGCTTCCATAGAGGAGGTGATGTGGGCTTTGCAAACCCCGGCATATGGGAATCACGACTTACGGTTAAAGTTGTACAAAAACTCGCAGAGTTCTTAAATCGATATATCGCCGTGCTCACGGACACGAGCGGCCTGGATCCTTTTCGTATAGCAAAGTACATGGTTGGTTTTGGTATAACTTAAATGTTCTTTGTTATATCTAGTTTACACATGGGATATGGGTTTTCTCACTATGTTTAGTAATTAAAGATAGATTAAAATATGAATAACTAAAATGCTAACCGCAGATCAACCGAGTCAAGCTTTTGAGCCTTGCATCCCCCATGGTTATACTTGTTTGAGCATGGTTCGCCGACGCTTGCCTTATAATCAACAAAATTCGGACGGGTACCAGACGAGGAGATTTATGAGGAGTTTCCCGAAGATGTCCGGGACTTCGAGGGAGAGCGTACCACCGGTCGGTGTCCCCGTGGGATGGAGTCTTATCTTTTACGTATCCGCTATGTAAATAAAGCCATTGGCAACGATGTGATAGACCTGAATGAAGTGATGTAATAAGTCATAAACGCTGTTCGTGCAATGATAATGCTACAATTTGTAAATATATGTGGTTTGGGACTTCCGGGCCCACATATATTGTTCCTCGATTTTATTTATCAAACTGGGTGTTACAGCCTGTTAGTTCTCACATGCGAGAGGTGGGGCTTGTAGCCCACTTTAAGTTTCCTTTTTTCAGTTTTTGTGTTGCTTTTATTCTCATTTTTTGTTTCTATTGTGCACTGTTTTTTAGTTTAAGTTAAATGGTTTTTAATTTTCAGTTTTAAAATTTTATTTTCAGTATTTTCTTTTAGTTTTAGTTTCAGTTTTCTATCAAGTTTTTTTTATTTCTTTTAATTAGTTTTAATTTTAGTATCCTTTTCAGTTAGTTTGACATATCAGTTTCTGATTTTAGTTTTTACTTTTTGTCTTTTTACATTCAGTTTAAACATGCATGACAGCTTGTAACGTTCGGTTAGTTTCAGTTAGTTGATTTTTTTTATTATCACTTTCAGTTCAGTTTTGTATCCCTGTTAGTAATTTTAGTTTTCAGTTACAAGTTTGTACTTCTAGTTTTCAGTTTCTTTACTTTTTTAGTTATTTTCAGTCTAGTTTTTCTTGTGTCAGTTTTCAGTGAACTTTAGGCTCAAATCCATTCCTAAATGCTACATATTAGTTGTATATTAATTTATCCTCTAAGTTAGCGCTTTATGTAATACTTCTTCTAGTAATTTATCTCTTATGGTGCAACTTATCTTATTTTAGGCGTTGGTCTTGTATTTTTAATAAATGCCCTTCTATTAGTCGGCTAGTTATGTTTTCTAGCTCATATAGTGGATTATATAACAATAACTTGCTCCTCTAGTTGGCAGTTTATACAATGCTTATTCTAATAATGTGCTCCTAGGTTATAACTTATCTTGTTTTGTGCCGCTATGCTTATTTGTTAATAAATGTCTCCAGTTGGCAGCAAGTCATGTTTACTATTTTTTTATATGTTGTATAATAACTTGTCCTTCTAATGGGCAGCTTATGCAATGTCTATTTTAATAATTTGTCTCTCCATGTTGCAACTTGCTTGTTTTGGTCTGCTACTCTCTTTAAGGGTCAGTACCTTATGTAAATACTATATAACAAATTTATTATAATCTCATAGTAATAATCGATGTGCATACCATGTAAAAGCTTTAGTATATTTTTGGAGTAGCAAGTTTTGTATTACGTGGTAGCAATTTATTTCATAAATCTCCTGATATATATTCACAAATAAATT
Source organism: Chrysopogon serrulatus (assembly GCA_015844335.1). NCBI lineage: Eukaryota > Viridiplantae > Streptophyta > Magnoliopsida > Poales > Poaceae > Chrysopogon > Chrysopogon serrulatus. The sequence goes on from JADLZL010004271.1 coordinate 162,842, forward strand.
GTTATTAAATAAAATTCTTCAAAACATATTTAAGTAGTTAGTAGGATCTAGTTTTTTCGTCCTATCATGAAAAACATACCGGTGCAAACGCAATTGAAAGCGGATACATAATTCAAAAGTTATAGTATTTTAAATAAAAATATTTTATTTTTTGTGTCAACTTGCATGCATGAGTGCATGACATCAGCCACATGCAGCAGGAGCGTGGGATCGGGATAGGATCGTGGCGCTGGCCCTTTGCGCCTGGGACCACACGCTGAAAAGAGCGCAGCTAAATAAGCGCAGGGACAGCCGGGCTCGCGTGGTCGTGTGCTAGCGCATCAGCGTGACGGGTCGCACATTAACCCCGTCTTTGTATCTATGCTTGGGACCCAGGTGTTCTGGTGATTGGGTCACTCATTCTTTGAGCCTTTTTATGTATATTGTGTAGCCCTTTATGTGCGTATTTTTATGTATTTCCGGTATGTCCCCCTGTAAGTAGTAAATCACCAAAACTCGTGGAATTCATTAGTTATAAACCCTGACACTAAGCTTTGGTGATCATATCCTTTGATTCTATGCAAGAGTTGGCGGTTATTTTTATGCGTTAAGGACCGCCAACACTTGGGCATAATGCTGACGCTTGCACCAAGATCACATATGGCATTCTCGAATATCTGGGTTCCTATTGAACAATCTATAGTGGGACACCCTGGATTCTTCTTCTTGTAGGAGAAGAACTCAGAATTGCCTCGTTACACTCTTCTGTTAACTTGACAATTTCAGTAGAAGGTAGTGGTCCCTTATTGTTGAGGATAGTTCGAAGATATTTCGCGTATGTAGGCACCTACATGGCATCTAACAATGGGATGTTGACATATAATTTCTGAATTACCTCTATAAACTTACCGAATTGATCATCTGTTTTAATTCTTCTCCTTCTGTGTGGAAACGGTAGGATAGTAGTATCATGAAAGTCTTGAGTTAGTTCTTGTTCTTATGGTTCAACTGGTGATGAAAGTGGTTCAACTTCTTTTTCTCTGTTGTCTTCTTTGACTTCTTCTTCTACCTGCACTAAATGTGATGGTCTACGTGCCACTTTTAGGTAAGGTGGATCTCATGTAGACTTACCTCCTCTAGTTGATATTCCTTTTACTTGCTCATGGTTAGTAGCAGATAGAGTAGAAGCTAAGTGTGTAACTTGTGATTCTATCTTTTTATTAAATATTATCTGATCTTTAACAGCTAAAGTGAAATTATCTAATTTCAAATTAATTCCTTCTAATATTTTATCATTAAAAGAAAGCTTCTTATAAATACTTTCATTAATTCTAACTTGTTCTAATATTAATTCTCTCAAGGGTGGTTGTCTTTGATTTGAAGAATTATAATTACCTTGGTACTTACCTTGATTTGTTGTTCGAGGTTGACTCCATCCTTGCTTCTTGATGACTATACTAATTTCTTCTAGGGAATTTGCAAATTCAAGTCCTAAGTATTCTCCACATTGATTCTGAGAATTGAATGCATCTTGAATAGCTTGACGATCCCTTTTATAATTATCCCTTTGCTCTAACCAGTTCAACAGTACATCCATCTTGGTTGATAATGCGCAAGCTTCCTCCGATGAAACTTCTTCATTCTTATGGCATGTCTAAGTGTTGTATGTCTAACTCTGATTTTTTGCTATCTTTGTCATAATATCTTCAGCTTTTTTATGGGTTAGTGACATAAATGATCCTTTAGCAGTGGCGTCCAGTTGCTCACATGACCTTTGAGTTAGTCCGTGATAAAATGTTTGCATGAGCAACCATTTTTTTCATTCTATGATGTGGGCAATTTGATATGTACTCTTGAAAACGTTCCCAAGCTTCTGGAATAGATTTACCTTTCTGCTGATAAAATTCTGAAATCTTTCTTCGTAAGATATTGGTTCTGCTTATTGGGAAAAACTTCTCTAGGAAAGCTTTTGAACATTCTTCCCATATCTTGACTTGATCTTTATTCTGATAAAACCACTGCTTCACCTTTCCCTCTAGTGAAAAAGAAAACAAACGAAGTAGCACGACGTCTTGAGGAATGTCCTAAATGTTGATGATACTGCCAATCTCTAGAAAATTCTATAGATGGGCAATTGCATCTTCATCCTTCTTTCCACTAAATATGATAGCTTGCACCATTTTGATGAGGCTTGGCTTGATCTCATAGTCATGTTCTCCAAGGTTCAAGGTTGGACCAACGTAAATATTTTCAGTGCTTGGAGCAGAGAATTCACGCAGAGTTTTCTCAGCCATGGCTTCTCAAAATAATGTAAGACCCTTCTTCCTATGGTTGTTCCTGATTGATAAGAATTAAAGTACTACAACCAATCCTGCACTTACCCTATAAAATATCTAAACATAAACAAAACCTGGGTAAGTCTGCTAAAGCAAAAGGCTATGGTCTATCTATAGGTATTTATATCTATAGTTATTTTTATGCTTTTCTATATAATAATTCCTATGAAAAATTTCCTTATATGAAATTCTAGAAAAAATATCCTGGTGAATAAAATCAACGAATCCCTATAAATTATCCTAATGAATAAAATTGTCATCCCCGGCAATGGCACCTTTAAATGCTTGTTGGTAATTTTAACATCACTTCACGTTAAGTTGTCATTCCTAACATGATGCTAAAAACCAAGGGTAAAGTAATCTACACGCAATGACTCTAAAAATAATATTATAGAATATATCTGCAAGCGTACAGATAATTCTCCTATTGTAGCACTTCACCGGGGGAGTATTCCGAGTATCGTCGATTTGTTTTATGTCAAAAGGATAAAGAGCCACTCTATTCATTAGGAGTAGGCAACTTATGAGGATTAAAAGATAATGAATTCTAATAATAAATATGCAGACCTATCATAGCCAATTACCCTAATACTTTAGCGATAATAAGTCAATAATAATATGATAAAGGATAACCGAGTAAATAAGATAAATGGTATTCCAGAGATAGAATATAGAGACTCACCAATGTAGTAAAATAATCTCGAGATTCGGCTAGAGTAAAGAAAATCTATGTAATTATTAAATACAAAGTCTACAGCCTACACCGTATTATATATTTTCATCTATAGTAGAACCAACTGAGAAAACATCATAAGGAGCATCATCTAATGAGGATATTAAGACACAAGGGTCACCTCCTTCGCGACCGCGCTCTGCTAGTCCTACGTACGGGGGGTGGATGTAACACCCGTGTTTTTGCATCTATTTAAAAATCACTAAAATTTGAACTTTTTTAAAACTTTCCAACAAATTAAAACTTGCTTAATTATTTTCCGCCAAACCGTTTTGAAAAATATAATTTCCAAAACCATGTATTAAAAACTCATCATATGCATGTATGTTCGGAATGCTTGTTTGAGTGTTTGTGTGTTCTCTAGAATTTATTTGCAGCACCAAAATATTTTACTTGAATTTGTATCCCATCCTCTTGTTGAATCCAACTCCGATCAAATCCTTTCAAAGCCTTTGTCCCATGCGTGGAAAAGAAATCTCCAATTAAGTAGACAAACCCAAGCCCTTGAGGTTAATTCCTAGTCTCCCTTCTCCCTGACGTTAGGCACACGGGCACTGTGTCTGCACCTTGCACTCGTCGTTTCCTCAAGTCTAGTCCCGCCCCTCCCGAAGCACGCCGCGATTCCGTGGACAGCACACAAAGACAAAGCCAGCAAGTCGAAATGTGAAGCGTAAACATAAATGCACACCGCGTGCTTGTGCCAAACTCGCGTGGACATCACGCTGCTGAAGCCTAACCCGGCGATAAGCACCGCATGGCGTGGATGTTGTGGCCGTTTTTCCCCGTGTCGTCTACCTTCCGTCATTATCCTCTTCGTCGACACGCACACACGAGCACGCTGGCCGAGGAGTCGCTGCAGCTAGCACGAGCATCGCTGCCACAGTGCACCGTCTCCATGCATGCAGCATGGCCCAGGGGTGATATTCTGGGCGTTTACCGCCTTGCTGTGCGCGAGCTCCACTGCCCCATCGCCGGAGATATTTTCTTCACCACCGCCTTGCTGTGCTCCACCGCCTTAACTCGCATATAAAAGGCCAGCGAGGCCGCCATGGCGGGACAGGCTGGAGCACACGCGATTGTAAGGTCGACGTAGTCGTCGCGGCCAAGCTCTCCGCGCCGAAGCACCGAGCTGCTGAAGCCAGGGAGCACGCTACTGCCACTCTGTTCTTCCTGCGCCACCGCCTCGGACCTCGCCACACTGCCGCGACCGTCGAAGCCGTCACCACCGGAGCTGCACGGAACCAGCTGATGTTCATGCCGGAGACCGCTGCCCGGCTCGCGCCTCAAGCCCGCCCTCGCCTTGGTAGTAGGCTGGAGCCGAGGACGACGAGGACAACGCCGGGTTCGCCACCCGGGGGACACGCCCTGCGCTTGCCCTCGCTGACTAGCACCCAGGAACGCCGCCGAGGTTGAGTACCATCGGCAACGGAGCCGTGCACGAGTACGCAGGAACACCGAGCACCGCCATGCTCCCCTCGGCCGCCGGAGCCGCGACCGCCGATCCGGCGTCGCCCGGCCGCCGGAGTGGCTCTCGCGCTCGGCCGGTTCGCTTTGTCTGGCCGGCGGCCACCTCCACGCTGAGGAAATTTGGCGCCGCCGCAATAGAGACGTGCACGAACACCGACGCTGGCGAACGCCGTGGCGCCGCCGAGTCCGCGCACGCCTTGCTCGACGGGCACCGGGTCAAGCTCACGCCGGAGCTGGACCATCTCCCCCTGCCGTCGCCGCCCCTGTCCCTTGGCTTGCTTTCGCTCTCTGTTCTGCGTCACGACGGGAGAGAGCAGGAAACCCGTGGACGGGAGAAGCCGCCGCGCACATGGCCATCCACGCCACAAGCAACCAATGGCAGTTTCACTACTGCGGGACCCGGCTGCATGCAACACGCATCTCCCCTCTCCCCGCACACGTAAACCATCCACAGGTGCATGTGCTGGTGCATGGGTGCTGGCAGCCTAGCCCCACCACTGGCCCACATGTCAGCCTCAAGGACAGCGGGGAGAATGCGTTTTTACGGGAAATGTATACAGGAGACTATAAATAAGCCCTCTTGCCCTTTCCAAAATTCCAGAAAATTTCCTAAATAATCTAGAGCCACCCTAGACCCTAACCAAACTCTCCTCAATCTTTTACCATTGCCCAAAATTCCAGAAATAATCTCCAAGTTCCCTTCCATCCGCGTTTTGTCGATAAAACACATCAAATTCATATCTCCTCCATCCTAAATCCAAACATTTTATTTCTTCCACTAAAAATCTTCCAACATCATACCCTACACACCCATCTCTTTTTCCATAATTTTTGGTGCCCATTTAAATTCTAGTTATGTGTGTTTTGCATGTTTTGTTTGGCTTTTCCTTGTTTGTCGACGCTAGACGGCGTAGGATAGAAAACGTGGAGAAAAACCGATGGACCAAGAAGTACAGCCACACAAAGGAATTGAAGCAAGAGGCATAGGAGTCGAAGTCCTGGAATGGAGGATATATTCGTCAGCGAGCGAAGGCAAGTCCTAACACCCACCTACCTTTCTCTCCACATATATATTTACTATTCCTAAACCACTTCCCCTCCATATACTATCACATTTCTAACCAAACTTCACCTTTCCACCGTCACCATATTCCACCACTTTCACCATATAACCTACCACCCCCACTTTACATTAATTATCAAATAAATCCTATTTATATTATTTCATGTTGATAATATTACCAGAATTTATGTTGCGAGCATGTGATATATGTATGATGAATATTTGTGATTTAATATGAAAAATATGATATTTTTAAGAACATGAACCGTGATGTTAACTGAGCTGGTAAACTCAACTATTTTCTGACAGGGAGCGAGTGGGGGTAATTCACGTGGTGCGGATTACCTTTGGCAGGATCGCCTAGTGAGGGTTCCTGTAGGAGATACTCGCTTCGGTCATATAAGGACCGGTTCATTTGCCATCTCCCTGGTCAAAAACTCGTACAGCCACATGCCTATATGGGTAGGCTTGATCTCACACCCCGTTAGATTGAAGTATGTTCTCACTTAGGGGCCGGTGTAGGCAACGGTAGAGCAGGAGAAGGCATGGATGCTGGGTGATCTTCCATGGCCTGGTTGGACGTGGTTGCTATGTGATCCTCCACGTTAAGCCCTTGAGATTTTTGGCCATGTTCGAGCCCTATATATTTTGAGAATTGATTATGAGACATGGTGTCTCTATGTGATGTGTGTTTCCAACCCCTGAGCACCGTAGTGGGATTATATGGAAATCTAGGGTAGCCCCCGAGCGGGTACGAGATCTCGTTAGGCCTGTCGTGCTATTGGCCCTAGTGTCGACTACGCCTATCTTGTGGGGAAATTTGTACACCTCTGCAGAGTATATTGAATCTATTCGAATAGCCACGTCCTTGGAATGGGCAACCATCCGGAAGAGGTCTCAAATGATTAGATGTTTTATAAAAAGAAATGGTGATAATTTGGTAAGTTATAATTAATAAACTCCGGGAACTGGCGAGAAGGGTTAATTCTCTCCCAGGGCCCAAAACTATATTTTATATACAACTTTACTCTTAACATATATATCTCCACTGTCATAACCTACCTTCATTTTCAGCCTTCGCTATCCACCTCACCAACCCTAAATTAGGACTTGCTGAGTACGTATGTACTCAATCCCCTCCATTCTATGTTTTTAGGAGAGAAGCTGTAGGAGCACGTACAAGGACGGAGCTACCAAGACTGCGGCAGGATGGAACCATACGAGCATACACGAAGACGAAGCCGTACGACTACGCAAAGGAGCTACGCTAGGACTACTAGGAACAAGAAATAGGAATACGCTTAAGGATAAGGTTTACGTCTACACTCCAAGTTGCCTGTAGGAATGGAGCCACAATGTCTTAGGATCACTGTATATTAACTCTGATGTTGTTGTAGGGCTCATGGCCCAAGATATGTAAATATAGACCTTGTAATATGTTTCCTCCGTTATTAATAAAAGTATGGTTTTTGATATAAATCTTGTTGATCTGTGCGTATCAGCTACTGATCCAGGGACTGATATGTGATGCACAGTGGACCCTAAATTAGGGGCCCGGCAGGGTGGTATCAGAGCCGTACTTGGACTGTAGGACGAAACCTTAGCATGGTCGTTAGATAGGAATATTTTCCTAAAAACATATTTTGAAAAATCATTGCTTATAGTTTTGTCTCTCACCTTACCTTGACCTTCTATTTTAAAAATATGATTTTTCTCTCCTCCCATCCCCTTCAAAATTACGATTAGTATTGACAGTAAAATATAAAAATTAGGTCTTAACCCCTAACGAGTAGTAGAACCCTAACCTTGTTTGTGCTTACTCGTTTGCATCTTGTTTGCTTTTGTTATAGATACCCCATTTGGTCTATCCTTTTCTTATGTTGTGATTTCTGTTTCCTTCCATAGATCCTTTTTACCTTGTGTTTTTCCCCTCATCCCTTTTCTATTCATAGTAGAGTTCAGAAATCATTTATGAAGAAGACCATCACCCGAGATAATTATGAAGACAAATACCATTAGAGGAAAACTTTCAAGACGATGGGGATTAATGTCTACTTGAGCTACTACATTTTTCAGAGAGACCCAGGACAATGCACAGCAAACCGCCTGTGGAAGCCGCGAACACCTAGCACGTCGTCATTTGTTGCGCCCGCATCCCGTGCCGTCCTTTCCTTTCCGCGCGCACCACCGCACCATGCACCACCGCCCCACGACGCCGCTCGTGTCGTCCCATCCGCGCACCGATGCCCGATGCTGCCGCTGTCCCCCACGACGCCACTATAGCCGCGATGCCCGCCGATGATCGCGCGCACCCAGCCGCACACTCACCTTCCCCAACCCCGCCATCGATCGTCTATAAAACGCCCCTCATCTGCCCCTTCTATCACCCCAAATCATCCATCATCAATCGAAATCACCCACATAAACCCCGCTTATCGAGTGTCGACTGAGTGGGTTACATCAAGAAGAGTTGGGACAGAGTTTTACAAGCCGAAGAAGACGATAAGGAGTTTGAAGTACACCACTAGAAGCAAAAGCCTACAAGATGGACATAGATGAAGAAGTGTTCCTTGTCACCCTTCTGGCTATCCTAATCCCTCCCCTCATAGGATTTACGATCTTGTATATCATTGTAATGCGTCCGCTACCTTATGGAAGACCTTAAGCTACCAGTTGAATTGAAGAAGCTGGAAAATAATATTTGAGAAATTGTGCTGGCACCAGAAATATTTCTAAAATTATCAAGGAAAATGAAGAAAGATATGGCCAAGAAGCCACCCCTCTCACTCGGGATATACACTACAACTCAACGACATCAAGGCTACACCGCCATCATACAGTAACCAAGGCTACACCGCCATAGCGCAGTCGCCAAGACTACACCCCGCCACAGTGCCTCACTGTGCAGTGGAACCCATTCCCACTCCACTTCCTTCCACTGCACACCTCAAGACCAGTCAAGGCGTCCCCTACAAGCCTCATAATAATCACTTATAAAAGAGTACCCCCTCCACCTTGCTTCACCATCCCACTCAAACCATCTCATTGCTAGCCTTCCACCTCTCTCTTTTTGCCAAAGCAAACCCCACCTCTTACCATCCACCCACAATCCACTACAACCAAGCCCCAACCAAAAAAAAAATGGCTGGAGTCTGGATCAGCAGCTACTGCATCCACACCCCCGGCTTTCCCCAGCTTCTTTACACCACCATGCAGAGACTTGGCATCCGAGAGCGCCCAGAGTATGAAGGCCGTGAGTATGAAGAGCATGGCACCGAACGCTGTGAAGTCACCGTCTACATCGGGAAGAGCGAAGACTTCCTCGACATCACCGAAGGCTGGAGCATGACAGCCACCGGATTTCGCTTCCCCGACACCTACCAAGCCGTCGCCCGCAAAGCCCCTACGACACTGTGCGGATCTACGAAGAGCCTTGTCTCTCGTGACGCCCATGAGATTCTTCCCACCCATCGACAAGAACCGGCCAGCTTGGACCGCCCGCATGGAAGCCCCCCGGGCGGAGACAGGGAAGACAACCCCGCCCGTCAAGCTCCCGACCACCTACCTACTTGCTCGGGACGAGCAACACGACCAACAAGTCTCTGAGCTACGGAAGCACATCCGCCCGAGCGAAGAAGCCGAGATCTTCGCCCGGAAGCTCCACGTGGATTTTTGAAGCACAAGCTCGTGTAGGCTGCAGCGCAAAGCCGCGAGACCACTCTCGCCGAAGCCCCGAAGGAAGCGGAAGACCGCCACGCCCAGCGGTGAAGGACGCCTACACCGTCACCAAAGGCCCCGACGAAGGATGTTCGCCATGGTCGGGCAAGAGCCCGTCATTCGGAAGGAACCCCGCCCACCCCCTCCGGAAAGAAGAAGACGGGCTCTGCGGTACCACCAGCACCGCCACCATCGAGACCTACGACATCGAGTCTCTCCTCCCACTCACTCGGCCAGCGCCAAGAGAAGAAGAACCACACCCTAGCCCAAGTAGAAGGGCGACTCACGCCGGGAATGCGGCCACCCGGCTCGACGAGGTGGATTAGTCACCCTAGGGAGATGTACTCGTAGTCTAGTAGCACTCTCCCTTCCATCCTATTATTGTAACCCCATTTGTACTTTCGAACCAATGTGTTCGTTCGTGGTCTCGTCATATATTGATGTGCCCTTCGTCGAGAATCACATGCCTATTCTCATGCAATGCCGCTAATTAGTTAAGAATGGGATAAACTATAAGGCAACTAGCATGGAAATATCCGAAATAATAATAGAAGATTTAAGGCTAAATCTTCTAAGTGGGGTAGAACCTAGATTCCTTAATTAAAATCACTAATCGGATGGGCGAGAACAAGTCGAAGACAAGCCACCGAAGATGCAAATTTCTTAGAAAGAGCGGAACCCCGGGATCGGTGTGATTGTTGCTCAACGGAAGCAAAATGACAACATTATCACCATAAACCCCAAAAAAAGAAAAAAAAATCAGGAAGGATAAATCAAATAGCAACGAAGCTTTAATAAAAGGCAAATCATAAAGGTGCAAATAAGTGGGGTAGCTACGCAACTAGAAATAAAAGGTGATATATGAAAATTTGAAAGACACAGGAAGATAGAATTTTCTAAGTGGAGTAGTCCTCAAAGAATGAAGAATTAGCATCACTCAAAGGATCGGATGGAGAATTTCAGCAAGATATTACAAGAAGACCTCAAGAAGCATGACATGATCAATATCACGTTAAAAGAAGATTGAAGAACTCTCGGGGAGGCAGCACAAGAAGATAAATAGGATAGCACGATCTAGCTTCTTCTCTGTCCCTCTAGTTTGCTTGAATCTCGAGGACGAGATTCTTTCTAAGTGGGGTAGATCAGAACACCCGTGTTTTTGCATCTATTTAAAAATCACTAAAATTTGAACTTTTTTAAAACTTTCCAACAAATTAAAACTTGCTTAATTATTTTTCCACAAACCGTTTTGAAAAATATAATTTCCAAAACCATGTATTAAAAACTCATCATATGCATGTATGTTCGGAATGCTTGTTTGAGTGTTTGTGTGTTCTCTAGAATTTATTTGCAGCACCAAAATATTTTACTTGAATTTGTATCCCATCCTCTTGTTGAATCCAACTCCGATCAAATCCTTTCAAAGCCTTTGTCCCATGCGTGGAAAAGAAATCTCCAATTAAGTAGACAAACCCAAGCCCTTGAGGTTAATTCCTAGTCTCCCTTCTCCCCGACGTTAGGCACACGGGCACCGTGGTTGCGCACCTTGCACTCGTCGTTTCCTCAAGTCTAGTCCGTCCCCTCCGAAGCACGCCGCGATTCCGTGGACAAAGACACAAAGACAAAGAAGCAAGTCGAAATGTGAAGCGTAAACATAAATGCACACCGCGTGCTTGTGCCAAACTCGCGTGGACATCACGCCGCTGAAGCCTAGCCCAGCAGTAAGCACTGCATGGCGTGGATGTTGTGGCCGTTTTTCCCGTGTCGTCTACCTTCCGTCATTATCCTCTTCGTCGACACGCACACGAGCACGCTGGCCGAGGAGTCGCTGCAGCTAGCACGAGCATCGCCTTACAGTGCACCGTCTCCATGCATGCAGCATGGCCCATGGGTGATATTCTGGGCGTTTACCGCCTTGCTGTGCGCGAGCTCCACTGCCCCATCGCCGGAGATATTTTCTTCACCACCGCCTTGTTGTGCTCCACCGCCTTAACTTCGCATATAAAAGGCCGGCGAGGCCGCCATGGCGGGACATTTGGAGCACACGCGATTGTAAGGTCGACGTGTGGTCGTCGCGGCCAAGCTCTCCGCGCCGGCACCGAGCTGCTGGGGCAGGGAGCACGCTATCGCCACTCTGTTCTTCTGCGCCACCGCCTCGGACCTCGCCACCTTGCCGGCCGCTACCACCGAGCTGCACGGAACCAGTGATGTTCATGCCGGTTGCCCGGCTTCGCGCCAAGCCCCCCCGCCTTTGGTAGCCGCTGAGCCGAGGACGCGAGGACAACGCCGGGTTCGCCACCACCGGGGACACGCCACTGCGCTTGCCCTCCGACTAGCACCCGTGAACGCCGCCGAGGGTTGAGTACCATCGGCAACGGAGGCACGAGTACGCGAGGAACACCGAGCACCGCCATGCTCCCCCTCTGCCGCCTCGGAAGCGGCGCCGATCCGACGTCGCCGGGTTCGCCTGGGTTGTCCTTGGCCGGCGGCGGACCTCCACGCCGAGGCCGAGCGCCGCCGCAATAGAGACGTGCACGAACACGCGAGAACGTCGCGGCGCCCGCCGAGTCCGCGCACGCCTTGCTCGACGAAGCACGGGTCAAGCTCACGCCGGGAGCTGGACCATCTCCCCGTCGCTTCGCCCCCTGTCCCTTGGCTTGCTCTCGCTCTCTGTTACGTCACACGACGGAGAGAGCGTGAAACCCGTGGGACGGGAGAAGCCGTCTGCGCACATGGCCATCCACGTCCACGGCAACCAATGGCGGTTTCACTACTGCGGGACCCGGCTGCATGCAACACGCATCTCCCCTCTCCTGCACACGTAAACCATCCCAGGTGCATGTCTTTGGTGCATGGGTCTTGGCAGCCTAGCCCCACCACTGCCCACATGTCAGCCTCAAGGACAGGCGGGGAGAATGCGTTTACACGGAAATGTATACGAGGAGACTATAAATAAGCCCTCTTGCCCTTTCCAAAATTCCAGAAAATTTCCTAAATAATCTAGAGCCACCCTAGACCCTAACCAAACTCTCCTCAATCTTTTACCATTGCCCAAAATCCAGAAATAATCTCCAAGTTCCCTTCCATCCGCGTTTTGTCGATAAAACACATCAAATTCATATCTCCTCCATCCTAAATCCAAACATTTTATTTCTTCCACTAAAAATCTTCCAACATCATACCCTACACACCCATCTCTTTTTTTCATAATTTTTGGTGCCCATTTAAATTCTAGTTATGTGTGTTTTGCATGTTTTGTTTGGCTTTTCCTTGTTTGTCGACGCTAGACGGCGTAGGATAGAAAACGTGGAGAAAAACCGATGGACCAAGAAGTACAGCCACACAAAGGAATTGAAGCAAGAGGCATAGGAGTCGAAGTCCCGGAATGGAGGATATATTCGTCCGAAACGAGCGAAGGCAAGTCCTAACACCCACCTACCTTTCTCTCCACATATATATTTACTATTCCTAAACCACTTCCCCTCCATATACTATCACATTTCTAACCAAACTTCACCTTTCCACCGTCACCATATTCCACCACTTTCACCATATAACCTACCACCCCCACTTTACATTAATTATCAAATAAATCCTATTTATATTATTTCATGTTGATAATATTACCAGAATTTATGTTGCGAGCATGTGATATATGTATGATGAATATTTGTGATTTAATATGAAAAATATGATATTTTTAAGAACATGAACCGTGATGTTAACTGAGCTGGTAAACTCAACTATTTTCTGACAGGGAGCGAGTGGGGGTAATTCACGTGGTGCGGATTACCTTTGGCGGGATCGCCTAGTGAGGGTTCCCTGTAGGAGATACTCGCCGGTCATATAAGGACCGGTTCATTTGCCATCTCCCTGGTCAAAAACTCGTACAGCCACATGCCTATATGGGTAGGCTTGATCTCACACCCCGTTAGATTGAAGTATGTTCTCACTTAGGGGGCCGGTGTAGGCAACGGTAGAGCAGGAGAAGGCATGGATGCTGGGTGATCTTCCATGGCCTGGTTGGACGTGGTTGCTATGTGATCCTCCACGTTAAGCCCTTGAGATTTTTGGCCATGTTCGAGCCCTATATATTTTGAGAATTGATTATGAGACATGGTGTCTCTATGTGATGTGTGTTTCCAACCCCTGAGCACCGTAGTGGGATTATATGGAAATCTAGGGTAGCCCCCCCGGGGGTACGAGATCTCGTTAGGGCCTGTCGTGCTATTGGCCCTAGTGTCGACTACGCCTATCTTGTGGGGAAATTTGTACACCTCTGCAGAGTATATTGAATCTATTCGAATAGCCACGTCCTTGGAATGGGCAACCATCCGGAAGAGGTCTCAAATGATTAGATGTTTTATAAAAAGAAATGGTGATAATTTGGTAAGTTATAATTAATAAACTCCGGGAACTGGCGAGAAGGGTTAATTCTCTCCCAGGGCCCAAAACTATATTTTATATACAACTTTACTCTTAACATATATATCTCCACTTGTCATAACCTACCTTCATTTTCAGCCTTCGCTATCCACCTCACCAACCCTAAATTAGGACTTGCTGAGTACGTATGTACTCAATCCCCTCCATTCTATGTTTTTAGGAGAGAAGCTGTAGGAGCACGTACAAGGACGGAGCTACCAAGGCTGCGGCAGGATGGAACCATACGAGCATACACGAAGACTAAGCCGCACGACTACGCAAAAAGGAGCTACGCTTAGGACTACTAGGAACAAGAAATAGGAATACGCTTAAGGATAAGGTTTACGTCTACACTCCAAGTTGCCTGTAGGAATGGAGCCACAATGTCTTAGGATCACTGTATATTAACTCTGATGTTGTTGTAGGGCTCATGGCCCAAGATATGTAAATATAGACCTTGTAATATGTTTCCTCCGTTATTAATAAAAGTATGGTTTTTGATATAAATCTTGTTGATACGGGCGTATCGCTCATCGATCCAGGGGACTGATATGTGATGCACAGTGGACCCTAAATTAGGGGCCCGGCAGTGGACTACAGAGGAACCAACGCACCTGTCACCTCCGCGGACTACCACACGACTCGGCACGTCAGGGTGCCTCCGTAGGTACGTAATATATCTAGACACCACGTCTATATAATACATACCACCTAACTCACTCGAGTATTGAATTAGGCGCTTTACGATCATATGACAATAATCATCATCAATCACAACTATATCAAATATGCAATTAGAATAACTAAGAACTGAATAAGTAGCAATGTATTGAAATAGAGCAAAGTCATAATGAGATACAAGATAAAATTACCGATCTCTGGATGAATAGATCTGGAATCCCGAGCGTAGCGCCCAACTCTACTTGAACCTTGCTAGACGTCTAAACTAAGAACTTGAAGAACTAGAGCTCTACTTCTAACCTCTGGAAACCCTAACTTCTGTCTACTCTTGACAAATGAGGCAGGAGGAATGAATTAGTTCTCTTCAGGAGGGGGTCTGCCTCTTTATTTATAACCCGGTGGGATGAACGTGCGCCGCAGGATCAAACCGACTTAACCGAGGGCCGAGATGCATCGTGGGAGGCGGTGGAGGAAGCTTCCAGAAGAGGAGGGCAAAATCCTAATAGGGGGCACCGCCCGACGCCATGGTAGGGCCGGCCGGCCCCACTTGGTGGCCGCTTACGGGTCCCGTTGTTTCGGGTGTCTTCTAGATCCTTCCCAGTTCAAATGGTGATATTTTCCGTCGCGGTTAAGTTTCATGACAATTATGCACTCTAATCCCTCTTTTAAGCTTTTCTAAACAATTTCCTAAAAATAGACAATTCACCAAAACTCGTGGAACTTGTCAGTTATAACCCCTATGTTTCTATTATTGTCCCTTTTCAAGTGACAGTTGATGGTATAAATTTTGTGCTTAATGACCGTCAACATTTTTTCATTGGATATTTTATTTTGAAAAGAGTTAAAATAATTAGCTACACTTCTCCTTTGTGGTAAAAACTATGTCCTACCAGAGCCATATATACGATAGAAACTTTCTACATATATTACTTGCCTTTGCATTGAGTTTGGTCAACCTCTGTAATCCGTCGAAGAACTTTGTCATATTCTCGAATCAAGTGCCACTTCCACATAAGCGTTACACTAATTTGGAGTAACAGCAATTTATTCCACTAAGTAAATGCTCAATGTTTCATTGGAATCTCTCTGTTATCAAATTTAAAAAGAGATATGAGCTATGCAAAAAGAGAAAAAGAGAGAGAGAGAAGAAAAAGGGGAGTATAAGAATGGACAATGTTGACTGCTATTAATGACCAAATTTACTCGTCAACTAACTCCTGAAAGAGGCACATTGACGATCACCAACATAGACTTAGGGTTTACACTGATGGAATTCCACGAGTTTTGGTGAATCCTTGTTTCTACAGTACATATCGGAAAAGCTATCAAAAAATACCAATGTGACAGATTGCAAGCACCTCAAATGATGAATTAGAATACACCATTGTGAAGAGCTCATCGAGACGATCAAAACAGACATATCATTTGCCTTTTTCGGAGTTTCGGATGAAAAGATACCAATTCCACAGCGGGGGGCTACACTAGAAGACTCCAGAAGGCGCGAGAAGACACCACGCCGAAGCGGACCGCGAGCGGCCCCGGAACCAGACCGGCCGGTCTGCTACAGTGGCCAATCAGGCCCAGCTTCGGCCCACGTGCTCCACCGCATTAGGGTTTCAATCTCAGCCGTCCGCCAAAGTCGGTTTGATCCAAGGACTCACGTTCATCCCACCGGGCTATAAAAGGAGGGCAGGACCCCCCAGGGCAACACACATTCATTTGCTATTCTCTCAAACCCTAACTGGGGAGGTGTCCCTTGAATGGATAACCTCTCGGGGGAGGGCCGACCATCGGGAGAAGATTAGTCCTCTCTAGGATCTAGTCTTTAGATAATAGTGAGATGAAGAGTGAGGGAAGAGTTAGGAGAAGGTGCCGGCCCTGTCGGTGCCCCCTCTCTACGGCTTGTACCTTGGCGGGATCAAGCTCTACTTGAGCTTGCTCTGGGATGTCTCTCGGTGATCAACTTCTAATGCGAGTAAGTTCTATGCCTTTATTGTTTATCGGATCACGACTCTCTTTGAGTGCTTTATTCCCTGTTCTAGAGGGAGTAGAGTATTATCGTAGGTGTAAGCATGGTGCTTAGGCTTAGGATAATCGTGGATGCATCCTATATTCCGGATTTAGTGGTAGCTCGCGGAGGTGACTTTATAGATCCGTTGAATCCTATGTATCCCACTATCCCGTCTGTAGGCCAAGTAGGACGCGGTTGCTAAGGAGATTAACATCCTATGCCAGTGTCTCTCCTTATGTAATGTCCCCAGTTAGCAATAGAAGACATAGGCTTGCCCAAGTTAGAAGAAGAGAACCATAGTTATCCTCTCTACTCTCCTATTATCATCAACCTTGATTGCTACGCTCAACCGCATTAATTGTTGCCCTAGTTCTATCTCAATCTAGTATCTATCTTCACCTTACTGCTACCCCTAGTTAAGTTAGACCATAGTTGATCTCACATGTTTCTCAGTGGAACGAAACCTGGAATACTTCTGGGATAAAGCTACAACGGTATCCGTGCGCTTGCGGATCATTCAGTGGGCGTTAACAGATATCTACAAGCTTTTTGGCGTTGTTGCCGGGGAAACGGTTTGCTGAGTTGACTATGAACCTAGCTTAACTTTTTCTTTTTCTTTTATCCTTTACCTTTTTATCCTTCTTTCTTATCCTTTACCCCTCTCTTCTCTCTCTCCTCTATTCTTTCTTTCATTCTTTTCTTTTTTAACTTTTGGTTTAGCATGAGTCACACTCCT
Organism: Chrysopogon serrulatus; assembly: GCA_015844335.1. Lineage (NCBI taxonomy): Eukaryota > Viridiplantae > Streptophyta > Magnoliopsida > Poales > Poaceae > Chrysopogon > Chrysopogon serrulatus. The sequence continues at coordinate 179,990 of JADLZL010004271.1, forward strand.
ATCAATCAATATGCTAAACCCACGAGCGCAAGCTTTAGGCCACTAGAATCTTCAGAGCCTATCTTAGAACCTGGTTATGAGCTGCGCCCGTGTTGGGTAGACTTTGTCCAAAATCAATCCTTCTCGGGAGAAGGCGATGAAAACCCATACTCACACCTACGGGAGTTCTTACTGAGATGTGCATGCTTTCACATTGCTGGTATGTCTGATAAGACTCTACAATGGAAGCTCTTTCCGTTCTCTTTAACGGGGAAAGCTAAACATTGGTACAACAAAACCGTAGTAAGTATGCAAGGAGATTGGGAATTGCTATGTTCTGAATTTCAAACCAAATTCTTTTCCATCTCTAAGGTGATCGATCTTCGGGAAGAGGTTCTAAGCTTTAAACAGCTACAGGAGGAATCTCTAGAAACATCATGGGATCGCATTAATGATCTTCTTACTACAGGCCCAGACCTTTCTATTACAGACCCAGTGTTGTTTCAACACTTTTACTTAGGCCTTAGTAAGGATTCTAAGCAGTCTCTTGATATAGTTTCTAGAGGATCTTTTCTTCATGTAACTGCTAGTGAAGCAAGGTCTTTGATTGATAAACTTTGTGGAAGGACACCTTGCCCTAGCATTCAATATGAACCCCCCCGAGAAAGAGAAGAAATTATTTCTAAGACAAGAGGAAGTTTCGATAGTTAAATCACACTTATTCCAATCTCATAATTTAGCTATCTGTCCCGAACCATCCATACCCAAAATCCACCAAGGGAAGAAGAAATTCAACCTGGAAAACTCTCTTGATGTTGATGTCGGGAAGAGCCTAAACTTCCAGTCTTATAAGAGACATTCGAGTGAATATAATTCAAATCCTTTCAAGAAGGAATCTCTTAGAAAGCATCTTCTTTGGGAAGAATTCAAGGATGGCATGTCTAATGATGCCATAGAAGGTGAACCAAGTCAATTTGATTCCAACCCCATCTTTTCTCCTTCTATGTCCACATTAGATGTCTTATCTGAACCCATCTTAAAACCCATCCTTGACCCCGAAGAATTCTCTGACTCTTATTCTCCTGAGTCTCATGATGACCTTAGAGATCCACTAAGACATATAGAGCATAGGAATCATGATGGACTCGAGGATGATCAAGAAGTGTTACAACAATGGCTGGAATATGTTGAATGGATGGACAAGGAAGAAGTCTTAATAGAATCCAGTCTAGACTTAGATTCAAATGATGAACCTATAACTCATCTAAGCCTAGAGGAAGCCATTGTCGAGACCAACTTGAGAGCCTCTAATCCTAAGGAAATCCTGTACATTAATATGATTGATGAAAGTCATAGGCATGAAATAAAAGAGATAATGTTTTCGCCTATAGACATTCATAAAGAACCACCCTTAGAGATTGATAAGGGAGATGACATCAATGAGCATAGAAGCTACTACAAAAAGACCTCATCAAAACCATGCTCATATGACACATCTCCTGAATCTCTTGGTCTCTCTACCATGACCACACTTGAGATCTTCAACCCCCTCATATATTTTGTCCATAAAAACTTTAAAAGGGATGTTATAGATGCATATGTTTATCATAAACATTGCAAGTCTCGATGTGCGGATCTCAAAGTAGGTAGATAAGGATTGGTGTTGGAGGGGAAACCACTTCACCATCTTGAAGCACAATTCTGAGGTTTCCCAAAACTGAGCTTTTGACTAAGAACTAGCGCTTTCGATAGACAACATGAACTTTCTAAACTGCCCTAATGAGTACATATAATTATGAAAATATTCCTTCGGGTATTCTTGTCACTAACCATTTTAGATCTAAAGCAAGAAGAATGAAGGATGATGGTACAAGGTATGTCGAACCAATCACGCAACATTAAATCACATCCATCCAAACTTGATCTTGCCTTGCAAGAACTCAAGTGTGGGGGATATGCTTCTTTGAACAATCATATGCCATGTTGCTGATCTTGGTTGTCTCTACCTTTAAGCCATGCTCAACTTGCCATATAACAATCATGCTCTTTCATCTCTGCTTGAATAATGTATCTCTACAGTGCTTTCATGCTACTGTTGTCTATTATAGTATGCCTAGGTTTGGAGTATTTTCATATATCTCTAAAAGAAGCATGGTGCTTAGTTTAGGAGTGTTGATCTTACTTCCAAAGGCCTTTTAAATTAAGCATGATGCTTAATTTAGAATGTCTTTCTAAATCAAATTAGACGTGGTGTCTAGGTTGATTCTTGAACTGAAAGTATACTTTAGTAGACACTGGATATTTTGTTAGACTAACCCCCGCAGAAACTCTAAAATCCAATCTGGGTAAGTCAAGAGATAAATTCAAATTAGAGATGAAGTAAGGCACATGACGAACTCCAATAACTTCGCACATTGAAGACATAGCTTATTCATCATTGATGGAAGGACTGTAAGTATCAAAGATCATTTACTTTGTCTTCAACTGCAAGTTACCTTTGCCTTGAACCATGGTTGCATAAAATATGAGAAAAAAACTATGCCAAGATAATCCTAAACCCATCTTCCTAATAGCATAGAGCTAATGCACATAAATTAGAGATAACAATTCCCCATTCAAATTGGTATACTCCTTCGGGTATGTGTTGTCCACTAATTCTGTAAGTGCATAAAATAAAGATTGAGATAGAAATCTAAAATGGCAAAAGGAAAAAAAGATGGCACGACAAAAAGAGCACCATCTAGGAACAAGAGGAACTATGAACCAAGATGTGAGGTTGACCAAACAAGGAAAGCATCGAGCAAAACAAAAGGACCATCAAGAGTCATCTACTCTTTATCACATGGTGTCATCATGCTCCAATGATGAAGGCAACATCCAAAGGTAAATGGTCACTACTTAAAAATGCTTCTCCTTAGGTTTGGTATGAACATGAATAAAGAACTTAACATGTTTGAGTAATAATTATCCATGATTAATCCCGATTAACTCAACATGTCTAGTTCTTGAAACTTGTTTATAGCATCACTATCTTGATCTGTAGTCTTAACCAAATAAGCTAAAAAGTTACATATCTTATGCTTGAAAGATGATAGTCATAATCATGTAAAGGCTAACACATCATGTACAGATAGACAATCCTTCCTTGGGTTAAGACTTCAATTCTTGTAGCCTAATGAACTTAAACGTTACATCCTTGCTCAACCTTCCGATCCTACCTCTCATGATAATATTGAACAAATCATATAAGATCAACTCCATGTTGTTCAACATGACTAAGGACAAGAGATGTAGAATAGAAGTTTTGGTTCTGCTGGTGTTTTTCCACCAGTAGAGCCCATGCACTTGATCTTGCCTTGTCTTATGAGCAGGACACACTTTAAGCGAAGTGTGGGGGAGTCAATTCCCTACTTTGTAAAATGGAGGTCCTGGACCTATCAAAGCAAAATCAAATCTCAAAACCAAGACAGGTTAGATAGAAGAAGGTGATACATCATAAAGGGCATCATTATAGAAATCTTTGTCTTCACCAAAAGAGCTAGCTTGGAGAAGGAGCACTCCCTTGCACGCAACCAAAGAAACTCCACGTCATCAACGCTGGAGGAATCAATAAGAAGGGAGAAGTCTTGTCTGGAAGACTTTAAAATCCAAACCCCTTGCCGTAAGGTAACATCGGTAGTTATCCATATTTACTTTTTTGCATTGTATGAATTATTTTCTCTTTAGCATGTTTACTTTTCCACATTAGCATTGCACTAAAAAAAAAATAAAAATAAATATGCATTCATCTTGCTAGATAATTTATGCATTATAAAACTTAAAGCCCCATGTGAATAGTTCTATGGTGTGTAAAAGCCCCTAGGAGTCTTCACCGTGGTGGCATAAAAATAACAAAAATAATCATGCGTACATATTTTTTTTCTGCATAATAAAAATAGAAAATCTAAAAATAATCATTGAGCATCTCGCCGACTTGTATACATCGTAACAACCTTTGAAAACCTCTCACAACAACGGTCAGATCTCCGTGAAACGGCTAACCACTAATCGCTTACCCTAATCCGTTCTACAAGTTTTGGTGTTTTGTGAGATGTTTGTTGCAGATGACTCTAAGAGCTAGTCCACCTAGGAATCTTCATCGACATCACTCGAAGTACACCTTTCCCAACACACGCCTAATCATCGTGTGGAGGAAGCAACTTCTTGTTGGATGAGATCGAGATTCCCGGCTACACTTGCTCTTATAAGCATGAGCTCCACCACGAGGACTGCTCAGCTTCAAAGCTCAACCACAACAACAACCAGCTTGGGGGAAGGCATCCCCTAGGTACCCAAGTAAGTGTACCTACGCGATTATCGAGTCAGTCATAAAAATAAAAAATACCAAAAATATGTGGACATATGAAGGTCCATGCTTTTTAGAGTCTTTAGAGTCTTATATAGTATGAGTCTTAAAAATATAAAAACCCAATAAAAATATTTGTCTAGATAGAGTCTAGATAGAGTCAATAAATAGGCAAGCCCTTGAGATGATCCTTAAAGTTGAAAATGATGAAAAGCTGCTCTGTCATAATACCTTAGAAGTGCCTAGTTTTTAGACATAAGTTTTCCCAAGTTTTGGTTTTAACTGTTTTGACATGAAGATTTGCTCTGAGCCTAAAACTTGTGGGTTGCATATGCTTGAACTAAGTCTAGGTACTTGATTGATCCGATTGAGACAGCCTGAGCTCGCTATCTATCTTGTTCTGAGTGACACTAAAGTTCTAGAGATTTATCTTTTTAAAAAATACAAAACCTTACATGATGAGTTTCTGTATGACAAAGCTTACATTCCCACCAGAGCCAAACATGATGAGATAGGCTAGATAAACTTTCACATACATGCTGTTTGTCTTGCATTGAGTTTTGTCAACCATTGTGACCCTTGTGAGAGATTTGTCATGCTCTTGAATCAAGATCCACTTACACTCCACCTACATATGCACTACTCTACACTGGAGTAGGTGCAACAACATGCCGTTCCATCTACACCCATCCAAAAATATTTTGCTCCTACACTGGGAGAGAACACTAAAAACATTTTCATTAAATCGCCACCCAATAAATACTCCATGTTCTTGTTACTATCTCTCAAAAAATCTTATGTGCCAAAAAGAGTGTTATGAGCTATGCAAAAGTTATCATGAAAAAAAAAAGGATAAAATAAGGGAGTTAAAAAAAATGGACAAGTGTCCAAGAGCAATGGGTACTTAGATACCGCCTCTAATGAAAAAAAAATAAAAAGATAGCTCATACTCTCTGGCCAAGTTCCAAATTTCAAAAGAGAGATATGTCTTCAAGGAGCATAGTAGAATTAGGTTCCACCACATATCCACCATATCCATACACTTGCACATCTTGATTCGATTGTATGACTTGTTTCTCCATGGATCCATTGTTTGACTTTACAACATATGCATTGCAAGTTTGCTCTTTCAAGTTTTCTCCTTACCTATGAGCTCCACATAAGCTTTAGTTATAGGATGAAAAGAAAGGCATAACATCATTAATACCTTGGTGAGAATCCACAAATACCACATACACTGAGAGATTTGAGAGTGTCATACATGGTAAACTCTGAGTTTTATTTGAAAACCTCTAAAAACTCTAGAATGATAGTTGAACAAAGAACTTGAGACATAGTGCTTGGCTTGATCTTTCTGTCTTTCGATTGCTCAAGACCCAAGTAAGAGCTGATAAGCTCCATAGTCAAAGGTAACATGAGTAAGTTTGAAAGTCAGCTTAGTTATTGCTTAAGCTTGGAGGAGAATTTTTGTCTAAATGCAGGTATACTTCTGAAGAGTTACATCAAGATGGCTACAATGCTTGAACTTATACATATCTTTCAATAGCTTTTCTGAGCTTAGCTTTACTAAGGGACTAGCAAAGGTTAAGGGTGGGGGTGTTATTGATGGCTATTAATGACCAAATTTACCTGTCAACTAACTCCTGAAAGAGGCACATTGGCGAACACCAATATAGACTTAGGGTTTACACTGACGGAATTCCACGAGTTTTGGTGAATCCTTATTTCTACAGGTACATATCAGAAAAGCTATCAAAAAAGACCAATGTGACAGATCGCAAGCACCTCAAATGATGAATTGGAATACACCATTATGAAGAGCTCATCGAGACGATCGAAACGGACATATCATTTGCCTTTTTCGGAGTTCCGGATGAAAAGATACCAATTCCACAGCGGGGGCTACACTAGAAGACTCCAGAAGGCGCGAGAAGACATCACGCCGAAGCGGACCGCGAGCGGCCCCGGAGCCGACCGGCCGGTTCCGCTACAAGATGGCCAATCGTGCCCCGCCCGGCCCACGTGCTCCACCGCCTTAGGGTTTCAATCTCGGCCGTCCCGCCAAAGTCGGTTTGATTCAAGGACTCACGTTCATCCCACTAGGGGCTATAAAGGAGGGCAGGACCCCCCCAGGGCAACACACATTCATTTGCTATTCTCTCAAACCCTAACCGGGAGGTGTCCCTTGAATGGATAACATCTCGGGGAGGGCCAGCCATCAAGAGAAGATTAGTCCTCTCTAGGATCTAGTCTTTAGATAATAGTGAGATGGAGAGTGAGGGAAGAGTTAGGAGAAGGTGTCGGCCTATCGGTGCCCTCTCTACGGCTTGTACCTTGGCGGGATCAAGCTCTACTTGAGCTTGCTCCTGGGATGTCTCTGGTGATCAACTTCTAATGCGAGTAAGTTCTATGCCTTTATTGTTTATCTGGATCACGACTCTCTTTGAGTGCTTTATTCCTGTTCTAGAGGGAGTAGAGTGTTATCGTAGGTGTAAGCATGGTGCTTAGGCTTAGAATAATCGTGGATGCACCCTATATTCCGGATTTGGTGGTAGCTCGCGGAGGTGACTTTATAGCTCCGTTGAATCCTATGTATCCCACTATCCCGTCCGTAGGCCAAGTAGGACGCGGTTGCTAAGGAGATTAACATCCTATGTCGGTGTCTCTCCTTATGTAATGTCCCCAGTTAGCAATAGAAGACATAGGCTTGCCCAAGTTAGAAGAAGAGAACCATAGTTATCCTCTCTACTCTCCTATTATCATCAACCTTGATTGCTACGCTCAACCGCATTAATTGTCGCCCTAGTTCTACCCTAATTCTATCTCAATCTAGTATCTATCTTCA
>JADLZL010004272.1:0-138430 GCA_015844335.1 Chrysopogon serrulatus
ATACCAACACTACTCCATGACACGAAGCTGCTGCCTTTCTTCCCCTACCGTGCTCTTGTTCCAACAGGTGGGGGCTCTCGTTTCTACTTCACCATTGCCGGTGCCGGCTGGTGCCAAGACACGCCGGATGCGGGCCGGTCTTTGGATCCGTGACCGCCAGTGCCGGATCCGTCCAAGCCGAGAGAGACCCGGTACCCCTCCCTTTCCCTCTCTTCCTCTCTCTTTCTCGGCACTAGGGCCGGGAGGGGACGGGGCTCAGGCCACGCTGTCGCGGCCACTCCCCCCGGCCTTGTGCGGAACCCGAGCAATGGAGCGGCGGCCCGACCAAGGCTTATTTGCCGGACGCCTGTGGCTCTCTCTCTCGGCGCGCGCTTTCTTTCCCGCCAGGAAAAAATCCATGAAGTCTGAGCTCATGTTTCCTTTCCTATGGATTGAAGGCATAAGATTCTAATCCAATGGAAGATTTCCCATGTTTTACTTATGTGCCAAATAGTAGAAAAGAAAACTTTCCTATAGAAATTCAATCCTACAAAATTCCTTTGGTTCACCTATGAACCAAAGGGGCTCTAAACTTTACGAATACTTAGGCCACGGACTTTTTTTTTTGACGCCTCTCATCTGGATACAGCTGTAGTATCTGTTCGTACACACGCACGCCCACTCAACGCACTCACACTACTCACACCACCCATGTACAAACAAACCTACAACTACGCTCAGATCTGAAACCGTGTCCTTTTTGAGATCACCGGAATCCTCTGACTCCGTAGACGATGGACACATCGTATTCTCTTTGTGGCTCCACGCGTGAGAGGTATGCGCTTGGAATCCATCCAAGCGAAATCGTTTATTTAAAGAACAAGCGTTTCCCGGTGGGAAAACGGGAATTTGGGCTTTAATTTGGCGGCGTTGCTTCGCACTGAGCTAACGACCAAACGACCTAGCGCTCGTTCCCTAGGCCACGGACTTGCGGCTGGCGTGCCCCGCGTATTGAGGCTATTCGCACTCACGTCAGGGGAAAGCGTCAAGGCGGCGCTTTCCCGGAGCGGGAGTCGCCCAGCGGCGTCCGACGCGCCTAGCGTGGCGTCAGGAGCGAGGCGCGCCGCCACGCCAAACTGGCGTGGTAGCGCAGCGTCCGGGGGCGCTTCGCGTGGCGCGGGCCCCGCGTCGCCCGTCGTCGGGAAGGAGAGGAAGGGAGCCGCCCACGCTGGCCCGGTCCTCCGCCCCGCGAGCTGCAGCGTCTGCGCCGCCAGCGACTCCACTCGCCTGCCCGCCAGGACGAGAGGAGGAGAGGCCACGAGCCGTGCTCGCAGGAGAGGAGGAGGCCGCCCGCGGCTTCGTCCGGCCGAGCTAGCGCTACGTCGCCCGCCCAAGCGGCCGGAGCAAGACACGCCCGAGTCGAGCGAGCACCCGCGGCGCTACGCACTCGCAGCGGCCCGCCTAGCAGCGTGCTTTCGCTGCGGCGCTTCGCCGTCCTCGCGCTTGCAGCCGCCACGCTGGCTTCAGCGCCCCACCGCGGCTTCGGCGCCACGCGCGCCACGGTATCGCCCTGGCTTCGCCCGGCGCTGGGAGGAGAATGGAGAGCCGCCGCCCCGCGCGTTACGCCCGAGCGAGCGCGCAGCGTCTCGCCCGGCGCCGTGCGTGCTTCACGCGCGCCCAGCCGCTTCGCGGCCGCGGCAGCGCTTCGCCCGCCACGCCGCTTCGCCCCTGCCGTGCCCCGCCGCCATCGCGGCGCTCGTCGGCCGTGCTTCGCCCGCCGCACCCGTGCCCGCCGCCATGCGTCAGCGTGGCCGTACCCGCCATGCAGTCCGCCAGATCCCCCCGCGCGCCCGTCGGCTACTAGCGACGTCGCTGCACGCGCGCCGGGGAAGGAGAGCGTGCCGGCGAGGCGAGAGAGGCGCCGGTGGGGAGTGGGGGAGGGAGGAGGCGTCGGCGGGGAGGGAGAGAGAGAGAGAGAGAGAGGAGAGGAGAGAGGCAGGGTAGGATAAATGGGGTGTATGACTTGTGGGGCCCTACTAATATGGAGGATGAATATAAAGGATGAATGGATGCGGGAAAAATGTAGTATAAAGGATGGAATCTTGCTGACTAGGAGAGAATATTCTCTTTAGAGGATGTATTTGGAGTATGACGAGTGCGGATAGCCTGAGCCCCGCTTTCTCACCAGGCGGCGAGAGAGGCGAGACGAGACCCCTCGGTTTCCGTTACCACTTCCGCTGCGGGGTCCACACAGCAGAGGCCTCGTCGGACATAAAACTTGCTCTGACCCATCCGCCCGAGCAACCTTCCCTCATCCACCCTCGCCCGACCGACGTGCTAAACCGGCGCGGGCGCGGCGGTGCTCGCTCCCGCCGATCCCGACGGCTGCCGATCCTAGTACGATTGGATGGCCGCCGCCGCCGCCGCTTCGCCTCCGGTTCCTTTAGGACACGAAGCATCCGCTCTCCTGGACGGGGATCGCAGTCCCAAGTTCGTTCTTCGTCTCCCCCCTTCTCCCTCTTCCCCCTTTACTCACTGTTCGATTCGCCTGCTTATATGTTTGTTCTCTGGTGAAATTCGATATGTGATGCACGATTCTAGTCGGTTATTTACTTATTTCTGCCCATTAGATGCGAAAAGGTCCGTGCTTTTTGTTATTTGCCGTGGTAGGATTTTCCCCGCTAGACCAGAAACCGGCAAACCGCTCTGTCGCCGTCATGGCGAACCTAGATTTCTTCGGTTTTTCATGTGTTTGAGCTTTGTTTTTCTTTGCCATCGTGCAGGCCCTCTGTGGTAATCTCATGGGATTCCCAAGGTACACATCTCTATCTGCTTACCTAAGGCCTTTCTACACTTGCTTTGCTTGCACATCTCTATCTGCTTACCTTCGGCCTTTCTACACTTGCTTTGCTTGCTGCTCCCCGGTGACCTGTATGTACATGGACTGATCTTGTAGAGTAGAACTATAAGTAGATAGAATGCCAGGTTATTGATGCAATGCACGCGGCAAGTTATTACATGAAGCTATACTCTCTGCTGTGCGGTTCGACGATGAAGGAGAAAGAAATAACATTCCTTTCACTGCTCTCTTCTTTCCTTGTGAAAGTTTGGAAGCCTAGACACATTTCTATCTGCTTACCTGCGGCCTTTCTACACTTGCTTGCTGCTTCCCAGCGGCCTGTATATACATTGTGTGGTTTTGTAGAGTAGAACTAAGAAGATAGAATGCCAAGGTACTAATGCAATGTGGCAAGTTATTACATGAAACGTTACTGTCTGCTGTGCGAAAAAAGAACCTTCCTCATCAAAGGAGAAAGAAATGGCATTCCTTCCACTGCTCTCTTCTTTCCTTGTGGAAGTTTGGAAGACTAGATTCTCTCCAATATTTTTGGTGATATCTCGCTTCCCGATTGGATGGTCAAGTTCATCCAAATATTATGTTTTGTCGTATGCATCCGGATAATGAATGCAATCATGGACAGTCTTAAACGTGTTACCCGAACACCAGTGTCCTAATCTTTTTGTGAGTCAGATACCCTGCACCAGTGTTGGATCTCAGTTGGTATTTGGTGTTTCCCTAAAATCTTGCCATATTGGACACCTGTTTCTGAATCGAACAGCAACACCACCCATATCATGTAACTGTTCCCGTGCACGTGTAGCTCGTTACATTTATTATTGGGAGTCGTAGTAGGTTCATTCTATAGTATCTTGCTTAATGTTTCTTTAGTTCAGTTTTTGGATATTACAGATATATTTTTTAGGAGCGCAAATCTTGCCTATCTGAGCATGCAAAAGACAAATAATTGCTAAGATATTCTTACCATACTTACCATTTAGGAGGACCTGCAGCTGATCTAAATTTTGGATAACATGCAGCATTACGCAACCATGCAGAAAGGTGTGAGATAGAGTCAGAAGCGTGTGTCATTGATCCTTCTCTGCTTCCAGCTCTAGAGGAATTATTGCAAGACATCTATGCATCATTGCAACCACAACCAGTGGACTATGAACACCGATATGTTATGATTAACGTTTTCAACAAAATTGCTGGAGAAATTTTTGGTAAGAGAGTTCTTCTGCATGTTCGAGAATTGTTTCTTTTTTTTGGTATGGGATCATGGGGGTCAAGGATTCATATTCATGTGATGTGCTCTTGGGATCATTGTTAATTGTTCCAGATGTTTATTTACATTTTATAGACATCTGTACAAACCCAAACTTGCTTGGGACCGATAAATTGATCACATTCATGAATGGTTGCAGAACACATATATCATGCAAATCATAAGTGCTTATGCAAGTGATCATGTTTTTGACTGATGAACCAATAATACCACTTTAAAACACATGATGGTTCATGGATAACTATGCAACAACAGAATAGGATTTCACCATATACCTCATTTAAGGATATCTTATCAGCTTTTAGTGTGTAAACAATATTTATGTTTCAAATGGTAGGAGAACATATAAAGAAAATGCTGTTTCCCTATCTGATAGAGCATCATGAAAAAAAAATAGAAGTGCATTTGAAAAATATGAACCTGGTTTAATTCATGGTCTGTTGCGTTTTCAGATTTTTTTTTTTTTTTTTTTGGAACTTCATTACAATTGTGTTACTTTCACTTTGTCAGTGTTAGTTTATAGTGATCATATGCGGGATTCTAGCTACCACTTTCACTAGGAAGTCTTTGCTTTCCATCTGACATACTTTGAGTTCACAGTTGGTGTTACTTTTTTCAGGTAAAAATAATGGGCTTCCAATTGTGGAACCATTTGGATCTTTCACGATGGACCTATTTACTCCCTAAAAGTGACCTGGACCTCTCTGTCAACTTCAATACTGATATAAATGATCAGTATCCTCGCAGGAACAAGATTTCTGCTATTAGGAAGCTTGCAAATGTTCTATTTTCTCATCAGCGTAATTATTGTTCTAAGCACATCTCACATCTTTCCTAGCATTTTTTTTGTCCCTTCTAGTTTTTCTTGTTCTTATTCATCACTTGAATTACTTGCACAATGAGATTTGGAGCTAATAGAATTGAATAAGGGAATGAGACAGATCTAGCAACTTCATATATGAGCGAAGTAATCTTGAAGTGACCGTAAAGGTTCATCTGAGAAAACAATAGCTCCAGCATAGTATTATAGCAATCAGAGAAGCTGGATTTGCTAGCCTGCCCCAGCATGTGTATGGAGCTGCAACATGAATATATGACACAATAAAATTGCTTTCAAATGTTTTTTCAAAATTTCTGATACAGTGACGACAGTTTGTGCGTTTACCACTGCTTTGAAGGAAAAGTTAATTTTGTAATGCATTTGCTTCAACTCACCTTAGATAGGCTCGTGCATTGAGTTCAATATTTGTTTCTTTGAAAAACATCAATCCATATATACCCATGTAAAAACTAACGTGTCAATAATAGCCTACAGAAGCTATTTGCACTAATTTTCCCTGTAATGTTTTATTATTATTTTGAGTTGTCAGTTGTGAAATTACTATAAGGACATTGTATTGTGATGGCGATCTTGGCTTGGAAACAGCTTTGTGTTATTTTATTATTTGGCACTTGTATGATTGGATTCTTTCTTGATAAGGTTGTAGGGTAGGATTGATATGAGAGGTGTGTAGTGAAGGAAAAAGTTGAAAATTAGCCAGCAAAGTTTTCATTCCAATTAATGTTGTTAATGAAATTTTCATCCCTGTACATATTGGATGTGATGAGGCAATTAGCAAGAAATTTTTGATGCCAATATTACGCTTTGTCTTTTCCTTGTCTAATATATCTTTCTAAATCAATTTCACAAAAAAGACAACCATTTGTGACAATCTAGCGGTGACCGTTTCACAAAATTACAATAACTTTCCCACCTGCCATCCAAATAGAGAATAGTCTTAGTGGCCCAGCAGAAGTTATAGTTCCTTATTACAGTAGTTGTAGTTTTGTGAAATTAATTCTTTTTTATCTTACTAATTTCAGGTCATGGTCGCTGTTATGGTGTTTCACCAATTGTGACTGCTAGAGTTCCTGTACTGAAGGTTATTGATCAGGAAACTGGTGTAGAGTGTGATATTTCAATAGAAAACAAAGATGGCATGTCAAGATCAGTGATATTTAAACTTATTTCATCAATTGATAAAAGATTCCGGATACTTTGTTATCTGGTATTGTGATTCTTTGTCTTGATATCTTGGTTTAGATTGAGATGCTAAGTAACATGAATCTCCTCATATACATGATATGACAATAGCTAGTGCTTATTCCACAGATGAAGTTCTGGGCTAAGGTACATGACGTTAACTGCCCCAAAGATCGAACAATGAGCTCCATGGCAATTATTTCTTTAGTTGCTTTCCATTTACAGGTAAACTGACTCAGTTACTTTTGTTTGATCTCGTCAACCTGCATGATCATGAGTAGATTGACAGTACTGTTACTGTTCGTATGTAATTTCCATAATAGATTTGTAACCTGAATGTATACCATAGCTGTTGGACAAACACTCTTTAATATTTGAACAAGGACAAAAATGAACATGCTCATTAAATTGTATAATGTGGACTGCAGACCCGGTGTCCTCCAATATTACCTGCATTTTCTGCCATATTGAAAGGTACTCAAATCTTAGCACATGCCATTCTCCCTTGTCTGCATTTTCTAGGATCATCATGCTGTCATTGGGCTATAGATAGTAATATGATAGTTTCTATCCTCTTGCAGATGGTACAGATTTTGCAAGTATTGAGAAGAATGTATTACTATTCGAGGGGTTTTGGGCACAGCAATAAAGAGTCTATTGCTGAACTTTTTGTATCACTAATGAGTAAAGTGAGTTGTTTAAAGTTTACCTTCTATTTATGTTTGTCACCTGTCAATATTGCATTTTATGTTTAGACCAATAGGCACGAGTTGACGATTTTCTATTTATGCCGTTTTTAGTATAAATAAATAATGCACACTTTTTTTTTTTTTTATTTGGGACATTCTACACTTGAGTGACAAAAGGATAATAACCTGTGGGAATATGAGGCCCTGTTAATGTAGATCTGATCAGATTAACACTCAATTTAATTAATTAATTAAATATTATCCTATGATTTTCATCTCACCAGGACAGAGTTATCACACATGGTGACATGATTCATTCATCTCACCAGGCGTGATAACATACCTGTCATTCATCTGAAAGCTGAGCTGGCTTGGTCGATGGGGTGTGGACACCCAGGTTGCTGGTGCCCTTGTTATCTGCATCATTAGTCTCAGTTGCCAGATCTTCCCCAGACAGTGACTAACAGCAACCCATGTTTTAATGGTCCAGTAAAACCTTTATCTTTGTAGTTTGATATTTTATGTGAGGCAGAATAATGTGTCTAACCTGGAGTCCATGCTATTATATAGCATAATTTCTCTGTTTCATAGAAGCTACAGATTCCTTTTTTTTTTTTTTCCTGTTCAATGGTTGCTGATTATATAACCTGTCTAGCCCGGAGTCCATGCTATTGTAGCATATTTTTTCAGTTTTGGATAATATAAAATGGGAACCATAAAGAACACCTTTTCAGGACATTATGCATACTACAACATATATAAGTTCTGGACCACATCAACTTAGGTTACAAAAAAAAAAAAACCATCATCCATCAACTGTGTTATAGAGGGTGATACAACATATTAACTCCTGTAAATAATTTTCACCATGCCACTATGAACCTGACTTCCATTGAGACGATTGATGCCAATTGCATGCAATGCTCTAGGATAAGGAGGGTTCCAGCCCCTGGGCGCCATATGATAACGGTTTCTTAATTAATAAAATGCCGCCCAGTTCGGTGGTTCCTCCTAGTTTTTGTTTTAATAAATCATTCTAGCATGTTGCAGTTAAATTCTAGTTCTTCTATTTATTTTTTTTGGTGTTGTGGCTGCATGTACACTACCTATGAAAACTTTAATTTTTGACAGAGTTTACATGTTATTATGGCTCATTCTGCTCACTTATGTACACCCTTGGCCTTGTCTGGTGCAGCTAGTGTCAGTGGAGGGTTTATGGAAGCAAGGGCTCTGTGCTAGCAATTTTGAAGGGTCATGGATATCAAAGACCTGGCCGAAGGGTGTTGGCAACTTGAATGTAAGCTCTCCTATGAATTTTGGTTTAACGTTGTATTGGAATGTGCATGCAAAACTCAGTTTATGTAGCGAAACAATTCATGCAGGTTGAGGACTTCTTGGACCGATCTCAGAATTTTGCCAGATCGGTAGGGATGAAGGAGATGCAGAAAATCTGTGAATGCCTAAGGGCTACTGTTTCTGATTTGAGCAACTTTTCTAAGGGTAAAATTGCTGCGCCCAAGCTGAAGACCCTGTTGTTTAAGCCTTTGAACCAGGTTGCCCCAGTCACTAATCCCCATCAGAAAACTGTCAAGAGGAAGCGTGTTAATCCCAATAAGACAAGCAGTAACCCTATTCAGAAAAATGGTAAGAAGAAGAAGACCCTTGAGCAGGATAAGTTAGCCATTCCTCCTGGTCAGAAAGATGGTAAGAAGCCCCATGATCAGGAGAAGTCACAGGATAAGCTAGTAATTTCTCCTGGCCAGAAAGATGACAAGAAGAAGCCCCTTGTGCAGAAGAAGCTAATCATCTCTCCTGGACAGAAAGATGATAAGAAGAACAGCAAGGTGGGTCCTGACACAGGAAGCAGTCATGTGCAACAAAAGAAAGTGAAGGCGACTGTATCCACCGGCCGTGCTGCTAATACTCATGTTTCTAGTTCAAGGCCTCGTGCTGTTTTTATCCCCCATGCACATCGGCCCACCCAGCCAATTATTGATCAGTTTGCGCATATACCTCAACACCTGATCAGCCCTTCTGCTTTTGGTTATGGGTTGCCACAACCACATCTGCATCCAGCCTATCCTCATCTTCATCCTCATCTGGGATTGGTTGGTCAACCACAGGATAATTTCCTCCATATCAATCTTGGTATTCAGCTGCAGCAACAAGGCCAGGCTTTCTTTGGTCCTCCACCTGTCCACCATCCTTCGGTGGATGGGTTTCACCCATACGATATCCATGGTGCTCAGCAAGTGCAGCCCATGGACAATAGGTTGCTGCAGAGGCCTCCATATGGTTTTGGCCCAGGTTTCTGGGGATGATAGTTGCAGAGGAGGAAAGGTAGGCTGCTAACTAGTGGGGCATTGGGGGCAAAAGTAGTTGTTCGTTTAAGGAAAAAGAAAGTTGTGTACTCACCTTGTGTCTGTATCTGTTCGAAAGTGGAAAATGTAAAGTCAGAAAGGAAGCTGTAATGTCGTTTGATCTAGTTTAAGTTGTTGATTGTACAATCGAAGTGCGCTATCTTTGTGCGAGCTTATCTGAGATGCATGTAAGACCGGCCGAGCTGTTGAAAATCTGCTGGACAGTGAGAGTTTCCTGCTGAATGGGGTTAGTATAACAAGAAAGACTACTGAAGTTTATCGGTCATGGATGGAGTGTTGCAGGTGTGCAATGCAACATCATGATTCCAGCTGTCAGTCTTCCTGTGCGTCTATGGAGCAGTCAGGCAGGTACAGTCTGTTGTTGGGTTCCACAACAGAATCATGTCCAGCTCCAAGCAATGCCACAAGTAGAGGGGTACTTGCAGATGTCAGCCGTCTGGATCCGATGTACTTGCTGCTGGTTGGAACAAACAGTATGCTCTGTTGTTTGCTACCTGGACTCCTGGAGTAAGCGAGCGACCGGCAGGCAGGTGTGAGCCGTTGCTTGTGCCCTCTGAAACTGTGGCGTGCTGCTGTATCAGCAAGGCAGGCCAAACTGGTTGCGACAAGACAAAGATGCCCTGGGACCGTTGCCTGCCGCCCATGGTAATCGCCAATCTGGGGGCGGTGACGATGACGCGGCGACCTGTTCTGTTCTGTTATGTTCATCAGCGATCGGCAACACTGAACCTGAAAGAAGAAGAAGAAGAGCATGCGTCCGTTCATCTCATGTAGACGAAGCATAACGCTGTCGCCGGCCACATCACGCTTGCCGTGCTCTTGCCTGAGTTGCTGATGGGATTGGACTGATTCGATGGCACTGGCAGCAGCAGCATCTGACAGAGGCAATAACGGCTTTTGAGTGAGACTGTGAGAGAGACGGGTGAGCTTCTTTTGAGCAATGCAACTTGTTGTCATGGAACTGTCTGGATGTTTTGCCGTCTTGGGCGGAGCATGAGCAATGCAGAGCCGAGAAGGAGAATCTTCCATCTCCTGAAGAGAGCAAGGTTTGGATGTATCCAGGAAAGGTTTGAGCCTGTGTGTGATTGCAGATTGCGTGCGCAAGCTTCCATGAATAAGCAGATTTCTGGGGTGAAATCTTGAGTATGTTGATGGCTTTGCATCATGTCCTCGGAAGAGAACAGAGAGCCTGCTGAAACTAGTAGTATGCTGCTAGCAGTAGTAACACAATATGTGTGATTGATTAATGCTGCTATTAGACAAATGATTTGATCATTTGACTAATCTGATGGAGCTATAGATGATGTAGCAGGTGTGGTTAAATGCGAATTAATTAAGCATGCAATGCATCTGGAGCAAAAGACAGGAGTCCGGCCTCGCAGTGTTGTTGGCAGATAGCTAGAGCTGAGCTGAGCCGGGAGGCTCCCTGCAGTGCACTGACCCTGAAGAAAATGGCGATACATATTTTTCTAGTTATTACAGCTTGATGCGTTTGGACATTAGAATCCTATTAACTAAACATATGCGTGGCTCCCTGCTGTCATCCTCACAAAGAAACACTGACGTATAGAGGTGCATTGACATGATCAGCGTATGTAAAAGTTGCTGATGCAGTGCAGATATTTTCGACTGATTGTAACGCCCTAACAAACCCTTCATCTGTCTATTTCTCATTGACAGTCACTCACGCTCAAAAGGAAAAGGTCGTTGGCAGTTTGCATATGAATTTCATCCACTCGGAGGCTGAACGATGTATTCACCCATCTTGCTTTGAGATTTTAATTAATGAATAAATTTCCCTACCACTCCATCCATAGATGCAGCGAGCTAGCCTCTCCATCGATCTACGTACAGCACTGCAATTACACGAGGCTTGCTTTTTATACAACAGTGTATGTTTCAACAGGGGAATCCAACGAACCTCCCTCGAACAAGTCCACTATGCATGCACCGCTCCGGATCGGAAATGATTTTAGGGTTAGTTAAAAAAAACACATTTCAGCCCCGGTTTTCAAAACTGTTATTAAGCCGTCAATTATAAAGAGATATAAGTCTTTGTGAAATGGTTGTTGTAAGAAACATGGAACTTAGTAATACCCTATTTGGTTTCTTGTGAGAAGGGGCTACTAACTATTTATTAGCCTCAAGTAGTCTCAAATATACCAAACACAGCTGACTATTTAGTAGACAGAAATAAAATAACTCCTTTGGGATGACTTCTTGGGGCTACTAGATCTAAATTACAGCTCATTCTCCTCTCTTTCTTTAGCTATATTAATGGCTAGTAGCCCCTAATAGCCTCTTACACCAAACATGATCAGCTGTGTACTAAATAGTTTCTATAGTGGCATTACTAAATAGCTCCTCCAACCAAATAAGGCCTAAGGGCTTAATAATTTTTATGGCTAATTGACAACATAACTATTTCGACTAGCTAACAATGTTTTCTAGTATACAAGATACATTAGTCCATAGGACACAAATATGACGGACACAAATATGACTTGAACTAGGGTAAGGTGGGGATTAAGCAATCAACACCTCAAAGGAAGAGCAATGAATATTGAAGGACCCAAAAGGCAAGCACCTGACCTTTACCTCAGAAGGGTTTGATGTTGAGGGCTTGAGGCTGACATGCATTCGAGCACACTAGACGGTCACGTGATGGAAAAAGAACTTCGAACCATCTCACAATAAAGCTAGCTAGCCATTGAGAGGTGTCAGATATAGATCCTAGATCAGTTAGTTAGGTTTCTTATGGTGGAACCTATACATCCAGATTCAAGTCCTTGACTTGGCATGGGTGATCGCATTTTCTGGATTTATTTCAGGATTTACCGACGTTATGCTTTAAGTGGTAATAATAAACGGCGTTCCGTCGATGACGAGACGCTTGTGGTGACTTGGGTAATCTCGGATCTACGGCTCTCGTCCTTCGGAGGTGGTCATAGGGGTAGGGTTTGCATATGTGTGTTCTAGTGGATAAGTGTGCGTACGTGTTGTGGACGCCTACGTTGTACTATGTAATTCTAAAAAAATAGCCATCGGAAGTGCACTATCATTTGCATGCAACAAGCTATCTGGTGCTGAGTTACGGACTATCCGATGAGTATATCCGTATGATGACCGTCGAGGCATTGGCATTTGTTGGCAACGGCTATCTCTTGATATAGGGGCCCATATATGCCCCTTGAGGGGCATTGGGTTGGAGCTTGAGAAAGATATAGTTGAGTGAATGATCATATATTTATGCTGTAGCCACCACATACGCTTAAGAGAAAATTAGTACCGGATCAACTATAGTGCTAAAAGTAGTGCTTAGGCTAGTTAGAGACTACATTACCATTTACTACAGGTTTAGGCCTAGTGTTTCGTGAGGTTTACAAATCCCTTTCTACATGTGCTTGCATGCACCAAGCTTGTACACACATGGCTTGTAATGTTGTTAGATCACATCAACCGAGCTTGTGGCGTGTTTGCTGACAGTTTATAGGGATGAGATGCTCTTGACGCTTTGGCCAAAAGCACTTATAGTGAAGATGAGTTACCCGACCAGGAGTTTGCTCCTTACGAGGGCATTCTTGTGAGGGACTCCAATTAGGACTAGTGAAAAACGTAAGCTTTCTGATGCCTCAGGAAAAATCATCGTTGCAGGAGTTTGTACGCTAACTCACTTTACATTTCCGCTTTTGTTTGGCACCCCCTAGATATGTGTTTTGCCTTTCTAGCCTAGCTTGCTAGTTTAATTGATAGGATTAGAATCTAGGGTGCACAACTTCTTTGCGTTAGAGATAATAACACCTAAAAAAACTTAGTGCACGTCTAGATATAAGTTGTGTAGGTTTTTATAGGTGGCTTTGGGTCTTAGTTTTTAAATGACCTAATTTACCCTCTAGTTAGGAACCATGAGGGGAATTCAATGGCTAATATAGTTGTCTAAGTTACACTAGGTGAGAACTAATAACGCATATGGGTTAGATTGAGTGACATGGTGAGGAAGTAAGTGAAAACATTTAAAAAATGCTTACTAGCTCAGTACTAAAGGTGTAGTTGTTCCACGTAAAACCTCTTTGGAGTTAGCCATTCGGGAAAAGATTTGAGAGGCACTCTATGAAGCGTTTTTGCACGCACCAGAATCCTTTCGTGGGCACCGAAGTGATGCCATCAGAGGGTTGGCACAATGCTGGAATCTTGATCAGTTCGATTGTCTTGTACACTGGAGAAGTCATCGGAGGATAACTCCAATGAGTAGTCCGGCCGGTGGGTCGCCACCAGAGCTTAGATATCAAGCACTGTTGTCGGTCTATTCATAGCACACATATTTTCTTCTAGTGGCACCTAAGTAATCTAAACTAGTGATTTGTGAATTTAGGGACCGAGATAACATGTATGAACAAGTTTAAAAACTTAAACGGTTAATTTGCGAGTTTAGAAATCTAGATGACACAGTCGAACGGTTGGAGTACCGCTAGTGCACTTTACTCCTATTTTTCTACATGTAAAAGTCGGTCGTCACCGAAAGCATGCATTCAAGACTTTGATTAGAAGGCCGACAACTTAAAATAGAAAAGCATGCTAACGTCTAGCCAACAGTACTACTTGTGATGGTTCCATGAGCAGATATGTACGTATATGTGGACGGACACGTGTATACGCTGACATGATGCTTCATATTCTTCGATCGCAAAGGCATAGCACGGGCACCACACACAGGTACATATAGCTTTATTTTGTCAAGACACGGTAGCATAGCATCAAAAGGCTTTTCCGCCGTACACTAGCTACGTAGCTGCACAGCTTTGGCATCTGTCTTGGGACACTTGTCGCGTTTGGCCAAGGTCGATGCCGATCAGTCAAATATGCCGTTAGATTATATTTGTTGCCCAATGATGCGCCTTTTCCATCCTTCCATGTGTGTGTTTGTGTGTGTAAGAAAGGGTACAGAGAGACCATCAACAAGAACACAATCAAAACAAGATCTTGTTATGATAGAGTATATGCATGCTTCATGGGAAAGAATGGCCACGATTGAAAGGTCACTGCTCCTTAAAAATGTGCTTTGCACGTTCTCCAAAAAAAAAAAGGAAGACCACTACACTTACAACACAGGTTCTCCTCCGTTTTCAAAATATAAAATTGTACCATACTTCTTCGGTTCTAAATTATAGTTTACTTTATTTTTTCCAATATATATATATATCAATATATATATATATATATATATATGTTAAATCTCTACGAAATGTTATTATATATACATATATATATATATATATATATATGACTATATACTGAAGAAAATTCAGAAATAATGAACACTACAGAACACCAACTACTGGCTAATACTGAATGCGGTTCAGTATTGTTAAGTATTGTTCAGTATTTTTTGTCAGTATTACTCAGTATCAGTCAGTATTAGCTACTGGGTGTAGAATAATATTCTACACCTAGGGTGTAGAATAGCGCTGCCGTATATATACACGTGAACTTGTAGATGGTAATATATTTTTCTAAAATCATGTCCAAAGTCAGTAAAATTTTACTTGAGTGATCTTAGTTTGGAACTGATGGAGTATGTACTTATATTATCTCAAAATATATAATCATGATATTCTATATTTTGTAAATATTCTCTACTATAAGGACAAAGTCAATGTTGTTTGTGTTTTGGATTAAGGTTCACACATTATGCCAATTCGCTGGTAAAAGAAAATAGAGGTAACAAGGTGGATACAAAAAACCAAGATGAAAAGGGAGACAAAACAAAGTGGCTAATAAGCTTACTATAAACAGGTTCGACAAGCTAACTCTACAAGGTTTTTACTCTGTGAAGCACTAGCTCATTCATTCTGTTCTCCAATGTAATGATGTGCAAGGTACTTCAAAACTTTGAATGGAGCGGCTTTCGACCCATCCCTGTACTATATTTACATGAAATATAATCTTTATCCTTTCAAGGAAACCTCTTTTTTGGGTAAATCTAGAAGTCAGCAACCACGAGTGTGTTTTAATATTTGTTTCAATTCCCCAAGCTATTATTGCTCCACTAACACTATGAACAGGTGGTCAACCTGAGCGTACTTTAGTAGAGCTTCAACATGGACTAGAGGGTTATGTTGTTTTGGCAATCGATAGGGACATCACATCATCTCAAAAATTTTCATGTATTATCTGATTATGTAAGTGCACTTTAACTCTTACATCGATCCAACTCCTTACCATTTCTGATCCACTTCGCTATGAATATGACATAAGGAAATGAATTAAGTATATGGGCAATGCATTATTGTAATGTCCTGGTAGCTTAACTGTCCTCACAGTACATTTTGTCCTCACTCGTTCGCACTCAAGAAGGCGGTCGGTCACCCATCCTAAAATTACTCTAGACCAAGTACGCTTAACTAGGACATAAAATATTTCCCCTACGCAGCAAGGTAGACGCGTGATGAACAGGCAGGGGATGAGGTGAGATTGATACCGAACTGATCAACCTCCTAGGGTTCGTGGGAAACAACGTGGTTTCCAGTAGTAGAGGCATCGCCATGTCAGCTATCTCACTCCTTTTCCATTACGCGGCTGGCTGGCGCCAGGTAAACCAGCATGAAGCTAGAGTACTTGGGTGCATTCTGCGACGACGATATTCCTCTCCTCCCAAGATGACCAATGCAAATCGCAGCCGGGAGGGAAAGGGAATATATACACACGGAGACGGCGCTGTTGCTCTAATTCCCCCTCTCCATCGACGACGATCTGCAGATAGATATATATTCTCCTGCAGACGTGACATGTTTTGATCGAGCAGAGCAGAGCAGGTATTCGGATTCTCTCGAAGGCAATTGCAAGCAGGCAGCAAGGAAGCTGGCCCAGATGCCCGGCCGGGACTTTGCTTGCCCAATAATTGAACCCCCGGCTCCACATGGCGCATATGCATGCATGCATGGCAGGTAGCTGCTCGTATCTTATCTCGGATCATATATATGTTCATTGTACAACAATCCTCTCTCGTGTCTAGCTAGTAGATCTCATATATACACAGAACAAGCCACACAACATCGAAAACATATATATACTAGTAGTAATATAATATAATACAAATACAATTGACAACATGCATCTCTACACACAGCAACTTGTCTCTAGTTTGTTGGCCTACAACGTACGATGTCTCTCCTGCTTGCACTGCCACGCACTAGCTACTCTCTCTCTCTCTCTCTCTCTCTCTCTCCTCTCTATATATATCCATATGGACATTCTTTTCTCCTGATGATAACATGTATATAGGATCATAGTTTGTTGGCCTACAACGTACGACGTCTCTCCTGCTTGCACTGCCACGCACTAGCTACTCTCTCTCTCTCTCTCTCTCTCTCTCTCTCTCTCTCTCCTCTCTATATATATCCATATGGACATTCTTTTCTCCTGATGATAACATGTAGGATCAGATCACACTTCTTGTATTATCTCACCTAGCTCCGTGTAGTATACGATGGAGACGACGTGGATGAGCTTGCAGCCTGTTGAGATATGGCTTTATTGTACAAGTTTGCTCTCTCGATCTTGGGTGCACCATGCTCTCATGCTGGTGAAGATGGTGCCAACAATGGTGATATGATAGTACGAGCACGGGCTTGCACAAAGATAATGGTCCCCGTGTTTTCACCTCTGAATATTCTCCATATCCTTTTAACTATGGGAAAATTTACTGCTGGACACCCAAAGTGGTGGTCTTTTGCTGAGAGACATCCCGATTTTTGAATTTTGCCAAAAGACACTCTGGTTTGTGCCAACTTTGCCAGTGGACACCACGCCCAACCAAATATTTTTATAAAATAGATACCAAATCATATAAGTGCCATAAAATTATACCATAAAATCCGTTAGACTTTACATGATGAGAACTACACGGTAAAATATTGTTTTGCACTGAAAAATAACTATTTTGTCTCTTTTTATAAATAAACAAATTTGACCATGATTAACTTTGTTTATTTATAAAGAGAGGCAAAATAATTATTTTCAGTCAAAAAACAATATTTTTTGTGTAGTTCTCATCATGTAGAGTCTAACGGATTTTATGATATAATTTTGTGGCGCTTATATGATTTTATATCTATTTTATACCATGCCCAACTAAATATTTTTATAAAATAAATATAAAATCATATAAGTGCCATTAAATTATACCATAAAATCCGTTAGACTCTACGTGATGAGAACTACATATTAAAATATTGTTTTGGACTGAAAATAACTATTTTGCCTCTCTTTATAAATAAACAAAGTTAATCATAGTCAAATTTATTTATTTATAAAAAAAGAGACAAAATAGTTATTTTTAGTGTAAAATAATATTTTACTGTATAGTTTTAATCATGTAGAGTCTAACAGATTTTATGGTATAATTTTATGGCACTTATATGATTTTATATCTATTTTATAAAATATTTGGTTGTGCGTGGTGTCCACCGGCAAAGTTGGCACAAACTAGAGTGTCTTTCGGCAAAATTTGAAAATCACGATGTCTCTCAAAAAAAAGACCATCACTTTGGATGTCCGGCGAAAGCAAATTTTCCCTTTAACTATATACATGTACATCAGAACAAGAAATGCCCAATTATTAAGCTTCCGGCCTGTCACATGCCACGTTTTAATAGTTGCTTATATACTCCCTCTGGTTTCAAATAAATCAATTTCTAAAATCCGTACAAGTCAATCTATCTTAAAATGAGTAACAACATCTATGTCTATGACATAAAATGAGCATATTATGAAAAGAGTTAAATGCACCGGTGGCCCCTAAACTTGTAAGGGTGTATCACTTAGGTCTACGGACTCTAAAACACACTTACGGATCTCTAAACTATTAAATGTGTGTCACTTAGGTCCATGAACTCTAAAAATATATTTTTTGGTCTCTAAACTTATAAGGATGTGTCACTTAGGTCCACGAACAAATATTGTATTTCTATTTCATAATATAGTTATAAATAACATATAAAAATAAATTTAATGTGACATCATCAATAAATAAATAAACTAAAATATTAAAATTATTTTAAAAAACAAATATATAAGGATTAAACTAAATTATAAAAGTACTAAAACTAATTTAATTTTTATGTATCATTAATCGGATAGAGAAAAACAAATTCGGATATACATCCACTTCGGCTATTCGTATCCATCCGATTCTAGATCTGTATTCAACAATATCTAATAGTATGCGTGTCTGCAAATAAAATAAGATATCATGAACCTATTTAAAAGTCAATAATTATTTAATTTTATTATTGCAAGTAATGCGAGAAAACCTATGTAATTATATATCCATAGATAACTTTAGTATTAATTTTAAAATTTTAATGATACATAAAGATTAAATTAATTTTAGTACTTTTCTAATTTAGTTTAATCCTAATATATTTGTTCTTTTAAATTATTTTAATACTTTATTTATTTATTTATTGATGATACCGTATTAAATATTATTTTTATTTTTATGTGTTATTTATAACTATATTATTAAATAGAAATAGAAATATAATATTTTTTGTGGACCTAAGTGATAAACATTTGCAAGTTTAGGGACCCAGAAATATATTTTCAGAGTTCGTGGACCTAAGTGACACACTTTTACAAGTTTAGGGACCCGTATGCTTTTAAAAGTACATGGACCTAAGTGACACATTCTTAGAAGTTCAAGAACCGCTGGTGCATTTAACTCTTATGAAAATATATTCTATCGCATATCTAATGATACTAATTTGATGTTGCAAATCTTGATGGTTTTCAAGAAATTTGATCATTGACTTAATATAACTCTAGAATCGATTAATCCAAGGACAGGATGGAGTATTTTTAAGAGTCAGATATGTACTGTGAAGATCCCCCCCTCCGGTATAAACGTAGGTCATTTCTAGCACTTTTATAGTCTCATTAATTAATAATTACTCTCTAAATAATTCTATAAATCTGAGCTATGCTTTTTTATATTTTCTTCCTTATTTTTCCTTGTTTAATAAATTCAATCATTCTTACAAATAAATACACCACCTCTCTCAATGTTTGATAAATAAAAGGGCAACAAGGCCATTTGACTTAGTTTTTAATCCTTGCATAAAAACAAGTCTGAAATGACCTGTATATACAATATGAGAGAGTACATATATATAGCAACGATATCATTCATATCATATATAACTTGTGTCAAATTATATGTAACAAGGACACTTAATTATGGTCTTGGTATTTTTCATTCATTGAGACCACCCTTAAATACCATTATTCAACGGTACTCCTATTTATAGAACAAGATACTAGGTGCACCAACACCTAGTGTTAATTTTAGAGGGCACCAACACCTAAATTATTGTGCCTTATTAATTAGATTTTAGACAGGTATAATTTATGAAAAAATCAAGAGTTTTATAATCTCATAATAAGGGTGAAACGTTTGAGAGAGACCATGCCTTTGAATTAATTCTTCATTGTCTTTCTATCTGTGCCAAGCCTCTGTAATTCATGGGAATGTTTTCTAAAACCTCCTTTATCAGATACAAGGCGGGTAGATTTTTCTTGCCAACAATTTCAATAAAATAGCATACTAATACTTGATTTTTATTTATACTTTATTCGTGGTTAGGTTATATTGGAAATAGTTTTAGTTATTTCATGCATACCATTTAGTTTCTTGAAGAAAAAAATAACTTTAGCAATGAAGGTCTAACAAAAAAAAATAGGGTGTCAGCACATGATTCTTTATCTATACTATAAAGGAGCGAAGAAATCGGAAATCCACTGTCACCATAAAATCTTCCTAAAAATGCTAGATCTAATTGACGTAAGTCATATATGTACCTCAAAATTGGATAGCTACATTTTTTTAAAAAAAAAGTTGGATAGCTAATTTTTTTTAAAAAAAAGTTGGATAGCTAAAAAACTAAGCATTGAACTATTGAAGGCCCTTATTAACTGCTTAGTTCAATCATGCACTGACATCATGCATGAATTTGTGTATGCACACAGACTAAGAATATCATTTTTGCACGCTCTATACTTGTGACAAAATAGTTTCCCGCATAATTGAGTAAATTTTGGCAGCACCTTATATTTCTTCATAAAATAATATCTGTGTACATATAGGTGCTCATATATATACACGCAAAAGTCTCTCCTCCTATCCATATTATATTTTCTAGATATATGCAGTTGACCAATTGTCTCTGTTGACAATAGTAATGTAGTACTTATGAGGAAATCACATCATTAGCAAAGCAACGAAAGTGAGCTCAAGGCGCACGCAGCCGTACCCACGTGTCACCGCGGACGCAGCCGTCAGACGTGCCAGTAGGTAGGGCAGTAGCCCTGTGTTTCGCTTGCAGTTGGATTGAAGAGTGGTTGTGGTTGGGCTTGGGCTGGAGTGCGCGCGTGAGCCAACAATGATCGATGTGACTAGTCAACCGGTGAAGGGAAAGCAAAACGGTTTGTCTATTAGAATTGCCAAAATTTAATCAAATTTACAATGAATAGTATTCATGTTATATCTTTATTTAAAATCGGTTTACTACGAAAGTATATTTCAATTCATAACGAATCAAATAATATTTATTTTGTGTTATAGATGCTAGTATTTTTTATATATACATTTGGTAAAAGTTAAAAATATTGGTTTCGAAGTGTTAGAATATTTTTTTTTAACAGAAGGGGTAAACAAATAAAAGGACCTGGAGACCTGGTTCCAAAACCGCTGTGTCGACAGCCCAGAGTTGAAGGCAAACCATGTCCGGTTTCAGAGGGCATCGGCATCGCCTTTCTCCTATAAATAGCCGCAGCCTCCGGCACATCTCTGGCCATCCGCACTACGGCACCAATTGTCATCTTCCACAGCTCACGATTCCAACACTAGCTCTATCTATAGCTTGCTAGCTACTCCTCCTATACACTCAACACCAAGCAGTGTGACGTGTGTGTAGTGCAAGCTACTACTACGCGTCACCTAGCTAAGCTAGCTATATGAGCTTGGTTGCGGCGCCAATGGCGATCGTCGACTTGGCCAACGCCCAGCTGCAGCAAACCGCCGCAGCAGAGGCGGCAAAGAAAGACGACGGCGGCCATGAGCAGGACGAGTCGTCCTACAACGACTACGGCGCCTGCCTGATGAAAGGCGTGAGGCACCTCTCGGACAGCGGCATTACCAGGCTGCCCGACAGGTACGTCCTGCCCGCGTCCGACCGCCCCGGCGCCACCGTCCTTATTACCGCCTCGCCGACGCCCGCCGCGGCGGGCGTCGTCGGCAGGGTCAAGCTCCCCGTCGTCGACCTCGCCGGCCTCCGCGACCCCTCCCGGCGCGCCGCCGTGCTCGCCACGCTCGACGCCGCGTGCCGGGATTACGGCTTCTTTCAGGTACGCAATAATTAAGCTGCACGCTTGACGTCAGCCGAGCTGACTGCTGACATGACATGACGAATTGACGCTGACGTGCCGCCGCCATCACCGATCGCCGGCCTGCAGGTGGTGAACCATGGGTTCGGGAGCGAGGTGAGCGGCGGGATGCTGGACGTGGCGCGCCGGTTCTTCGAGCTGCCGCTGGCGGAGCGGGCGCGGCACATGTCGGCGGACGTGCGGGCGCCGGTGCGCTACGGCACCAGCTTCAACCAGGCCAAGGACGCCGTGCTGTGCTGGCGCGACTTCCTCAAGCTCGCCTGCCACCCGCTGCCGGAGGTGGCGCCGCGCTGGCCGCAGCAGCCGGCGGACCTCCGGGACGTGGCCGCCAGGTACGCCACGGCCAGCCACGCGCTGTTCATGGAGGTCATGGCGGCGGCGCTCGACGCCCTCGGCATCCCCCAGACCGACGCGCCCGGTGGCGGCGTGCTCGGGGAGCTGGCGGCGGCGTCGTCGCACATGATGACGGTGAACTGCTACCCGGCGTGCCCGCAGCCGGACCTCACGCTGGGGATGCCGCCGCACTCGGACTACGGCCTCTTCACCTTCGTCCTGCAGGACCACGTGGAGGGGCTCCAGGTGATGCACGACGGCCGATGGCTCACCGTCGACCCCGTCCCGGGATCCTTCGTCGTCAACGTCGGCGACCACCTAGAGGTACGTACACGTACGCGTATAGTAGTACGATACGATGACATGATCGATCGATCGATGACAGGCAACTACTGTACGTGCCACCTAGAGGTAGTACTGCTGTTGACACTGAAGCTCTAGCCAACCACTTGGCCTTGAAACCTGATATATTGACTTTTTTGTTTTCACAAACTAAAAAAAAACTGATATTGATTGACTTTACGAAGGAACAAAGGGCTAGCTAATAAGCTGTTTGAGGTTTGACTTTTGATCAGCTAGCCTCGATGGACATAGAATACAAAGGACAACGCGATACATATAGTCAAATCCATTTAAGAGCTAGATAGTCAAATGCCTGCCAAAAAGTTGTGTTGACCCTGAATCATGTCTCAATAATTAAGCAAATATTGTAGTCAAATCGATCATCTGTCAATAACAATGGGAATTGCATTGCAGATCTACAGCAACGGGCGGTACAAGAGCGTGCTGCACCGGGTGCGCGTGAACTCGACGCGGCCGCGCATCTCGGTGGCGTCGTTCCACAGCCTGCCAGCGGAGCGGGTGATCGGGCCGGCGCCGGAGCTGGTGGACGAACAGGCCGGCAACCCGCGGCGGTACATGGACACCGACTTCGCCACCTTCCTCGCCTACCTCGCCTCCGCCGACGGCAAGAACAAGACCTTCCTCCAGTCAAGGATGCTGCCAGCTGCTGCTGCTTGATCATGCCTCTGATCTAGCTAGCTAGCCAGCATCATGCAGTTCGTCGTTGCTTATTGATGACAGAATAAAATTAATCAGTTCAGCAACGCACACAAGCCCACAAAAGCTCCAACAATTTGAGCCTGGACTTGTTTAATTAGTTCTGCCTGCCCTTGATTGTATTCAAACGCTACTCTAGCTCAACGCGCGCATGCATACAAAAGCTAAGCATTGACCGGTCTTCGTTCCATCCATCGGTTGCAGCATCGTATGATCCATGTATTCCAGCGTGCATGCGTTTGACTTTGCAATTGTTGTTGGTTCATGGCTAGATAAGTTATATATATACGATCTATCAACGATTGGGATCGAGTATAACACGCGCGCGCGTACGCTACCCAACTGTACTACTCTATATCAATTTTCTTTAGATAAACTACTCTATATCAATTGAGAGGAAACTAATGTTGTTTTCCGTGTGACATGATCGGAGGTTGATCTCTATGGCTGTATGTGTATGTATGTCTTTATTAGCGATCGATCGAGCAAAGTGAGACTAAGTACGTAGTTCGAGACAAACACACCAAGCTCTTATTTTTTAAAACCATTCATCAAACTTTATTCACTCAGGATAGTAACATCGTTTACAATGCAATCAAGAAGAAACCTAGGGGTTCATCGTCCCATGTACAATTTTGTTTTGTTTGCATATCTCTTCTTGCAAGCTTGTGAGCTACTTGATTCACCTCACGAAGACAGTGCTCGATCCTTATATCCTGAAAGCCATTCCATAATACGTTGCATTCATCATATATAGGTGCAATAGTGTTTGCAGTGAACCCACCTTCTCTCATGATATGAACCACCTCCATACAATTTGATTGGACAATCAACCAATTGTAGAGACAAACACGCAACTTATTGGCTTGTTGCTGGTTTGAGTGGTTTTACTATTTTATTTTACTAAAAAAAAAGGGTCAAGCGTACAATAGTCATAAGGATAACGCACGTGGCAGCATATATGTGTATGATGGCTGTGAAAAATGTACTGCATAAATTCGCTTGTCGACATGCATGCATTCAGAATGTCTAAATTAAACCCTTAATCCACCTATAGTGTAGTACGTATGTGTACTGTGTCTATCGATACATGTCAACTTTGTCCATCTGTTTATTTTAAACACAGTGCAGCAGCTATATATGTCCACTTTTTTTAATTATTTGCCTTTTGGAAACAAGTACAGTACATCCATCGTGTACACACCCTTATACCTACATGTACGCTCGGAATCACACCTATGAACACACACATTTACATCTTTTTTTTTATTAACACATACATTTACATCTTAGCTTCAAAGATTGAACTGCTAGCCACCACAGGCGTCTTAGTGTCTCACTATCTACATGGGCACGTCACGTGTATCTCCAAGCAATAAAAGAGTTGTTTACTTCTAGAATAAATTTAGAAAAATAAAAGGACTCATGTTAGTCTTAAGGCTATCCGCACTCATCGTCCTTTATTTCTCTCCTATATATTGCGTAGTCAGCAAGATTCTCTGCTCTATATTCAATTCTCCCGCATCCATCCATCCTTTATATCATACTCTATCCACTATGGGCCCACTTATCACTTTATCTAAATATATTCATGTGGGATCTAGTTTGGAAGGTTTTATTGCAACGAATTTAATGGTGCAATCGGAATTTAATTTAGATTTGTGGTTTGTGAGTTAAAATATTTTTTTCGAGTTGAAATGGTGGGCCCGTGCTTTTCTCTCTACTGCGATGTCCTACGTCTCTCTGCGCAAGCACTGCATGCGTGGGACCACGACCGGTGGCAGACGTCCTGGAAGTCGTTCGGAAGCCGGTCGGAATGGCGGACATCACGCTCGTACCGGATCATTCGCCGTATGCGCTGCAGACCTCCATCCTGTATATTTGCTGATGTGTTCTCGTTCCGGATCGCATACCGGCCTGCACTGCAGACAGCCTAAGACTTAAACCTGTTGTAGCTTGTTTCACCACAAGTTACCTAGCCAAATGATGAGCTACACTTAGGTTGCAACTTTTTTGATATAGACAACTCCCTATGACCAGTTCCTATTGTGATTTTTACTCCTGATGTATTCAATCAATCACACATCTTAGTCTCACAATATCTTACTAGCTAGGTCATCATCACCCCCACAAAAATAACAATAATCAAGGATGGTGCATGGGCACTGCCATATCTACTCCTTAAATTAAGGTATCTTTACAAGTCAAAGGTAGGAAACAAAAGGTGTTCGATTTCAACCAAATCAAATCATGCCAAAGAATTACATAGATACATTGCACATGAAGAATGAATGTGCACTTATTCCTTGGTAGTTTGACTTTTGCCTTCCATAAAAAGGAAAATATACATGTTAGTCAATGGAAAAGGAGAAAAATGCACAACACCGATCTTAGTGAATGTTGGTGCAAATAATGGCATGCCAACAAGTATGAGAAGAACCTCTCTAGCTAAAGACTCAATCATCTTAGGGATAGGCAACAAGTCATGATCTATTGAGATGCATGTGAGTAGAAGAACCTTGAACTCATGCTCCACTCAGGAGGTGCGAGCCATACATTCATATTGGGTGCAAGCACATGATGTACAATCATGTCCCTCTAGGAATCATGGTACACTACAATTTACAATGCATAACCATTGTACTTACTGGTCCCTAGGAGTATCTTGGTAACCTAATATTGTCCTTGATTTGACCACCACTAGTTGTCTATCAATGCCTCCACTAAAACCTAACCTATAGATTCCCATGTTGTAGCCCATGAAGTGGTGTCCTAACATCATCCTGTCATAGCCTAAAGTTTTTTATCGTCAATCACCTTCCTTAGATGCTACCTTAAATTTAAGACATATCATGATAGAACATCCCATTTCCCTTATAAGCGAAGCCCTATTTCTACCTCTCATGTGTTTTGTCCGAGAAAACTGCAAGTTGGACCATTGTCTATGAGGTCAACTACCACATCAAACCCTATAAGTCTAAATCAACCATGACCAATCAACAAAGCCATATAGCCCCGAACTCTACAAGTATAATCAAATTATGTTAGTGATCGAAAACCCGATGTTGACTCAACATAGGTGAGTCACCCTTATAGGTGTAACACCACTTACCCCTCTTTGGCCCATACATCGGCTCGGGGCAACCATTATGTAAGCATTAGTAAGTTTCTGTGATTAATGGCAAACATATTAAATTGACTAATGTTTGTTTTGAAGGAAAATTTTGGAAGTTAGGTCTCCATGAATAAGAGGAATGTCACCCCCAATTTTGAATGCAATGCGATAAAGGACTTGGAATGAAGGCTAAGGACCTTTCTAGAGCCAAGTATCACAAAGGATAGGATCGCTGATAGGTTTTATTGGCTTGTAGTCTTTGACCATACTATTAAGATAGGAATAAAAACTAGTAGCTTGACCTTGTGAGTACTGTGAGCTTAGTGATTCACACTTGGTGAACAAATGGGTCCGTAAGGCTATCTACATAAAGAGGTCCATACTTCTGTCACGAGAGAGGAGGCAGATTGGACATTTCCTGTGGCCCTATCATCGTCAGCGCCGATGAATTTCCTAAGTCCCTTATTTGTTTTTCATGTTACAAAGTCCCTCACTCATCTTGTGCCTTCCATAGATCAGTGGTAGCTACTAGATCATGCGGCAGTGAAAGTGACATAAATTTTAAGGAACTCCACCCTAAAAAAATGTGTCACATGGCTGAATAAGTTGACGAATACTTCGATTTGGCATAACCAGATATGGACTCAGCTCAATGTAGCTCTATTGTCCCTACCAGATCTTCGGGGCCCATGGATCGAAAGAATGACCTCAACCTCCAAAGATGGGATATTGTAACATGTATAGTAGTGATATATATATGTACTAAGTCACCTTGCTAGTTTATCACAACACCAAGTGTTCTTGGAGACTCTAACACCTTATTTTACTTCGCCATCATCACCATATAATAAAAACAAAGAGTCAAGAACCAAGCACAAGTTGACACGTTAGAATTATATATATTAACAAGGATTGGAATTAGGCTCGAGTGCATGCTAGCGGTCAGCAACATTGGACTAATCGATCCCGAATTACAATAAAGAAGATAGAAACAGACAATTATTATTATCCGTTGACGTCTGCGATATTATGATAGCATTTGACGATCGTATGTACTAACAACATACAATTTCCGGCCGGGCAGGACAATTCTTCCCGGTGTAGTTTTGTTTGTGACGATGGATCCCCTGCAGGGTTGACAAACTTGTTCATGCATTTGTACAAGGATGACGGGGACGGCTGCACCCATCAACGCCACAAAATATATGTATAAATACTAATCCTGGAGCGATTACCCAATAATATAAACCAAAGCATGACGTACTGTGTTGATGTATACATATGTGCATCTCGTGAAGTTCATGAACGTTCGAATTATAGTAATTACAAGCTGGGTACATGCAATGTACCAACATAAGCAAGGTTGACAATCAGAGCGGGTCAACTGTACATGCACAGTCAGCATGCATGTCAACACTAGGTTTATTTATTTAATTAGTCTATTAATATTAATTATACAAAGTCCAGACAGAGATGCAATGCAGAAAACCGATCGAGGGTTTGTCTTTTTGCGTTCTGTATATATGTATCGACAAAACGATTACGTACTGTATGTATCAACAAAACGACCTCGCGAGTGATTTTTGAATGACGAAAGACAGTGCACATGGCTACTCTTGTTTTTCTTTTTGCGTACTGTATGTAAGACGATTGCGGTTTTTTTTTTCTCTTTTTGAGGAAAACATTTCTAGATTTGAATATAAAAAGTTTAAACAATTGGATATGCTGAAGTTCTGAGTTCACTGTTGGATGAGTTTGGTGACGGAAAAAAAATAGTTGATCACTTAGACGCTATGTATCCAACGACTCTGTTATTACAACCATACTGTTTGGGAATTTTTGATTTTTGATTCATAATAAGTAGTGAATCGAAGAATTTAGTTTGATTTGGAAGGCAGCGCAGCAGGACGACAAGGCCCATGGGCTGTCTTTCTCTGTTACGGGGAGCCTATGGGCCATGAAGGAACGAACTGGCAATTGGACCATGATGGGCGGGGGGCGGGCCTGAGCAGAGAAAAGAGGAAGGAATCACAACATCCACATCATGATGTGATGTTGAATTCATTCATTCATCATGCATGCATTATTGTACGTTGGACCTACAGGGGACCACACTAAAGCACTTATAGTGCTCCTAATTAACATTGTCACAGATGACAAAATCGCATGGTCTTGATCGTCAAGAGATCAGTGGAGAGTGCCTGCCCATACTTACTCTCTGGGTCTTTTTTTTAGGAATACTTACTCTCTCGGTCTCTCCCTCCAAAATAGGTCTCCAAAATCTCACATTTTAAGTCAACCGAGCTTCAACTTTGACTGGATTTACTATAAAAATATAGGATATTGGTATTTGTTTATATATATTTTTTGGGTCAAAGTTAAGATTGTTTAGCTTCTCGAAATGAGAGATGGAAACTTATCTTGGTACGGAATAGGTAAATTACAAATAAATGGACCGGCCCTTATCATGGTAAAGGGAAGGCAACTGTTAGTCCAGATGCTGCCTGCCTGCATAAAGAATTAATGATGGGCCTTCCACTAGCCACGGCTGATGCGGGGGGCCACTAGTCAGCCATGGAGGTGGTGGGAGAGTGGCGGGCGACGGTTGGCGGCAACACCTAATGCTTGCGAGAGACAAACAAGAAGCCCAGCCCACCAACCCAGCTTACCAGCCCAACTACTATAAATATCACTCATTGGCTTGCCTAATGATCTCTTCTCCAAATTATGCGTGCCCAACAACCAGAGGCAAATATGATATGCCATGTCAGTTTAACCAGGACACATCCTAATCGTAATCAATCCACCTGATGAAATGTTAATGTAAGCAACTACCTGTTGCCGCCCGGCCTGCTGGTATGGTAGTGCTAGTACCATTTGGCCAGTAATAATGAATTCAAATCTGATCCTGATTGGATGTGGGTGAGTCATCATCAGAAAACAAGCAGCCAAATACTGTATGATGCTACTCACATAATACATGCCCAATAATGCAGGCCCAATATTTATATTAGCCCTAACTATATATATCCTTGGGCTGGCTATTCTATTCCATCCCATCTAGAAAGGCACATCATATTTGCTCCAAAATGAGAGAGAGAAGGGAAACCGACGAAACAGAAGGTTTTGTTGGCAACAATGACAGGTAGAGTGTAATAAGTTATATTAGCCTCGCATAAACAAATTAGAAAACAAGCTTCCTGAGGAGGGTAGCAAATTAAATAAATACTTCAGCTAACAGTATATAGAGTATGCTCCTGGCAAGCTAATTAAGCAAGCATTATTGCTTTATTAGCTAAAATAACAAGCTGAAACTAACCATGCACCTTCCATCTAGCATCAGACACCAGTAGCAGTAGAGTAGCTGGGGCAGGCAGGCAGGCAGCAGACAAGCAAAAAGACAATCATTCGTTTTCCTTTGGTGTCCCTTCCTTCCTTCCTACACCCCTGGCTTCTGGCCTGGCTCTCTACCTATATCTGGCCTCGCTTTCTCAGCATTTTCAATTCCATTCTCAGCTCCCTTCCCCCCAATGCTAGCTTGTGGAATAATTTTGTAGATATATCGACAATGCAATGTGCACCCAGAAAAATAAACAAAGGAAAAAAGATAATGTAGTAGGAAAAAGGAAGACCATCAGTACTACTCACTGTCAACCAACCAACCAATGTAAAAGAATTAAATGCATTTCCTGCTAATTCAAGTTTAACAGCATCATCATCTATGAATATGATGACCAGGAGGAGGAGAGAGAGGAGATGATCAGGGCATCAGGCATGTCATGCACACCTACCGTACCAAATGGCGTGCCATGGCATGGTATGGTGAAGAGAGAAAGAGAGAGAAAAAGAGAGAGGGAGAGGGAGATGGGGACAGACAAGTTGCTTACTGCAGTCCAGCGAGCGCGCGGCCCCGGGCCGGCTCCCTCCCTCCGGTGGTTGGGGATGCGCGCGGCTGCCGAGCTCAGCTTGCTAGCTTTTCTATCTAGTATTTTATATCTATATATCTTGCTTCCTTTCTAGTTGGGCGGGCAGTATCTTTTTCTTCTTCTTCTCCTTCTTTGTTTTCTTTTTTCTAAGTATATATATAAGTAAGTACAACCGAACTGAATGAAGAAGCCGGGCGAGCGGGCATGGCAGGCCGGAGGAGGTAGAGACGGCGGCGATCGTCTCCTCCATTCCCCTATCTCTTCCATTAATTGCCTGCTTGATGCTCGCCAGTGGAGAAACTCTCTTCCGGACGCCATTGATCCATGATCCATTGCTGTTGGCTGCCGGCCGGTGGGTCAGTCAGGACCAGAACGGCGCGCGGTGTGGGGTCCCCTTCCGCCGGCGCCCCTGCGGCCGCGCCCCGGCCGGGCCGTTCTTGCTGCCGCCGGCACCGGCCTCCGCCGCCTCGTCATTGCCATTGGCCGCGCCGCCGCCGCCGCCGCCGTCGGTGTCCGCCGCCGCGTGGCCGTTGCTCCTCTTGGTGTCCACCAACTGCGCGAATTAAAAGCAATGCAAAGTAAGGCAAGGCAGGGCCAGCCAGGGCGGCGAATTAAACGTGACCGAACAGAACGGAACCCAAGCCCCGACGCACGCCAGTTCCTTCCTTGGCATTGCCATTCATTCGTTCGTCCTCCCATGGCATTTTTCTTTCTTTCTTTGTTTTTTTTTTCTTTTCAAGAACAAGAACAAGAAAGAAAGCAAGAATCGTCGGTGCGTCAAGAAAGGCGCAATCTTTTTGGTGTTCTTGAGGTGCATTATATCGGGGAGGAATTCAATGAATGAATGAATAATGCGGGAGGAGGGGGCGGGTGGGTTGGTGGGCGGAACAAACAAACAATCGGCAACCGCAAGAAAGAAGAAGGAGAAGGAGAAAAGCAAGAGCACCTTGCATCCGAGGGAGCAGAAGCGGAAGGGGTCGAGCAGCGCGCGGCCGCAGATCTCGCAGTTGTAGGGGAGGCGGCGGCCTTGCCCGCGGCGCAGCGGCGGCGCCGCGCGGCTGCGGCCGCTCGTTGAGGAAGAGCACCCTGGCGCTGTTGATGACGTAGGTCTGCACGCCGGAGATGTCGAGGACGTCCTCCACCTCGGACACGCGGACGACGTCGTGGTAGGAGGACCGCCGTATCTGCTCGCAAGCGAAATCGAGAACGGATTATTAGCTCTGGAGATGCCGCATTGCCAATCCAAGAGCCGCAGGGCACGCAGCCGACAGAGGGGAAGGAGGAGAAGAAGAAGAAGAAGAAGAAGAAACGCCGCCCGGCCGGAGCTAGGCGGAGGAGGTACTACTACCTGGATGACGCGGTGGGAGGAGTGTCGGTGCGCGCGGCAGTAGTAGCAGAAGGCCGGCGGCGGCGCGCCCCTGCAGTCGAGGCAGAACATGTTGCACTCGTTGCGCGGGGACGCCGGGTGCGCGGCGCAGGCGAGGAAGAAGCGCGTGGCGAGGAGCGTCTCCAGCCAGTCGGGCACGGGCGCCGACGCCACGCGCCGCAGCATCATGTCGGACGCCGCCGCCGCCGCTGATGCCGGCCGGCCTCGCCCTCGCCCTCGCCCTCTCCGCGCGCCGCCACCGCTGATTGCGCCGGGCTGCTAGGAGACCCGGGCCCCGCGCAATGCAGGAGGAGCGCAATGGCCGCCGGCCGGCCGGCAAGAGACGAGGAGGGGAAAGAGGGCAAGGGAAGGGAAGGGGAGAATGGAATGGAATGGGGGCCGGGGGCGGATTGGAAGGTGGCGTGGGCTTTTCGCTGCTTCCGCTGGCTTCCTTTGCGTCTTGGGTTCCGCTCGCGTTTGGCCGCCCCGCCCTGGCTGGCTTTTGGCTTTGAGTGGTGGTGTGCTGGGAGGCGGAGCGGAGGATTTTGGTGCGCCGAGCAAATCCCACGCAGGAGGGAGACACGCAGCCCAGCAGAGCAGAGGAGGAGGAGTAGGTGCCTGTGACGGGTGGGCCCCGCCGCGCGCGCGCTTCCTTCCTCCGCTCCGCTCCTCCCGATGCGGATTCGGGCAGCAGTGTGGGTGTGTACTTGCTGCTGCACTGGACTGAGTGGGGGCACTGTAAAGAGGACTTGAGACCGCGACTTCTTCTTCGTCTGATGACTGACTGACTGACTGACTGATTGAGCCATCGATCGATTGGATCCCGCACCATCAGCAACCCCATTCCAGGCTACTACTCCTCTCTCTGTACTACTACAGTCTACTACTAGTAGCAGTAGCAGCGCACGCATGCTCATCGAGCAGGGTCAGGCCAGGTGATTGGCATGGCGAACTGGACTGGAGACCTGGACCATCATCAGGCCGTGCACGACGAGCCACTGACATGCTGTTGCCCACCGCCACTTCCAACTGCCTGAATGTGAATGAAAGTGACATGTATGGGGGCAGCAGAGCCAGTAGTCAGCCGGATCAAGTTTACTGCTGCTTCGTTGAGTAGGTTTACTTGTTTAGGTACAGGTACAGTGACGGCGCAGGGAGAAACAGCATGGACGGACATGCGGCAGCATTAAATAGCAGCGGCGGCTAATTGGAGCAGTTTGAAAGAATCAGAGAATTTCCGGCGTGCCGCAAACAATATTTACCACAAACAAAAAACTCCTCACTTTTCAATCTCTCACTGCAAAGTGTTGTTCGCCTCCCAGCATTAAATATAAATAAAAAAAATAACTAATTGCATAGTTAGGTTGTAAATCACGAGACGAATCTTTTGAGCTGGTTGGGCTAACGATTGGATAATATTTACCAAATAAAAAAATAAATATTATAGGACTTTTCAATATCTCTCCTCTCCCCATCTAAACAAAGCCTCAGGTACAGGTACAGTGACGGCGCAGGGACAAAAGAGGACATGGACGGACGGACATGCGGCGGCCGCAGCGGCGGCGGCGGCAGCACCTGAAAGAATCAGAGGATTTCCGGCGTGCCGCAAACTGACCAAAAAAAAGCTGACACTCCACTGCAGTCCTGCGCCTCCGCGTACGAGTAAAACTCAAAAGCTGCTTGCTTTCCTCAATTCCTCGCCCCCAACCAAAAGTGGCATCTTTTTTCAGTTTTAACCACGCAGAGTAACGCGAGGCAGGCACCGGCGTGTTTTCTGCCCGTTCTGCGTGGTGCCTGGTGCGCCACAAACACACGAACGAGCGAACGGACACAGAGCAGCAGCAGCAGCTAGCGGCCGGCGGCAGGCAACCAAAGTTTGGGGACAAGACAAAGGAGAAATGGCTTTCAGTTTCAGTTTCAACACGGCATTGCGTTCTTTTCTTGTGCGTGTAAAGCGCAAACCAACGCAAATGACGACCCTCTCGCTAATTGTCGCATTAACTTTTGTTTCTTTCTACTAACCGCAGCTACCAAATTAAAGCCGGCGTTGCGCGCGCATTGGCCGTCGTCAAGTCCATCGATCCATGAGTCCATCGACGCATCATCGTCGATCTGTCGAGTCTCTCTGTCTGTATGTCTGTTTGTCCGGTAATCAACTCATCAGCTGGAGGACTGGACACCTGATAGCAAAGGTCTCCGCGATCGCAATGCACGCATGCATGCTTTCTGCAAAAGTTGCAAGCAGGGATTCTTGTTTTCCTCATGCCTTCTTTGCTGCCGTCTCCATCTCATCATCTTATCTCCCTCTCGGGCAAGTAATTAAGCAGCAACTTGGGGCTTGGGCACTTAAACCACCCCACCAGGCTCCACCATCACACTATTTCCAATTGGCCCTGTTCGATTCAGCTTTCTAGTAGGCTTATCACCTGCTCGAACAGTGTTTTTCTCTCACAAAAATTAGTTATTTTAGCTTATCAGTCCTGCCAAATAGGAATTTTTTTTCTACCGCACTGTATATGTAGCCCAAGTCGTTTGAGTTTTGGTCTAACTCATTTTCCCCTAACTTTTACTAATTATATACATGTAGATGTTGGTGCATTTTCTACAAAGTTAAAGAAGTCTCTTTTCCTTGTACAAGCAAAAGAGTTGTGTAATATTTCAATAAAAAAACAAGAACTATGAGGCCTTGTTCGGTTATATCCCAAACCAAGGGAGTTGGAGGGGATTTAATCCCCCTACAAGTCAAATTTCACTCCAACCCCTTGGTTTAGGGTACAACCGCTTGAAGAGACAGCAGCCAACAAAACCCACTTTTAGAAAAGGGTATATATTAATTAATATTCTAGCCTCCGTATCCATCGATACATATAGCTTCCACCTTTGTTAATTACCGTGTACAATCTAGGTTTAGTAGGATTTTTGGTATTATTTGGAACTTCAATACAGGTGCAAGTGCAAGGGGATCATTAATCCTCATAAGAGAGTGTGCTGGAGATTGCCTCCAACTCCTCTCTTCCTTGTGTTGTACATGTGGACATTATTGTACTTTCAAGTATATTGGTTATTATGCCAAAAGCATGGTCAAATTTATCAAGAATTTGTTCAACGAAGGTGAGATCATTTGCCAGACACATAATTGCATATATCATCTCATATTGGATAATCCAATATTGCTCTTGCTACATAGCAACTTGTTTAGAAAGCCTTCTTGGGTGGCCCATTCTATATATTAGCGAATTCATGATTTACATAACTAGGATAAATATTCTTGGGATTATTTTAGCTTACAAACCACCCCTAGAAACAACACTTTTTAGGGTCGATTATATTAAGTGAACCACCCCTAGAAATATATCCATTTTAGAAGCTGATGTTGATATTTGTCCCTAAAAATATGATTTTTATGGGTGGTTGCTTATGTCAACCACCACTAAAAATTGGTGATTTCTAGGGTTGATTGACTTAGTCAATTATAGAATCAATTTTCAGAGGGTGGATGATCAAAGAGCTACAAAACAAATCATAAAATTGTAGTCGATGACTTTTAGGGAGCGGTTGACCAAATATACATAAATCATTTTTTCTTGTTTTTTATAATTTTTAAAAATTCTTTAAAACATATTTAGAGTTGGTTGACTTAGTCAACTTCCTATGGAAATCATTTTTAGAGACACATGACTTTACAATAAACCACCCCTAAATAAGGTGGGTTTTAAAATCACCCTTAAAAATGCCTAATTTCTACTGTCGATGGTTAGTGACGATTTTGAAAATCGCCCCTAATATAAAAATCAATTTTGACAGGCTCTAAAAATCTTTTGTGTGGTAAGATCTATATTAGTGATCTGATGAACTATAATATGGCTGATATATTGAATAAAATATATACCACAAATGGTAAAAAAAAGATATGGACCGACAAACCACTTATTTACCGACATGTATTTCTGCTTACATTGGATTCGATCACTGCCGAAATGAAGTACACACACAAGATGCCGAGCGACTCAATATAATGCCCATGTAGTTG
Source organism: Chrysopogon serrulatus (assembly GCA_015844335.1). NCBI lineage: Eukaryota > Viridiplantae > Streptophyta > Magnoliopsida > Poales > Poaceae > Chrysopogon > Chrysopogon serrulatus. Next base: position 35,470 of record JADLZL010004272.1, read on the forward strand.
TGTAGTAGACAACACATGCAGCAAGGGCCGTGGGGTGGTGGTGGGCAGGAAAATGATGGATGCCCGCAGCGATCACCAAGTCTGGCTAGCAGCTAGGACCACAAGAAGCTAGCGACCGGTCGATGGGTCAGCTGATGGAGCTACAAGCTAGGACGATGGATCACCCGCAACATCTATGACCTGTGTGTGCATGCTAGCTCGCTAAAGAAGAACTTCAGAAGCCCATACCATCGCCTCGTGTGCATGATCTGTCAGAACATTCATCTTTTCAGCGATGGATCGACCTTCCGGGTGCCAACAAAAGCTAGCAGTGCAAGTTATATATCGCAAGCTAAGGAGCTAGCTCAAGGAAGCTTCAGGGGGCTTTTGGTCGTCCATGCAGTGAAATCCATCGTTCCAGCTCAAAAGGTCTCTGCTGCTTACTAGCTTTCGTTATAAATGTCTGAAACTATACGTCCTCTAATGATTAGTGCCTACAGTACCTGCTAAATGGAGTGTTGTTCAGCACAAGCCATCACATAATTACAAGAGAATCCCTAACAGCTCCAAGCAGGCGTACTTTCTATCTTGGCATGTTTTCTGCATGCAGCTAAACGAGCTAAGGGAAAAAAAAGATACAGGTCCCTCCAGTAACTAATTAAAGAGAATCAGATGCGGACCCACCAAACATTAGGTCCATTACGTTAGTCACCGGTACTAATTGTGCTTGGCTATAGAAAAATTGATGATTTGCCTACTATAACTAAGAGCAGGACTAATAACACAACCAATATGTAGGCTGTAAAGATTCTTGTAGCCTTCTCACAGCCTGCCTGTAGAGTAGTTAGCCCTTCACTGTCAATATATGAATTACTTGTCTCTCTCACAGAGTTTCTCGGTTCTTATGTCTCAGCCCGCTCTAAGCTTATAGCCTGCTTTCCTTCCCACCGCCCGCTTTCCTTCCCTCTCCTCTCCTCTCCTCTCTCCTTCACCTCAGTATTTAGCCCTCACTACTGCAGAACAGGCCTTACAGTTTGCTATAATACATAATCTAGGGCTAGCTAAGACTAGGGCCATAGCCCTAGTGGCCCTAGTGAGGTCCATCACTGGAGAGAATTGTCATATACTTTGAACATCAATATGATCAACAATGTCCTGCTTTGCCTACCTGCTCCCTCCTCCGTACATTGAAAGAGAAAAATATATTAACGACTCTGATAACGAATTGATACGCCATCAATACAAGACATGTATTTTCATCAGGGACGAAGCCAGGAACGGCGTTAGCGGGGGCTAGCTTCCTCTTCTTCTTCCTCCAGCCCCTCCTTTCCTTCTTCTTCCTCCTCATGGTGGTAGGGGGGGCTTAGGCTGGGCTCTATAAGAATCATGGCCGTAGGGGGGGGGCTAGAGCCGGGTAGCGCCCCCCCACTGGCTACGTCCCTGATTTTCATGATGAATTTGATGAAACTAATTTGATGTTGTAGACGTTGTGCATGTTTTTTTCCTATAAATTTGACCAAAGTCAAACTGTACATTTTATTAATAAAATTAAACCTCTGATGGTTTGGCTGAAAGACTAACTATATACTACTAGTGATATGATATATTATTCAAATAAAGTACATTTGGAGAAAAACATAGATATAGGATTTCATAAGTGTTGTAAGCAAATAGTCGAATTATATACTCCCTCCATTAAAAAAAACTAAACTTTTGGACATGCACATGCTATTTAAATCACAGATCTAACTTATTTGTTAATGCCTTTTCTTATAACATACTTATGAACATAAGAAAAATAATATTGAAAAAAACAATACTTCATCCTGAGACAAATTTATCTGTATTGTTTTGAAATATCCAAACTCAACATGTTGTAACCAAAATTTGAAATGGTTGTTGATCCAAGGCAACCTAGCACTAAAACTTTTTCTTGAGCAAGTGGATGTTTATTTTACAAAGTTTATACCATCATATTTGTACACTACCACAAAAAACACTTTTATAAGACAATTTCTCTAATTAACAAAAGCAGGCACATCTAGCAACCCCCCTCCCCCCAGAAGGTCAAAGGCCTCCAAAAAAAATGCCTGTCTCTAATTTATAGAGACAGGCATATGATGACCACCTCTAAAAATAATTGATTAACAATCAATCACCTTAGATGTCCATATCTAAAAACCGCATTAAAAGAGGTGGCCAGTCTAAGCGTATCTAAAAACTAATTTTTCATATGTGATCATCTTAAGATGTTTGTCTCTATATATAGTTGAATCTAAAAATAATTTATGACTTTTCCATATGAACTTGGATGGAGACAACTTTAGCCCTTCACACGATCTATAACTTTGTAGTTAAAATGTTTTTGATTTGGAACTATTTAATGCCCTCAAAATAATATTGTTTTAAGTTATAGTGCTTGACAGGATTTAACTTTGTAGTTGAAACCTTTTCCCTTTGAGTTTACATAGTAATCAAAATATTCAATACAAAATTACAAAAAAAAATTTAAAAAATAGAATCTTCTATATGCTCAAGCGAAAGGAGATTTTTTTTTTTTTTTTTAATTTTCTGGAAACCATGAACTGGAGACAAACCCTTAAGAAGCTCGCCCATTGACTTTTAGAGAGGCAGATATCCGTGAATCGATTTTTAGAGGTGATCACGTTTGTACATGAGGATTAACTATGGCGCTTGGTTAGAAGTGGACAAGCTGCTCACATCCAAAAATAAGAAAAATGTCCACCTCTGAAAATTAACATTTTTTTTTGACAATAAACATGGTTTTATTAATTCAACAACAACGTGCTGAGATGATGTATACATTGTTCATACAAATTGATTGCAATAATATCCAGATCGGACAGGGAGAGCTATGATCAAATGAACAAGTGACCTCAGGAAAATGAGGCATAGAGAGGCTGAGACTAGAAGCCTGACGGGCTAAGGTGTGTGCCGTCTGGTGACATTTGGTTAGAGGCGGACGACCTATATGGCCACCTCCAAAAAATAAAAATTGTCTGTCCTTAAAAATGTTATCTATTGATGGTTCCACGTGCCTTTTAATATGATAGTTCTTTTAGCTATAGATGATACAACATGAAAGAAATTTAAGGTTAAATACACTTTCAAAGACATTTCAAATCAAAATAATAAGCTCTAAAATGGAAATCGCGCCGGTTCAAATTGAAATATTTGAGAACATACGTACTCCCTTGATCCTAGAAAGGAGGACGTGCGGGTCAAACATCCTTAGCTTTAACTATGTTTGTGAAAATGCATGCAATATTTATATCTCTAAATAAATTTATTACGAAGTATATTCAATGATCTATTTAATGATAATAATTATGTATTATAAATATTAATATTTTTTATATATAATTGGTTAAAGTTAAAAAATATTGACTTCTCAGAAAATGAGAATGACTTCTATTTTAGGACAGAGGGAGTATCAATTATCATTCCACATTTTGACCAAAATAAATGATTTGATCTTTTTTGATGAATAGAGAGGATGACTACTAGCTAGGACATCCGATAAAGTTGGAATAATAAAGATAATATTTTTTGAGATGCAAATAAAATGATAGATAATACTGGAAGACTAGAGGAAATACCATTTTGACTCAGATGGTGTATAGGCTAAGGGAAGGATATACCCACTACGTACACATGCATGCATGTATGGCGCATGGGAGTTCGCAGTGCTCGGACGATCGAGATCACTTTTAGGTTTTAGGATCAGGTGATGATGCCGCCGAAGACTTGTTAATTATATTCTATCGCATAGTTGCATCGCGTGCTAACTGTAGAGACACACACAACGGCAATTTGTGTACTTTCGTGTACTGCACGTACGTACGAGGCGTCCCTTAATAAACAAACCTAATCTGAAAAAAAAACTAGATTATTATGCATACCCATAATAAGGCGAATAGACTATGGCACGTGCTGCACTTGTAGGAAAAAATGATGACATCCGAATGCCTTTTCGATCGATCAGATGGCTCCTTGTAATCTGCCAACGAATAATAAGAAAAAAAAAAAAAAAAAGAGAAAGGAATGAATTCATAGTCGCTCAGCAGCCTAAGCTATATATATATATATATATATATATATATATATATATATATATATATATAGATATATATATAGAGCAAGTAGCTAGATAGCGTCGTATATGAAATATATACCGACATACGCATACTTGTATTGTATTGTATCGATCTCATATACACTGACAGAAGAATACATACATATAACACTACAGAATAATGATTATTGCAAGTTGGTAAGTTGGCAATTCCGATCCTTTCGTAGTCGATCGATCGAACTGGACCATGCATGCATGCATGCATTATTCTTTCCAAATATTAAACGCAATTTGATTCAAATGTGTCCAACTTTGCCATTTATTGCTAGCTAGAATTAATATATAATATTATTGTAAAATTTCTCAATGTATGTGCATTGTATATATACTTACTAGTACAATTACTATTACTATACTAGTGGTACGTACGTGTATAGATTATTAATTAGATGCATGTGTGCGTACAGAGCAAATGGCACATGCATGGCATGACTATACTGGCGCGGCGGTACTGTGTGAACTGTGAAGTAGTGTACGCCACAACATAATGTGTCCAGCTAGCTAGGCACCAAAGGAAACCAGGAGACATTCTACCTTCCTAGCTACAAATACACACACATGCATGGCATGACTATACTCTAGAGAAATAACTGCCGATAATTTTTATACATAATAAGTATCATTGATTAGTTTTATAATTAGTATCATCGAAAATATTTTTTGAATATAGTTTTTTTAGCAAATTTAGATATATAAATATTACACTTATTTTCTACAAATCGAGTCAAATTTGTGGCACGAACATCTAAAACGTCATCTATATGGGACGGAGAGAGTACACCACAATATAATGTGTCCAGCTAGCTAGGCACCAAAGGAAACCATGAGACATTCTACCTTCCTAGCTACAATGTACACAAATGCATGTCTAGATCACAAAGTACACCACAAGATCCATCCGGCCACCAGTTCATCATCTTATTATTAGCTACAGTAGCTAACTGAGATTGTGTGAAGTGTATTTAACCAACGCAAGTACACAGGCCTACCTTGAAAAAAGTTGTGTGTGAAGTGTACGTAGACGTACCTAATTCATTCAGTGATCGATCAGTTTGTTGAAGTTGAAGGAGTACCAGCCGGCAGTAGCTAGCACTCTACTATTCTCTGCCCTGCCTGCCTGCCTCCCTGTCATATACTACTAGCACGTACAGTAGAGTATGCAGTCTAGAATTCATTCTAAGATTGTGTTGATGTGAACTGGGCACTGGAAGTGGTACACATTATTATATTGTATTGTATAATTAACTCCAAATATATATATGCATCACGCGCGCGCCAATAATGCACGCAACTAACCAATCTAACCACCGGTAGATCATCAGTTAAAACAGCTCGAGAAATTCTCTTACACGGCGAACTGATACAAATTACGTACAAATGCAAATATATAACTGATGGAATATATATGCCGCTGCTTAATTAATAGTTTCTACTAGCTAGCTAGATGGCTTACCTAGCTAATTTGCAGCTGCACAGCATATATGGATCATATATTGATATAAGGGCATGTTTGGATTTATTTGCCATGGCTAAAAATTTAGCTCCTAAAGTTTAGCTTCTAAAGATAGATGTTTAGATCTAAGTGCTAAAATGTGCTTAAAGGTGTGTGAGAGAGAGGAGCGAGAAAGAGAGTAAATGTACTTTTTGCCAAGTTTTATTAGGCCTCTTGAGGAGCAAATGACAACAACAAATATTTTCCCAATTTACTAAAATTTACCATATATATTTGGTTCTTTTGGCAAATTAAATGATAAAAAGTACATGGCAAAAAATTTATCCATGAAACCAAACGTGCCCTAAATCATTCTGCAGGTGTCTGGATGTTTGGTAGAGGTATAGTAGTACTACTGATTGCTGCTGCTACTATATACAATATACTTGCTGCCCTTCTAATTGTCATGACTAATCACTACGCCAAACACATACGTGTAGTCCCTCCGTCACTGAAAGAAGTGATTTCTAGAGTTATCTTAAGTCAAATTTTTTAAACCTTGCACTGGTACAGAAAATATTTTTACAGGCGGTGCTAGAAGCATCTTCACAGGCGGCACAACCCACCGCCTTTACCAGGGGCCAGTACAAATCGACCACAGTACAGGCGTTGGATTTTGAGCGGCCTGTGAAAATTCGGTTTTCACAGACGGTTCACTTAGTCGGCCGCCTGTGTAAATATACATTTACACAGACGGCCGACTAAGTGAACCGCCTGTAAAAATCGTTGCCTAGAAAACACGAAAAAATAGTAAAAAATATTTTTAAAAAGACAAAAAATATTTTTGAAACCGGGAGAGGCACCCACCCACCTGTCTCCGTCGAAGTCAGAAGTCGCGTATTTTTTTGCGTACAATCGCGCGCTACGCGGCCGGCGGGATTCGAAGCCGCGACCTCGGCCTCGCGCGATCCCTCCCTTACCACTGCACCACACACTCACTTGTGACTATTCCTCATTTTTGTTCCCCGCATATTATACAAACCCAACGGAAAATTGAATATTTGAGTGTCCAAATGAATTCAAATGAAAAAGTGGTGAACTACAAAATTTCATAACTTTTCGAGATCTACAACTTTCATTTAGAGTGTTTCTCCATCCGAGGTTATTTGCAAAATTTGAATTTCAAATTTAAAAATTTCGGTCGTAGTTTTCCATAAAAAGATGAATTCAAATGAAAAAAAAAGTTGTCGACTACAAAGTTTTATAACTTTTCGAGATCTATAACTTTTATTTTAGGAGTTTTTCCATCCGAGGAAGTTTGAAAACTCAAAAAAATACAATTAACACAAACGGTTTACAATGAGGACCGCTTTGTGTAAATACAATTAACACGGGGTGGTTCTCTATACAAACCGCCTGTGTAAAAACTGCAATTTTCACAGGCGGTTTACAATGAGGTCCGTCTGTAAAATGCTATTTACACAAGGCGGTTGTTATTGTAAGCCGCTTTGTGTAAATGGACAGTTTACACAAACGGTTAAGTTAAGAGAACCGCCTGTGTAAACATATTTACACAGATAGATCTTTTGATGGGCCCACAGAATTTTTTCTACTGGCGTCATGAAATTGTGAACCGCCTGTGAAAAAAAAAAATAAGGTGCCAGAAAAAATGATTTTTGTACTAGTGTTGACCGAATTTTAAGGAAAAGACATTAAAATTTATGTTATCAAATTAGTATCATTAGATTTACCATACAATATATTTTTATAATATACTCAATTTATGTTATAACTGTTGTTACTCTTTTCTATAAAGTTGATCAAAGTTAAAAAAAATTAACTGTCACGGTTTCTGTCTTTCAGGGACGGAGGTAGTGTATTGCTAGCTAGTTGGAGTAGTTCAGTAGCTAGCACATTAGCATGACTTGCCAACGGCAGGACAAAATATATAGTACGGCATTGTGCGTTCAACTGCATATATCTCGACCTGAACCAGTTGCCTTGTGGCATTCAAAACTACTTGCCTTATGGCATCATTCTTTCAAAAATAAAACCCAATAAAAAAAACCGTACTTTTATACATACAGTATTTCGGCCTGAACCATATATAACCTATCGACACTAGCTGACAATATTTTTTCTCCAAAACATAGGAGGTCTGCATTTCTTTGTATTAATATGGTAGCTAGGAATAACGTGGTCCGCAATATTGGGCAGAATTCCACAGCACTCAACGGGCCAACCTTGCCAACCCAAAGTTAGCTGCGTCGTCTAGCTAGCTAGCCGGCTGAAATTAATTTGTAGAATAAATACCATAATGGGCCATCGGTCGCTTTAGCATTTGTGGCCCTACGTACCTCACATGGATAATTTTTTAGCTATATAAATAGAAAAATAATCAAGAAATAAAAATTTGGTCAGTGCTGATGTCCCAGCTTCACTGCTAGCTGTGTACTTTCTTAACATCGCTTGTCTTGAACATACACGTACCTCATTTCAATCTCCAAATGCCAGAGTTAAGCTGCCCCAAAAGCATGTATCATGTATGCATGCATATGCATGCCCAATAGGAAGCATGGAAGGAGAACCCCGGGAGAGACAGCATATATGCACTTCAGGCAGTTAGGTTCAGTGCAAATTCATTTAAAAGGCTTATGTCTTATGAGGCACATGCATGCATGCATGGCCCAACTGCCGATCGATACGGAAATGAATTTTCAGTTTATGATAATACTTATAATTTTCTAAAAGTATATAAAGAAGGTCAATATATATGGTAAAAGATTTATATTAACACTATACCCACCATTAAAATATACAGGACGTTTTATATTTTGGAAAAGTCAGATGATGATGTATTCCTTGGAAATGTAGGAGGTATAAGAATTCAAAAAAAAGAGCGTCAAGCATCATGCCTAAACTTGCCCACTAGTTAGTACAATATATTCCTAAACTTATAACCACCACTACGCCATAACCTGCAATCATTGCCGCTTTGTAACCAGCCTTCACTGAATCTGGTAGTGGGTAATCAACATTGTTGCCTTGGTGTTTTACTGTTGGCTGGTATTACAATCTGGTAGTGGGCAATTGGCATTTTACTGACTACTGCCACTATTAAAATGGTGGGATTCTCCTAGTGTTTTTAAGTGGTAATAAAACACTACCACTAGTCAAGCACATGGAAATCCTCACTAGAAAACGTTTCGTAGAGAAAGTTTATACTAAATTTTAAATACCCAAACACTAGAAGAAACCCATCTCATTGGAAAAATTAGAAAAATCTGGTAGTGTTCACCTAGCAGTTTTTCACAAAAGAAATAAAAAGAAAAAACACAAAGAAAGAACAAATCGCCTCGGTGGGCTGCCAGAAAAGGTGTGGACAGACGTGAAGTGGATCGGAGTTAATTGTGTTGAAAATAAAATTTGGGTTTAAGATGCATGTTCTATCATAAATAGTCTAATAACTAGCTGAGTTATGCTTAGAATCTTATAAACCAAACAAAATATCTTAGAATATCATAAATCAAACAAAATGATTGGATCGTCATACAGTTCCTATGATATTCTTACAGAATATGTATGCGTGCTGCTGGCTATACCTTCCTGTCCATATAAAAAACCGAGGAACAAAAACTGTTCCAAACATGTGGCGGTTCTTCTCTTCATTACATTGATGATGAGTATTGATCGTTATATATAATTAAGCTAGCAGGGATATAGAGCACTCACAGAATTGTGCAACGACCCACACATGCATAATGAAGGGTATGGCATGGACGGTAGGGTAGCTGGGCGTCGCAGTTGCACACATTTGCCGCTGCATAGTCGCTGTCGCTGTCACGCCGACCGACGGCGACGATGACGACGGCCGACGGGGGAGGCACGAGCGCAGCCATGCCCATGCATGGCAGCACCGGATCAACAACTGGGCTTCAATTCCTTTCTTATAGTCTAGTGGAAAAAGTCTACTTTAGGCCCCTCAACTTTCTCAAAAGTCTACATGTCATCCCTCGAACTCTAAAACTAGATAAAACATATCCCTCAACTTTTAAAACCGTTCATATTATATCCCTTAGCGGTTTTCGATAGTGGTTTCGCTTTTTATTATTTTGGTTGAATCTTTGAAAAATCATAGTAAATCGAAAAAAAAATCCTAAAATAGAAAATTTAATTTTGTTGGACTTCACATAAGTAGATCTACAGTGAACATAAAATATGTTATACTTTGGTATAAAGTTTTTATTGTAGCTTTAGATACGTGCATTTTTATAATTAAAATAAATTATACAAGTAAAAACTTTGTACTAAAGTATACCATATTATATGTTCACCATGTAGATCTACTCATGTGGATTGCAATAAAATTAGATTTTCTATTTTATAATTTTTTATAATTTAATACGATTTTTAAAAAATTTAGCCAAAATAAATAAAAAAGGCAAAACCATTGTTACTGTAGCAAAACCACTATTAAAAACCACCGAGGGATGTAATATGAATGGTTTTAAAAAGTTGAGGGATGTGTTTTATCCGGTTTTAGAGTTTAAGGATGACATGCAGACTTTCATGAAAGTTGAGGGACCTAAAATAGATTTTTTTCTAGTCTAGTATAGAGAAAAAAAAGAGTAATAATTTACATTGGCTGGGCTAGTTGCAGTCCAAACTAGAGGAAAAATGGTTGTTGTCGTTGTGTGCGACATTGATCTGATAAGGAAATTGGGCCAGGTAGCCCATAGGCCACACACAAATGGCAGTCGGCCCAGTCCAAGAAAGCATAAATTGTAGCCCATAGCCCATATGACATTTCATTTGACAAGAAAATCGGTCCAGGTAACCCATAGGCCACAAATGGAAGTCGGTCCAGTCCAGAAAAGCATTATTGTCGCTCTTCTTTTTTTTTTTAATGAAAAAACAATATTGCTGCAAGTGTTTTAATAAAGAAACAAAATCCAGCTTTTGTGTCTTTTTAAAACATGATGAGGATTCAACCGTTTATCGCAACAATTTATCCTAATATAAAATAAGCTCAACTCAAAGATCAATTCTAACATTATTTATTTTGAGAATTAATTCTAGCATTATTTGACCATCCAGAAAGTATAACTTATTGTCGTATCCCTGTTATATTTACACTGTTGTAGCTGCGTCTAATGTTAAATGTTATATAGCTAATACGTTCTCTGAGCGAAATAAGAAATTTGCATTAGGGCCTTGTTTAGATGGAAAGTGTTGGAAAAAGTTGCAACTGTAGCATTTCGTTTGTATTTGGTAAATATTGTCCAATCGTGGCCTAACTAGGATTAAAAGATTCGTCTCGTGATTTACAACAAAACTGTGTAATTAGTTATTTTTTCACTAACATTTAATGCTCCATATATATGGGTAGAAATTGATGTGATGGAGAGAGAGTGGAAAAACTTGCAACTTTCAGTGAAACTTGCATGGAACTAAACAAGGCCTAGGATTGCTTGCGTGCTTAGGCACTGGTTCTGAATGCTGGGAAAGGGAAATTATGTGGTGGGGAAGAAGCTGACGCAAACAGAACTATACTATCTCATTCACTGCATCTCAATTTCAATGGCGTGATGGACTATCACATCCAGAACGCAAACACATGTAGTCCTTTCTTCTCCGGATAGGTTAAGTTCCCTTTCAAGCTTGAATATAAGACATTCACACTCGAAAGAGAAACGTTTGAAAAGGCCAGCCAGACATAGACAGACGACGAACCATACTTTTTTTTATAAAGAGAAAAAAGGTTGAAACTTAGGAGTTGCACGGTTAGAAATTCTTCACCAGAAGATAAAAAAAACCTGCCGGGGAAGTAGATGAACACAATAATTACACAAGTACGTGCTACAAGATGAGTCAGCAGATTGGTTTAGAACCTATCTACTCAGGTTTGAATCTTTGGCACGGATGTTCATCTTTTTCTAGAATTATTGCAGAATTTAACAACGGTGTTCTTTGCGACATGCCTATCACCGACGAGTCAAAACTAGCTAAGGGTCATTTGCTAGGACTCCAGCTCATACTCCTTATATGTAGCATTCTTATCTATTGAAGCTAAAGCTATTTTCAAAACTAGGTTTGTAAGCAGGGACGAAGAGAAGGGGGGCAGGCAGGGGTCTAGCCCCCCCCTCTAAGGTTGCACAACATATGCTAATACTGCTCATTAGTTCTACTAATCCTAGAGATTATATATAGGTAAAAATTTCTCCTTAACTAAAATAACAAAAGTTCAATTAGGAATAAATACTGTTGGCACGCGAAATTGATCCGCGCAACAACACGATAACTATCGCACTTTCGTGACGACGGGCGATTGCTTTCCAAGCAAAGCAACAAAGGGTCCTCGCTTTCGTGGAGGGGAGCCGACCGTTTTTCAGCGCAAAACAGCAAAGATCAACCAAACCCTAGGGCTGTTAGGGCTTAGCAAGATCTGGAAACTAAGTGCTGGAAAAAATAGAACACAGAAAATAGATTGATTTTTGTGTGTCAATTGATCAGAACGTTTTCCAATCGGCCACAGCCTTTAAATAGGTGGCTGGTCTTTGCGGTGATGTTCTAGGACTCTAACAGATACATATATTATTATACATCGAATAAAATATGTTTATTTCTCCTAATCCTCTTGATTCCGTTTGGCCCTTTACGGTTGCACCTGAGACATATGACGGCATTACGGAATCCAAACAGAAATTGTCCCCTCAGGCCAAACGACTAATGTATGCAAAATCTTTTCTTGATCTCCCTTCCGGTTTCTTCATTGCTCTCCTTTCCTTCACGTGCACATCAGCATGTATTGAAGTGGTTTAGGATCTCCATGCGGCATATATCCTTGTTCACCAGCGCAAATAGCCACGCACCATCTTCTTTTCTGATAATATCCCAATACCAAACTCCACCAGCCGGCACCTGATCATCCAAAAGAACTCTACACGTACACTTTTCAGCTCCTTCCTTATATGTCTGCTCGAGCACAACTAACAAATTAAATAAAATATTTGTTAGCAGCCGATTTAATTTATGAGCAAAAGTAAATCGGCCAGTGGAGATATTTATAGTAACTAGAACAGTATAATGTTAAAACCCAAATTTAACACCGAATCTGTCCAACCAAATTATGCCATCAACAAATACATCTCTATATTGTGTATTTCTTATGTTATATCTCCGGACTATATATTATTCATGAGGCTAGATAAACTAAATATAAAGTGAACCAAGTAAATATAAAGTAAACCGTTGAAGCCAACACCAATGTTTGCCATTTAGCTTGTTTACATACCGTTTAAACACTACACAGTGCTTGCCATTTCCGTTTAATCAACCACCATTTATCCTGTTTAATCAACCGTTAGCCTGTTTTAGTGACCGTTTAGGCTGAATAATGGCTAAACAACAAGTGATTGATTGTTTACGACAATAGGTTTTTTTGTTGTTATTGTAACTACAGCAAAAAAAATTGCGAATTATTTCTAGTGATTTGCCCTTTTGATTATACTAGTGGGTTGATGGTTGTCTAAAATCATCTAAACATTTAGGGCCCTTTGGAGTGCAGGATTTTCACAAAAGTTGGTATAGAAATTTCACAGGAAAACAAAGAATCAGGGAAAATTCTGGAATCCAAAGGGGGCCTTTGACATTTGAAATATAACAACTCTTATTTTTTTTTGTATAAACACTTGGGGGAATGGAACCCCTCTTTGTGAGGAAGAAGCCGGAGAAACCCTCTCTTGGACTCCGGCTCCTTAGTAAAAAACGGCTCTGACTCTTTTGGACTTCTTGCAATGAACCGTGTTCTCAAATGATCATCTGACAGAGCTTCCTGTAAGAAGCCGTAGGAAGTCAGCGTTAGAGCCATGCAAGTAGGACCTAAATTTAAGATTTGATTGGAAGTATTGTGGCAGAACCCTCTAAATTACATGGCCCACGAGCACCTGACATTGTCCTTAAGACCTTTGTCAGCCGTACTTGCGTACCATATAACCTAGAATGTTCCGTCGGGTGAACCCCCGATAAACCACGTTTCCTCCAGGATCGATACTTACAGAGACATCACAGTATTACAACAATTTTCATACAAAATACTAGGGTAGCGGAAGACTTACAATAACTTAATTTACAAACTTTTTGTCAAACTCATACAAACCAGAGTAGCGTTATTATAAAACAGCGGAAGTATCATTACTTAACTTTATTACAATCACACAACGAAAGTGCCCTGCCCACGGGCCACTCAACCTATTCCTCGTTAGATCCTTCCTTGATCACCGTCATGCAACAAGGGCCGTAGCACACTTGTTCACACGGTTCACCTGCAACAGGGGTTAAACAAACCCTGAGTACAAAAAGTACTCCGCAAGACCTACCCGACCAAAAATTGGGGAGAAGACTCAGGAATGCTGGCTAGTGGGAATCAAGGTAAGGCTTTAGCAAGATCAAATGACACCTTTGCAAAAAGAGACTAAGCCAATCCTTACTTTACTACATCAATCACTTGTCAACCATGTTTCGGATTCAAAACTTTCCATCATCAACTTCCATTATTACTACGATGCTGGTGCTAGGATCAAGTCTCCCATATCGTGGAGCAACGACGATTCGAATCGCTTCATATACCCAGCTGGGGCTTCCTAGCCACACGATGTATGCAGGACCGAACATCTTACATACATCAACTCACGTTTGCATTTCTCCAGACCAGAACGGATCCTAGCCACGAGAGTACAGTATCCCACCTTCCTACGCCGTCAGTCACAACCGTCGACAGGTATACTCGTAGTGTGGGTACACGCTACTTCCCGTCCCGGTTGTCCGTTCTCGCATGGATCATACAAGGGAGCTTACCGCCATTAGCATGCGACTAGTACTATCCAATAACCTCATGATCCAAGGGCCAAGGCAACGAACGGTGTTTAACCGACTCACAAGTGGACGACACTACACCAGGGCACTAGCCCCTCCTGGTGCAAGTCACTCCACCCGGTCTCGATTTACTCATCATCATGCTCTTGCTGCGTACCCTTGACCCGATCAAAGTGAAGGGATACCAACAAGTAACATCAGGTTTTCATAATTGCCCTCAACGGGGATTTTATTATCACACTTCGAAAACATTTTATTTATAAAGCCTATGCTATCAGCAGAGCGAAGCATATACTAAGCATTTTATAAATCAAAACAGGTATCTAGGATAATATATCAAGGTACGGTAAATGCATCAAAGTAGGATATCACACAACTCCTACACCTAATGCATTATATCATCACATGAAAACATAAAAACTTTTCGAAATATAAGGACGAGTTTGTATGCATCCGGGGCTTGCCTTGGGGCTCGACGAAGTTAGTAGCAGCGATGACACTGTTGAGATCAAGACCAACCTCTTCACGCCGAACACCTTCTTCAGACGGCACGGCTACACGATTGAGATGCATGATCACAATGCAAGTAGTAAAAAGAGCATGCGATAATGATGCAACGATTGTAAACCTATCTTGAGTACAACTTTCCTTCACGGTATAGTTGCACTAAGAAGGTATAACTAGCGTCGACGACGACGGACTAACGATACGCAATCAACATAAAATGCCGAAGGTCATTAGGGTTAATGACCTAGGGTCATCACTCAATCCCAAAATCAAGCAGTCCTAATAGTGATTAAGGGTGATTACTAATTTATTAACCATTTTTACAGTCGTTGAAAGCCACTAATTAACTTACTGATTGGGGATTAATTAAACCCTAATCAATTAAAAGAATTAACTAATTAAACATTGATTAATTAAGGTATTAATTAAGCATAATACAAAACTTAATCAAAACAAGATCAAATTTTATAATTAAGATCATTATCATCTAAATAGCACACAAAATAAAATTCATGATTTTTTTGGACTTATATTTTATTTACTAAAAATCATGGAAGTTACCTTTATGAATTTAAAGAGCTATTTTATTTATAAACAAAAATTACAGGAAAACTGAAGTTAACATTTTTCATGTGTAGAGCATCACTCAAGGAAAACAGAGCATATTTTTACACATTTTTAACTGCCCAAATAAAATTATAACAAAATTGTGAAAACTCAACATTTAAAAACATAAAGGAAAAAGAAAAGCACCTCCCCTCCTTCGCGGGCCTTTGTGCGGCCCGGTCGGCCTGCTTAGCCTAAACCAGCAGAGGCGGCGGCGGCGTGCGGCTCCCTCCCCTTCCTCTCCCCGACAGGCGGGGCCGGCCTCGGCCTCACCCCTCTCTCTCCTTCCTAGGGGAGCAGGGGAAAGGCGGCGCGGCCGACGGCCGTTCGCCCGGGCGGCAGCTCCTCCGATGCAACTAACTACACCAACAGGCTCCTCACCGAGGCGAACTTCGACAAGGTACGATACGGCTATAACGCTCCACCGGAGCACACATGACGGCGACCGCGGCGGCTCGGGCACGCCGGAGCACGTCGGACTCACAGTGTTCCGGCCAACCCAAGGCAAAAACAACGTAACCAACGTCATAGATGGACTCAGGAGCTTACTACGAGCACGATGCGGTCACGGATTCAAGCGGGGGGAGGGAGAGTGTAGCCGCATGATGGAGGTGAGCTCGGCCCGGCGCAGATCCGGCGGCGGGGACGGCGGCGTCTCAGCGTCCGTGCGGTAGAGACCGAACCGGCGGTTCGATGATGACCAGGGACTCAAGTTGAAGCTTGTGATGGTGTTGGTTTGGATGGAGGTGCCCAGAGTTGGCCGGACCGCAGCGAGATGGTCACGGCAGCGCTGGCGACCGGAAAGAGAGAAGACGACGTCGCGGGAGTACCTCCGGCGATGTCAGGCTCTAGGATTGGATTCTATGGAGTCGCAGCAAGGTTACGGAGCTGCAGGCAAGAGCAATTGGAGCGAGACAGCGTGGTGGTCGTGAATTTTGCCGGTGACCGAGAGCAAAGCAACGGCGGCGGCGGTGAAAAGAAGAATCTTGATGGCGACGACGACCACGACCTTTTATAGAGCGACGAGGGCACGGTGAGGTGGCCAACAACTTCACGAACCTGGCCAGGTGGTTGGCGTCGCGGTTCAGCCGGCGACGACGCTAGAAGAGCCACGGCGGCGTCCACCCGCCGGCATGGCAACGCGCGAGGTGGCACCCCCTCGGTACTGTAGCAACCAGCCAGCTCAACATTTTCTTTTTCAAAATTACTCCAAAAATTTGAATAAAAGTTGAAAAATTCCAAAAATACAGATTGCTCAAAATTTAATTCTCTACAACTTTCATTAAAGAAGTTTTGTTAAATTTCAATTATATTTTGAATTTGCATTTCAAATTCAAAAAGAGGGCAAAACCTTAATTTTAAGGATTTCAAAATTACTTTTGATTTTTGAATAAAAGATGAAAATCTCCAAAAATAAAAGTTGTTCCATTTAGCAAGATCTACAACTTTCATTTAGGAAGTTTTTCATGAAACCAAATAATTTTTGAATTAGAGTTTAAAACTCAAAGGGGGCATTTTGCAATTCAAACAATTTTTGAAATTACTTCAAATTCTATTCAAAAACTTAAAAAACTTTATATACCAAAGTTGTAGAGATCAAAGAGATGCACAAACTGTATTTTTGAAGTTTTACCAAATTTTGAATATTTTGAGGTGAAATTGTAAAAGGGGCAAAAAGGCTTTTAAATTTTGGATTTTGAAAAGGATTTTCAAATTGGATTTTTGGGCAATTAATTAATGATGTTGTGGTACTTTTCAAACCCAACCAATGGCACACTTTCAAAGTACAAACTTCATACTTTGAAATGGCACCAAAGTTTGGTAACTTTTATTTAGAAAATTAATTATGGTTAGCTCCTCAAAAGTGAATTTGAAATTCAAACCCACCACTTAACCAACTAGGGTTAGGGTTTGGGATTCGGATTTCGAATTCAATTTTGATTCTTGCTTCTGCATCATTTGACTTGTAAAACTTGGTTAGGGTGTGAATCAAAGTTAGCCAAGCACTTGCAAGCATCAAGGTTGGTTTTAGTTGATTGCTTTTATAAACAAAATTAACATATGGGTGAAACTTAAATGGCATACACATACACATACAATAAGAAAAAGCGTAAAACAAACCCTAGAATTTAATAAACTTATTTTAATGGTTTGTATTAGGGTTTTCTAATGATGGATGCTTATGCAATGATGATGATGACATGGCAAGGTTTAGGTTAACGTAACACCGGGGTGTTACAAGTATCGTTCTTGCTTCTTCAGAAGTTATCAAATGCTTTCAATTTTGACCAAATATATATAACAAACCATTAATGTTTGTGGTCTAGTTTTTTTAATCGCCTTGGTTACTTTGCCGTTTTAATAAATTTCTAGTAGAGGTCCCCGTGGCCTCTCCTGTTCCCTTATAAAAAAGTATCATAGATGAATTGCTGAATACATTTTGTAATTCATTTATTTAGAGACGTAAATATTGCTAATATTTTTTAATAAATTTAGTCAAGTTTGATTAATAACATGAATTCAACAGTGATATTTATGTTAGGACAGAGAGATTATTTATGAAAGGTGAGAGTACATATATAATATATTAATCCAAGTATGTCAAAATTAAATAAGCTGTCGTGGGGTGTTCCATTTCGTGATAGCCTAGCATGCCGGCCGGCAGTTAGTAGGGGCCGCCTCTGAGCTTGATGTTATCCACACTTCACTGCATGTCTGTCCAGTACTGAAAAGACGGCGAAGAAGTCCGGTGCAGCACTGCAGTGCGCTGCTTCTGCGTGTGAAAAATGAAGGTAGTAGTATTGGAGTGCTGTGCACTGCATGCATGCTTCTCTCTGCGGCCTTGTTTAGATGCAAACGGTTAGAAAAAGTTGCAACTATAGCATTTCGTTTGTATTTGACAAATATTGTCCAATCGTGGCCCAACTAGGATTAAAAGATTCGTCTCGTGATTTACAACAAAACTGTGTAATTAGTTATTTTTTTCACTAACATTTAATGCTCCATATATATGGGTAGAAATTGATGTGATGGAGAGAGAGTGGAAAAACTTGAACCTTTAGGTGAAACTTGCATGTACTCCTACGTACTCCGTACTCCAGTAACATACTACTCCGTCCCAAAATAATAGTCGTTTTTTGATTTTTTTTGTGCCATAAGTTTGACTCAATTTGTAGAAAATACGTGCAATATTTATATCTCCAAATAATTTTGTTAAAAAACTAGATTCAAAGATCTTTCCGATGATACTAATTATGATACTAATCGATAATATTTATTATTTATAAAAATTGCCGGTATTTGTTTCTCGGGAAGCGAAAGCGACAGTTATTCTGGGACGGAGGGAGTATGAGCTCAATTTGTGCGACGGCCGACGGACACGAACAGTACAAAGCAACAGCTGCATTTGATGCGTACTATAGCTAGGAGGACTCAACGAAGGACAGAGAGAGAGAGAGAGCCGACACATCCTATCATGTCAACAGTGTCGTCCAAGCATTATTGCGCTCCATCTTTGTTTTGTTCATGCCAATGCAGTGTCAAAAGTTTTATGGGTTTTTAGATACTAATAAAAAATAAATTATAGAATTTATTAGAAAACCACAAGATAATTTTTATAGTAATTAATCACTCATACCATATATGTTTTCATATTTTTGTTCGGATTCGGATTCAAATACGGATAGTATCAATTATGCCGGATAGGATACGATTGGATATCGACATCATAAATATGCAATTTGAGTATTCGGATACAAATACGGTACCGGATGTTGAATGTTCGGATTCGGATACGAACGGATAAAAACCCCTCTAAATGAATTCGGTCTCGAATACGATCGGAAAATATCCGTACCGTTTTCATCTCTAATTAGCATATATTTACTGTAGCATCATATTATCAAATTATAAACTAATTAAGTTTAACAATTCATCTCATAAAATAGTTATAATCTGTATAATTATTTATTTTTAGTCTATATTTAATATATATGTCTAAAAATTTGATGGGACAGGATAAATCTTTTGGCCTGTCTATCCATTGAGCAAAAAGGAGATGGCCATTATTTGCAGCTATTGGAGTCGTCGATGCATTTCGATCCTTCGTTGGCCCTTCGCTGCGTGTACGTTACGCACACTACTGCACGAACTTGGGCTATCGTTTAGTGCTGGATCCGAAGGCTAAAGTTGAGTTCTTGTCACAGGAGAACTAAACGAACTAATTACAAAATTAATTTTTATAGATAGAGATTAATTCATGAGATAAAATTATTAACATTAATTAACTCATCATTAGCATATATTTATTGTAACATCACATTAGACTTAATAAATTTATCTCATAAAATAGTTTCAAACTGTGAAATTAGCTAGTTCTATAACTAGTCTATATCTATATATAATGCTTTATATCAATATGAAAGCATGGTGACGGCGTGCTATAGATGAGCAACGGGCCGGCACGGCCCGGCCCGGTCCTGGCCCGTGCCTGGCACGGCCCTATAAGGGCATGGCCCTAAAGGGCCCTAGGGCCACCGTCTTGCCGTCTTTGCGGTGGGGCTTCGTGCCCTACCGACGACCAGGCCTTGTCCTACGGGCCTGTTTCCGTGCCAGGCCGGCCTGAAAAGCACGGCCCATACTGCAGGGTGGGCCCGCCCATGGCCTGCGTCGGGAGGACAAAGGCAGCTCGAGGTTGCCCGCCGCCTCTAGGGAGTTGCACTGTAGTGCCGTTGCCGCCCGGCGTGCTCCACTCCGGGGAGGTGCCAGCCGGGGTCGCCGCCGCCCACTCCCGAGGTGGCGCGGGGGCCGCTGCCGCCGCCGGGGAGCTCAGCGGCGCGCGGCGCTGTAGGCCGCCGCCGCCGGTGCGCTCAGCGTGGGCGATGCACTGGGCGAGGGCACGCCCGCGGTGCCTTCTCCGCCTTGAGGGCGCGGCGACTAAGGGGCCGCCCGAGGGCACTCCGCCTAGCGAGCTGCGTGCGCCTTTGGGGGCCGCCACCGCCCGGCGCCCTCTCCGCTGCGGTCGCGGGCGCTATGGTTACCGCCAGCGGGGCACTTGCACGCGGGGCAGCGTCGCTGGGGGCACCGCCCCGCGGTGCCCTCTCCCACGCCCGGTCGCGGCCGCTGCTGCCGCCGCCCGCGGGGCACTCCGCGCGGGCCGCAGGTGCCGCTGTGGTGGTATGTGTCGCCGTGTGGGAGCCTGGAGGAAGGGATTTAGGGTTAGGGGTGGAAGGGGCTTTTTTGGTGGACTTTTTGTTCTTAGAGAAGGTAGATGGTGGGCTGGCAGCCACTATACTCATCGGGCCGCCACCGTGCCTGCCGTTGTTAGCGGGCCGTGCCGTGCCAGCCTGCGTGCTCGCGTGGCGGCCCAAGCATGGCCCTTTACATCGGGCCGTGCCGTGCTCGGACCAGGCCAAAATCGTCAGGCTCGTGCCGGGCCGCCGTGCCAAGGGCTGCATGCTCAAGATTGCGGCGTGACGGCGTTACGTGGTGGCACGGTGGTATCTGCGTCATCTCATCTCACAATGGTCCAAGAAACCGGGCGATCGACCGGGCCTGGCGCTAGCTGAAGTCCAAGCGCGCAAGCAAGCATGCGCGCCGACGCATGCAGCAGCAGCAGCTGACGATGCCGCATGGAATGGAAGAGAAGAGAAGAGACGATGTCCACATCATATCTCCGATTATCGATCATGACACTGACACAGACACACCACCACGCCCGAGGCAACGCAATACGTACAAAACTCGTCGCACGCGGCGGCCGTTAGTTCTCGAAATCAAAACATTCCCCTTTTCCTCCCAAACGGATAAACCGAAGCCACCAGAATGTGTATATCGTTGTCTGAATATCTGTGCCTATATATATATATATATATATATATATATATATATATATATATATATATATATATATATATATATATATATATATACACACAGTTATACAAGTACACGGCCATGCATTTATGTTACTACTCCTCACTAATTACAGACAAATAAGTATTACTCTCTTGGTCCTGAAATGCCTAGGTATATATCTAGGCAGTTTTAGAAGCAAATAAGTAGTCAGCTGGCAAAAAAAATTATTCCTCACTAATTACAGACGAATTTAAACCTTTGATACCTTTTATTTCAGGACCCATGGAGCATTACTAAAAATTCCTTCATCTAAAGTGTTGTCACGGGTCCAACCCAGCTTGGTATTGGTGGGCCTAGCACGGTCTAGAGGTCAAGGTCGGTCCCCGAATGGCCTGCCCCTCCGTCCACATTAGAGCATCTCCAACGATTTTGCAAATGAGCTCTACATTTTTGTTTTTATAAAAAAGTCTAAAAAACGCCAACGGTTTTGCAAATGGGCTTTGCATTTTTGTTAACTTGGCAAAAAGCAGAGAAAGACTTGCATATATGCACACCTCATCCGCGCTTGGCATTGTCGACGCTCGCACTATTTCCCTCCTGCGCGCGTGGCTCCCGCCTGCTGCCGTATTTAGAATTTCTTTTTTTGCCAAGTGATAATGCAAAACCGTTGGAGATTGACTCTTTGGACCTTTACTATATTCATTTGAAACTTGACAAACTTTCAATTTTACCAAACAAAATATTCAAAACGGTTGGAGATAATTAGATCTAATTAGAAGTTTGGATAAGATAGAAAATAATAGATTCAGATTAGGAAAGATAAGTTTGTTTAGGAAAAGGATTGTACAAATCTATAACAACTAGCTCTAGGATAATTTTCTTACAAAGCAAATCCAGAGAGCCTAAATATAGGGGCTATGTACCCGTATCAATTAAGGAAGAAATAGAAGATTATTCCCTCAAGCTATTCTACTCCCTAGCCCCCTTGCACCGATCCTTTTCTAGCACCGTCGTTGCTGCCTCCAGCGCCGCTAGCCCTAGGTGGAGGGCTCTCCTTCCATGTGGTTGGTCATAGACCACCGTCCTTCTCCGTCCCCATCCTCCTACCTCATTTTGCTATAGTATACACAATGCACCTCCCAACAATATTGACCTGTCACGTGTAGTATACACAATGTACCTCCTAGCGATAACCCTCCAAATTAAGTTAGCGTCCCCGACATCAAGGCGCTACTCAAGAAGCTCATCGTTGACAACAAAAATTGCTCCGAGAAGCCTCAATGCCACTTAGACAATGGAAACCCTTCCTTATAGCCATCGAGCAAGGCAACACTAAGTCCATCAAAGATGACGATGATTACATTATATTGTTGCTAAAACCAATGTCATGGCCAAGAAGGAGTGTGGACGCACCGTCGCTACCACCAAGTATGTCGAGGCCCAAGTGAAGCATGTTATGGAGGACGCCACTCATGCCTTCTTTTGGCAAAAGCCAACTCGTCATCTTCTACCAAGTGAAACAATATGTCTGACATGCCACCCAAGACCAATGCACCCAAGACCAATGCAGTAAGGGTAAGTCACATCCCTGGTACTAAAGCTACCACAAGCTAACCTTCCCCAGTCATGATAACAAGGAGGACATATAGGCCCTAAGGATATATGCTATCATGGCTTAACTATTGTGAGTAGTACTTCATAGAATGGTGGATTGGCGACAACAAAAAGGTTAACTTCACTCAATTCTCAAAAAAAAAAAGGTTAACCTCACCTAGAAGGTTAAATATGTTTTTTTGTCGAGCAGTTATTTATAGAATAGTGTGATACCAATCCGGTTGATCCTTCCTAGAAGGTTAATGCCTATTGCGAATCGAAGAACACATGCAAACAAGAATACAACAATAGATATAGGTGTGCTTGTTGGTTTGAGAAATAAAAATCATTCTAGATGAGGTGTGTGGGGCATCACGAGTCTATTCCTTAAATTTGGTAGAATGCATCTACGTCTTACATAGCACTAATTATTAAATTATGAGAAATCAGGTGATGATACATTAACCTGTTATTAAAAACTGAGAAAAGAAAAGATAATAAACTAACCCATTTCTCGAACCAAACAACAATAATGTCACTCACGATGTGATGATCCTCTAGTATCCGTGGCATGGAGCGGACTGCGGCTCCATCCTCCCACCTTGTCAGTATATATTCCCACAGAGACAGATGAGGCACGCATTTCAATTATTCAACTCCTGTCGCCGTCCTTCCCAAGACAAACAAACAATAACAATGAACAAACTAGCGAAAAAAAGTCTTTGTTGCCTCCGTGCGTTTCGACTGATTTCGACTGCCGTACCACACATTACCACGCAATGCGCCGTTGCGGCTTGCTGCCGTACCAAACAGCAGCTCTTCATCCAGGAATCTTATATTCTGTAAAATCAAATCAAATCAAATCCCTCACGTGAAACCTGCTTTCGTAACAAATTGTGCATGCAGCCGTAGGCTTCTTGGCTATGAGTTAGGTAGCTAGCGGGGGATTTGAAATCCTATACAAGAGTCAAACCGATCATCATCGACTCAAGTGAAATTCAGTACTAATCTCTCTCCATAGAGTTTGTCACTTGAAAATCGTGACTATAAAGACACCGTTTTTTAAGGACAGAAACAACAAGACGGAGGAAGTACCTAACAACGTCCAACAAAGAACACAATTCGAATTTTATCCCTAATTATTTTTAAAAGATTAATCAAGTTTCTATATCTATATTTAATATGTTATTAAATTATGAAAATTTCTTCCTTTGTCTCATTCATCAAGATTTATCTCTCACTGCTTCCACCCCTATTCTTCTGTCACTCACTTTAACCTTCTCTACTTTTACGGTAGCCCCTTACCTCTTGGTTTGTCATATGTCACTACTCACTCCCACTTATGTTCGTCTTTCATCACTCATTTTGAATGTTCTCGCTTTCATTGTCTTCCATCACTCGCACCTCTTAGTTCATCATCCCTCACTTAGTTTAGAGCTGCAAAAACTTTACTAGTATCCCACATTCATGGGCGCCCAGGCTGGTTGAATCCGAGCTCATGCTCATCGCAACTTCACGTGCACACAGGTTGCTAGCCTTCCATTTTTTTTAACAATAGCCACCTACTTAAACTAAGTAAATCTTCACTCAATTTCCCACACGGAATTAATCTTTCATTATAGCTAGATTTTTATGGGTCTTACGATTTAATTAAAATAAGGTTGCCGCAAAGCTAATAAATAGTGATTCGTTTGGATTCCTTGCCGAGGACTGTGTCACCTCGTCGAGTTAGAAACTGGAGCGGACCGAGTTTTTGGCTGTATAACCGGTTGAGATTGATTTCATTGCGAGCGAGCTTCTGATTGCCGAGATTGATTTCGGTGCGAGCGAGCTTCTGATTGCCGGCTGAGGCAAGCCAAATTGGCTATCTCCTAACTGGTCGAGCATCTCGTTGCCCATGGAGGCGAGGCGAGGTGAGGACAACTTTCCACCCACAACCAAGTATGCCCAAAATCTAACAAGATAGCTAGCTTTATGTGACTAATAATAACCACATAAAAAAATTTTGTCGAGCAATGCTCAGGCATATAGAAAAGGTATAATAAATAACAAAAAATACACACAATAAAAATAGCAAAGTGATTGTTTTGTCCTTTTTTCCCCATACTTTCCAAAGTTCTCTCGTGTTTCTCTTCATCAGAATTTGACTTTGATTCATAACCAATGCTTATACAAGTTAGAATAGCACATATTTGTGCAATAATGGTATGGAGTTCAATTCCAATACATATTGGAACAAAGACACAATCACTACATAAATCTTTGTCTTTAAGTCATTCAGGTAACCACACAACAAGGTGTATCTTCTGTTGTTACATACAAGCACATTTGCTAATGATATTAAAAACACAAATGAATTTTCTCTATGTCATATTCTACTTCCTAAAATACTCTCATGCACCTCTTTGTCCCATTCATGACTAATCCATTAACATGTATTTGGCATAATGTTAAATAATTTAATCAAACTTAAAATGGTTTGATTAGGTACCATGCTAGATATATTACTAATTTGACAAAAGGAGCATAGATGGATAAGATCAGGGATGCTAGTTGAACTTGGAAACTTACTATACTACTGATAATGGATGGAAATTTGGGGCGCGTTTGACTGGTTTCAGATTCTCGTAGAAGTATTTTGAATCCATGTTCACTTTACATTTATCAGATGAATTATAATCACTTCATTGGAGCCATTTGGCTAGCATGTCAGATTCTTGATACTAGAATCATGTTGAATGAATTAGTTTCAATATTCAGTGGATCGGAAGAAATGGTGCCAAACAACCTAACCTTGAAACAATTATGCCTCGGAACGTTTTGGCTCAGAATATTTTGTATGGTTCCACACTTTTTACATGTGTGAGTGAAACGGCTCCGGGCTGCTTTTGTGAGATTCTGTGTAGTCTCTAGCTCCCATGCACTAGCGAAGTTAAAATAGGTTGTACATGCAAGTTATTCTTCGCCCATAAAAAGGTTTGATTTTTTGAAGCATATTTGTATTTATATGTATTTGTAATTTTTTTAAATTAGAATCCAGCCTAGCAGCCAAACAATGCTATAAAATGATTCTAATTCATCACTTAAAACGGTTTTTAAGAGAATCTAGACCGAGCTCTAAAATGAGAAGAAACCAAGTAGTATTTGGGTGTCAGACTAGTAAAAACGAGAATCATTTCTAAGTAATTATCGCAGAAAAAGTTCTCTATTTATTTATTGTGTTTTTTGGCAGAGGAAATATCTGAAATTGCTGCCCAACACACCTTTGCGTTGATCATTGATCTCCTGGATCTAAATCTAAACTGTAATACAAAGAAACCACGATCACTTGATGGACCTGTAGATCTGAACAAACGATATGCCATCGATACAAACAACGACGGATATATACATTGTAACCGAAAGCAAACCCTCTCGGTCCCGGACTCTCTTCCATCAGCGTTGGATTCCCTCCTCCACATCTGTACCTCCCACCGGATTCCCTTCAACCATCGGTATCCACTTATCCCTATCATCTATGCAGACTTTTTTGTTTTGAATCTAAACCCATTTCTCACCAATAGGCCTTCAGTTCTGGTGAAACCTTTTTCTAGAAGAGAGCACAAAACTCGGCGTGCGCTCTACAAAGCACGGAGGGTACATGCCTTGGGATTTTTTTTGACATGACACTGATGTATTTATGGCACCTACAACGGGCATCTTCAAGAGCCTTTGTAAATCTACTCTTTAAATCATCATTTAATTAAAGAGTCATTGAAGTAAAAATTGCTTTCTATATCTCTTTATACTCTACAACAGCTATTCTATATCTTGGGGATGTGTAGAGAGCCATTCTCATTCTCCATCTTTTGGCTAAATCCGAAATAGAGAACATTTATATTTAAACTAGTATACAGGGCGCGCTCCTGCGCGCCTGTCGGTGCAACAACAAAAATTTTACCTTGCAAGTGTATAATTTATCATCATATAGGTTTAATTTGTGTCGTAAGTAACAACAGTTCATAAACACACATCAGACAACGTAGCACTGGTAAGTTCTTTAGCAGGTAATGTAACTATTGTATTACTTCATTAGTAGTCTCCGGACCTTAGGTTGGAGCTGTCATTGATACATTCCTCTTTTTCGATATTGTTTGTTTAGGAGTAAAGTATTTGCATCTTTGTAAATTAACATTAAGAACCAGTACAAAATAAAAATTGAACATCAAAACCAATCACAAGTGTATTGGCAGATCTACACAGACATAATAGTGGTCTTAGGAGTACTGAAGTAGAGGGTGTTGTATAAATTTGGTAACAATATAGATTTGTATACATAGATATAGAAATATAGATTTGTGTTTTACATACTGGATAGGATGACTCGAAGCGCCCATGTCGCTGAATACTATTTTTCAGGTCTGGATGTTAAGGTCATGCGTCGAATATTGACCTTTTACTATCCATCTATTTGTAGCAAGGTTCTCTGTTCCTGCAAAAGAGATATGTTTTTACTTGTTATGTCTTGGTATGTAATTTTAATTTTGAGATTAAAGTAGGTGGGTTGATCAGCAGGTCTGGCTTGTGGTATACACTGAAACATAATCCGCATAAATGTTTTTAACTTTTTGGAATTGAGCAGAGTATGTTCAAAGTGCAATGTAGGTTTCATGGCTGAAGGATATTAAGATGAAAGACTTACTGATTTTAGAATTGAAGTATTGTTGGTGGTATATTCTGTACTATATGGACCATTGTGGCTGTGAACGTGAAGATGCAGATTTTCAAAAAATAAATAGTGTTTACCACACAACATTTAATGATGGTTTAAGAGCCAATGAGTAAGGCTGACATAAAAAAAGTTAATCTGAGCAAGTTTCCCAAAGCGAAATACATACTGAAGAAGCTGAGATCATGTTTTTGGAGGCCTCTGTGGTGCTGGCAGATGCTGGAGTCCTAGGAAGTGGCCGCTGTGGTGGGAAGTCGTGGATAACATCGGGCAGCATTTCTGTAAAAACAGCTGTGTGTAAATAGGGGGCGCCTTACGAAACATTAAAGTTAGAGTTACTTACTATGAGGCAGAAGCATGCATAATGGAGGTGGAGATAAAACAAATGGGTATTATATTAAGCGACATATTCTGAACTTTTAAGACATAGTACATAGCTTTTGTTTCAGGTAAAAATCATAGCTATAAATTAGCTTCCTTAAAAAAGTAAATTGTTGCTTACTATTGAAGTTTGCTTGAAATAATTAGAGCCTACAGTGCAATAGAACTAATGAACATGAAAATCATTTCGTTTTGATTTGACATCTAGGTGTATTTCTCGAAGGCAACTCAAACAGATCAAATTTTACAAATGGGCTAAGAAGCAGTACCAATATATGGTGGTCTAAATCAAATCATGGTCGTGCCATTGTAGTAGTAAATTATAATAAAATGCAGTTGAATTCATAATATAGATCTCCTGATTCAGCGACATATTAGTTGGAAACTGACCAATGAACCGATGCCTATTGAGGGTACCTTTTTTCATCTTGAGCTGGTACTTACCAATAACCTGATTATCATCCTGATTTTATGACTCAGGAAGGCAAACTTTAATTGGCACCAATTCTTGTACTGAACGTCATATTTCTTGGTATGCCATAATATAGAACCTATGGATATCAGACTCAGATATTTGAAATGTTCCAAATCGTTAACCCAGAAGTCAGAACATAAATGAGGAGAAAAACTGAATTAATAATGCATTTCTACAAATAGAACTGTGACGCAACAAAATATTAAATGATTGGAGCATACAGATGAAAATCAAAAGCCTAGCTGATCATTAACTGTCCACTATTTTTTAGAATCATGCATGGAAATAAAATATTTAGCAGATCAATTAAGAAGATTTAAGTAAACAAATCAGAACCATGAATTCTTTGTACTCAAGATAATCTACAGTGCTATGGCTAACTGTGATAGTAAGGGAAATTAGGTGGCGCACTTTGCCTTCGGACAGTGCATGATAACATGTATTGTACATTTAACAAACTTGAGGACGCAAATTAAGGAGGTAATATAACTTTCAAAGACAAAGCTGCATATTCAGTAAATATAGATTGCACATGTTGCCTTCTGATGCTTCTGTAATTACAAATATAATATACCGCTTATCCCAACTGTTGAACAGTGGTTGAAGAACTCGGAAGCTATTCTGATAATATAGAACACAGTGTACATACAGTAAAAAGCAGAGATTGGACATTGAAGATTGGCTGATGTGAGATGCTGGCAATAATTTTAATTAGCAGGCGCAGCACCAACTTAATGGCGGAGCTCTAAATAGTTTTAACTATCCACTGCATCAGTGGATTGGTTGGATTGGAACTAATTTTGACATATCTGTACTGAGAGGAAATTACTGGTGAATCAAGAAATTCAAGAAAACAGAAACAAGCAGGCAAGGAGAGGAGGCTTACGTGCCATCCGAATGGAGGTTCTTGGGGAGGAGGCACAGGACAGACGAGGTGTCGAAGAGGGCGACCTGCTGGCGAATCCGACCTCCGAGGTGTGCTGCGGCCGCGCCGCTGCTCCGAGGCTTCTTGATCCGAGCTCCGAGCCGAGTGACGGTGGCGCTGGCGGGAGGAGGACGTGGAGGCAGGGCGGAACGCATGGGGCGGCGCGACGAAGATGCCGCTAGGGTTTCGTCGAGGCCATGAAGATTGGCGGGAGGAGGCAGCATCGAGGACATCCCGCGCCGCCAGCCATGGCCGCGCCGCCTGAGGCCGGCAACAGCCACCGTGGCGCGCCTGCCGAGGGCGCCGCCTCGGCCGCCCGCGTTGGGCCGTCGGGGAAGAACGAGAGAGAGCGAAGAGAAGGATTGGGAAGCAGAAGAATCTGGAACAAGAATCAGAAGCCGCCGTATATATATTTATTGCACTGGATTCTGATGGGAAGTCGGAGATGTAGAGGAGAATCCGAGGAAGGAAAAGGAAAAACATGAGAAGCCGATTCTGGCAGAAGCTGCTCCAAGAGATCTAAGCCGTTAAATCCAAGATCGGACGGACGAGGGAATTTTGGACGACGTGGACGCTGGTTCTGTTGAGGAGTGGATTCCAATTTGTAGGGTTTAAATATCCAATTGAAGAGGCTATTGGATCGTATGCTTTGACCAAAATCTCTATTCCTATAAATTAGGAAAATTATAAAGAGTCTCTTGAGAGCATTTCCAAGAGTTTTTCTAAAATCTACTATCTAAATCATCACTTAGAGAGTCATTTGAGTAAAAAAAATCATTTTTTATATTTTTATACTCTCCAACATCTTTTCTACATCTCGTGCGTAGTGTAGAGTGTCATTCTCGCTCTCCTTCTTTAGCTAGCGAGAAATCTGGAATAAACGATATCTACATTTAGATATCCAATTGATGAGACTGTTGGAGAGTATTTTTTTCACCAAAATCTCTATTATTGTAAACTAGAAAATATATAAAGAGTATCTTGGAGATGCTCTTAGAAACATCAAAATTTCTAGACCATCTTCTGGGCCATTATCGGGAGAGTGTTTCATAGCTTTGTTTCATGGCGTTGTTTCTGAGAGTGCTATGTACTCCCTCTATTCTAAGTTATCAGTTATTTTGACTTTTTTGGTTGATCTATTTTGCTATGTATCTCGAAATATTATTTATGTAAATGCATAGCAAAATAGATGTACCAAGAAAGTCAAAGCAACTTATATTTTGCAATGGAGGGAATGCCAGTTAGAATGCAATCAAATATGGACCAAACAACCAACCTCACCACATAACTTCATTTTATCGTTTTATCATGTATAGCCTCTCCAGAACATTTAATTACATGAGTCATCCAGAGTTGAAAACTGAGTCAAAAAGTGAGTTCCATCTTCCCCTCTTTTTTTTTTTTTTAAACGTTGCCTTGCTACCATAAATGACTACTAGGTGACACCCTATATTTATTTAATATATGAAACGAAAACCTCCACTGAGAATTGACTTTGTTCAACATACTACGGCATATGTAAGCATTTAATTATAGCATACCCAGTTCTTTGAATCAATTTTTACAAATAGTTTTGTGTTTACACAATACTACGTTTATGGACCGGGGAGGGGTGCTAATTAAATTGAAATCATTCCATGGTTCAATGGTTGGATGGACACGTGTGTTGTGTCTTCAATTATTTTCCTGTGTTTTATTTACCCGCCACCGGCCGCCTCCGTCGTCGTCGTGTCCATCAAATCAAATCAACCCATCCATATCAGAGAAGAGAATACGCGCCACGCTCCCTCCCAGAGTCCTCGTAGGACAATACTCTCTCATATACGGACTACTCCACAGTACATACGCCTATATAGATGCATCCTTCCCCGCAAGGCAAGCCGCTCTTCACCTCGGATTGCGTCTTCAATCCGTTCGTTCGCCCTTCCATGTCATCAATTGATTCTTCTTGATGATTGATAGGTGAAAAGAGAAGAAAAAGATAGCAGAGCAGGGGAGGGAAAAGGCAAAGCAGAGCCCGTAGCGTCCTTTTCACAGATTAGATAGATAGATAGATAGATTGCTGGCAATGGCGTCGTCGAGGGGGCCTCTCGCGGCGCTGCTCCTGCTGGCCTGCGCCGCGGCGTCGGCGGCTGCCTTCTTGCCGGCCGCCGCCGCCGTCCACGCCGTCGCCGCCGGCACGGCGGACGGGTCGGAGGAGTGGGGCTACGTGGATGTGCGACCCAGTAAGCGATGCAAGCTCGGTTGTTGTTTCTCATATCATCTATCGAATCTGCCTGCCGCTGCTCGCTTTGACTCTGCTTCTTCTTCTTCCTCTTCTTGTTCAGAGGCGCACATGTTCTGGTGGCTGTACCACAGCCCGCAGCGCGTGGACAACGGCAAGACGCCATGGCCGACCGTGCTGTGGCTGCAGGGAGGGCCGGTGAGTGATTACATGGCTGGAGCTGTCGACTATCGTTGGCGGCTCGTCTCGTTGCAATTGCAATCAATCAAATCTTAAATCTTTGCAATGGTTCATGACTGAGCTGCAGGGGGCGTCCGGCGTCGGGTACGGCAACTTCATGGAGATCGGGCCGCTGGACACCGAGCTCAAGCCCCGCGCCACCACCTGGCTCGCCAAGGCGGACCTCCTCTTCGTGGTCAGCAATCCAATCCAATCCAATCTTAATCATTTTACAATTATATACTGCACTGCACTGCATCATGGACGAACCTCCTGAACGGCCGGCAATGGCGGCAACAATGGCAGGACAACCCGGTGGGCACGGGGTTCAGCTACGTGGACGGCGGCAACAAGAGCCTGATGGCGCACACGGACGAGGAGGCGGCGCGCGACCTCGTGACGCTGCTCGTCGAGCTCTACCGCGACAACCCGCGCCTCCGCGCCAGCCCGCTCTACATCGTCGCCGAGTCCTACGGCGGCAAGTTCGCGGTCACCACGGCGCTGGCCGCGCTCACCGCCATCCACCAGGGCCGCCTCCGCGCCACCCTCGCCGGCGTCGCGCTCGGGGATAGCTGGATCTCGCCGCTCGACTTCGTGGTAACTTTTTGTTTCTACTGTAGTAATTATTTAGTATAGAGTACTACGTACGTAGCACTTGCAACCGCCGCCTCCTACTAATGTTGACTTGGCGTTGTTGTTGACTATGCGTATGTGTACGTGCATTTGAACTCTCTATAATAGTCAACGCGTGCATGCCAGCGTGGCAACCACTTTTTTGACAAGGAGCTGGAGACAGTGAAATTAATGGGTGCTCGGTGTGTGTATGTGGGTTGCAGTTGTCGTGGGGGCCGTTGCTGTACCAGGTGTCCCGGGTGGACGAGAAGGGGCTGCAGCAGTGCAACAGCGTGGCGGCCAAGATCAAGGCGCAGCTGGAGAAGGGCCAGTTCGCGGACGCCGAGGCGTCGTGGTCCGACCTGGAGAACGTCGTCAGCGCCAGCTCCAACTCCGTCGTACGCACTAACCATGCCATTACCAATTTATCTTATCAATCGAACTTATCAGTTATTCTAATGTTAATGTTTTCTCTAGCCGTTTTGGCTTGGCTTCCCTTGTTGCTCCTTGCTGCTTATTGCTACTACTAATGACACTGATTGATTGCGGCTACTACAATGCAGAACTTCTACAACTTCCTCAAGGACGAGATGTCGGGGGATTCGTCGGCCTTGGGCTCGGTCTCGACGCTGGCGTCGTTCAGGCGGCGGAGCGGCTACTCGCGCTACCTCAAGTCCATGGCGGCGGTGGCGGCGGCCTCGTCGTCGGGCAGCATCGACAGCATCATGAACACGGTGATCAAGAAGAAGCTCGGCATCATCCCAAGCTTCCTCAAGTATGTCCGCCGCGTCTTACTCGGCTTATCACCAACAAATTTTGAGAGCGATCGACCGATCATCGTCGACGGATGATCTACCATAGTAGCATCCAAGAAAAGGAAATCAAGTTGGTAGGAAATGACTAAAATGTGTGTGTGCCTGCACTGCAGTTGGGCCGACCAGTCAGACGACGTGTTCGACGCCCTGGCGGGAGACTTCATGAAGCCCAGGATAGAGGAGGTCGATCAGCTCCTCAAGCTCGGCGTCAATGTCACCATCTACAGCGGACAGGTATACTGACTGAACCGAACTCACTGAATGAATGACTGATGAAACGGATGATTGGCATTGGCATTGGCACATTGGCACGACAAGCTAGCTAGCATCTAAGGAACACCTTTACTGCACCTTCTTGCTCTGCTCTGCCTGAGCAATAATGTCCGCTTGTTCTTGGACAGATCGATACCCCTTACTGTACATTAGATGCAACAATATACTACTAGGAACAAACAGGTAGCCAAGGACCCAAACTCACACATCTGACTGACTTGACTGTCAGATGAAGGGCTTTATTCCCGCCATGTTTTTACACACAGTGGTCACAATGCAGGGCAGAGGCACAGCCCCCCCCCCCTCTGTATGTCCGCTCCATGTGCACGTACGCAAATCTTGCCTTTTGCCTGTCCGTCCTAGTGTCACAGGTAGTACATTAGCAGCCAAACATTATGGTTTCGCACGTGTTGTGTGAGTGTGTGTGTGATGATCACAAGGAATATGGACTGCAGCACTGCACATCACATGATGAAACATGACAGGAGGAACTACATTCACTTCAGTAGCTACTCTTGTCGGCAGGCTCTGTACATGTGGGCATGTTCATCTCATTCCCTAATTTGTCTCAATGCGGTCAAAATCTCCTTATATTGTTTATTTCTGTTCTGCAAAGCCTGAACATTCAAACAAAACCACTGTCCGTCTGCCTCGCCTTTCAACTGATCATTACTAAACCAAGTGCCATTTCACAAGCTCTTGTTTGCAAATAAAATAACTTTGGTTATTAGATCACCAGCTAATAACAAGCCTTTTTTCCCCTCTATTGCAGCTCGACCTCATCTGCGCGACGAAAGGCACGATGGACTGGGTTCAGAAGCTCAAGTAAGTGTAGTCGTCCCTCTGATCTCGCAGGCACAACACAACACAATGGACTGCTGCTGCTGCACTCTGTCTAGCTTTGATCACAATTCACTAGCTTATTGATGCGATGCCTGCTGCTGCTGCTGCTGGTTTTGTCGTGAATCAGGTGGGACGGCCTCAACAACTTCCTGAGCTCCCCAAGAACGCCCATCTACTGCGACAAGGCAGGGCAGTCCGGCACCCAGGCCTTCGTCAAGTCCTACAAGAACCTCAACTTCTACTGGATACTCAAAGCTGGACACATGGTAACCAATAAGTCCACTACACTAGCTAGTAACCACATCATTCATTTATTTATATTCAATTCCATCAGCACTGCACATTAATTGTCGAGTAACCACGCATATCGCTGTTGCATTGCAAATTATACATCATCATCGCTGTGACTGACCAAGCTGAGAAGGTGACGCACCATCCACCCTGATAGCTTAGCTAGCTAGCTAGGACACTGGCTCGTCGTCGTCCAGCCCCAGCACAGCAGCGGTAGCCGTTCGGCCAGGTTCTTCCATTCCATCCTGCATGAGCTGGAAACAACGTGCATTCATGCAGTTGGTGAGATACAGATAGGTTCTTGGTGCCCACGACCCCACGTGCACCGGAAAATGCTCCATGCCTGTGCTGTGCAGGCACACATCGATTCCATCCCTACGCATCGATTCCCTCTTCACCCTGAATGAAGAGAGACAAGACTAAGGCCACAAGCCAGCCAGGCACACATGCACCAACAGTGATATATAGAGTAGACAGATAGATTCAGTCATAGATGTAGGCAGCTACCGAGCACAGGCATGATCAGGCAGGGAGCTGCTACATTGCCTTCTTCAATTCAATGGTTATAGGGGGACATATGATTCTTCAATCTTTTATTTGTTTTTGCATGAGATGCTAATAAGATGGATTACTAATGCACTGCCCACTTCTTGTCTTGATGTTGATGATGACAACAATAAACAGGTACCCATCGACAACCCTTGCCCTGCGCTCAAGATGCTGGCTGACATTACCCGATCTCCTGCCAAGTAGGAGTAGGAGCAAACAGCAAACAAGACGATGCAATGAAACAGCCTGACACCAATTCTTCGAGATTCTTCTCTTTTCATACAGTTAGAGAAAATTAAATTGTTGGAGGTGGTAGCATTCATGTACGGAACAATAAACAGAGGGAAAAGATAGTGATAGAATGAGAAAGGTGTTTAATTTGGCAGCTATATGCTGTGTGGCACCGCTGCAGACCTTGCAGCTGAATTGGATATCCAGCATGAAAATCTATTGCTTGACAGTGCCTTCTCCTGTCTCAGCTTGACTCCTGGCCTGACCCGATCTCCCCTGCTCCTTGGATTGCCTCTGCTGCTGTATTAACCTGTACATGACTTGCGTAGCACAACTTATACGTGTTAGTTATGTTGCATTACGTAGACTTACACAATGCTCAAAGCAGACCAAAAACTGCATTAGGGTGCTGACGTTGGAGTAGAGGCAAAAAGTTGGACCAACAAAAATTGGGATATAGCACCTAAATCGAAAGTAAGGACTCAAAATCTTAAATGCACCTGCTCACGAGTTGATGGACTCAAAAAACCACTTTTTAAATTGATGGACCTAACTAAAACTTGCCCACAAATTAATAGACCTCTGGTACATTTAACTCTTTTATTTATCTATATATAATACAGGGTATAAAAACCTTTTCAAGAGCTCCAACTTGCATACAACATTGCTCAAAGTTTCAGGCTTTCAGCATACACCTGAATATGGCCAACTTTACATAAAACATCAGCTGTTATGATAAGAAACTATCTTAAATTCAAATCACTGAGAAATAAGCTCAGGTTTATCCCATGCGACATACATCGAGTGTTACCACAAAATGGGCTACAGCACCGGAAAACTTAGTTTTCCAAAGCATATAAACTAATAAAAGCCTACATGTAAATACCTATACTCATGTTTCATGGTTTCTTAAGTATGTATGTCCTACCAGATATTCCTAGTTACAGGCAATTTGGATACAATACAACAAAAGTATTCCATGCTCCACCTCCTTGTCCTTGATTCTTACTTCAACTTGTCCACCTCCTTGTCCCAGTTCAGACCAAACATCTGCCGCCCAAAGGGTACTATCAGGTTGTAGCGAAAAACCTGCAATTTTACATCAAGACAGAACTCCTTACTATCCTATTTTGGTGATTCCACTAATGAAAAGAGTCATGTGAGCTGGTTCAAGTAGCACCTTATCATTTATCTGGCGAATTTGCTCCTGGAGAACCCTGCAGTCATTATTCCAGTTAGACTCATCATCTTCAGAGCGGGCCCATGCCTTCCTTAATGCTGACCTCCAGCCCATGATCATACCACGGATTTCCTTATTCAGCTCAACCCATTCAGGTGCACAACCGTTCCTTGAAAGTATCCTGTAAAGGGTGTCTTCGGCAGGATCGGCATGAGGATTTGAAGTGAGGTTTAGGGGTTTGCCCTTCCCTGGTAGATTTTCAAAGTGCCCTTCCTCCATAGAATGCCATATTCTTTGTTCAACAACATTTACAATGTCAGTTTCAGACCTGAACAATGGCAAACAAGCTATTATGAACAAACAAAATCTTTTGACAAGTAATGCACAACTGTAAGAACTTGGATGTATCAATAAAATACCAACCTGAACATTTATCCAGTCTTAAATTAAAAAAAATCATTGGCAATTTGGCATGAGCATCTACAAAGTGCTGACATCAAGGAAGATATCGGAATGCATAGACCCAACCTACTGGACTTCATGTTCACAATGCATTGTGTCCTCAAGATTGAGAAGTAACTAAACGTAACTAGCCAGCTGCGTGACAACTAAGCTCAGGACATAATCTCTTACATTAAACTTTATTTAAAGCACAACACGAAGGATGTATAATGGTAGCTTGGACCATGGTAAAGAGAAAGGAACAGCATGGGTATCTGCAGGTTTTGCTCAGATGCCTTACCTGGCTCCAGCTGATCACAAATAACATCCTATAATAAACATTAACAGTTATCACTTTAGGGTGAGGTTTGAACTCTGAAGCAACTTCATTTCTTGGCCGACACCATTGAGATATATTTATCTATCTATTGAGGACACAATTGAGGATTTTATTACAGTGGGCATTACTAACAGTGGCAAGCAGGCTGTAATCATAATTTCACACTACCTCAACCTCGAGAACAAGATGGTTTCAAACAAACATAGTGTCCAAAACAGTGACTACCAATTTGGTCATCCCACCAGGAGCAGACCTACCGCTACAGCAGGGTGGGGCAGCCGCCCCAGGTAGCGATCTCCCTAGCCCCACTGCTCAGGTCTCAGCCATGGCCGATCCTCTGAAGGAGCGACCAACAAGCTGGAGGTTGAGGACGAGCGACCTCGAAATTGCCTGTTTGTCTGACATCATCCCAGCCTCTGTTCAATTTTCGGGCTGACTAAACGGGTAAACTAGAGGCCCAGTTGCTCAGACTTGGGTCTGGCCTGTTAGATCTGCTGACCACTTCCCCCAAAGGTCCCAGACATGACTAGTGAGTCGCCTAGCACTGATGCCGCCCAATGTTTGTAGTCCTGTGCATGCTGTGTCACTCGCTGCTTGCTGATGTTGGGGGCTCCAAGCCTTGGTGGCATGTGCTGGTAATGCAAGAGAATGGTGACCTGGAGGCTCACAAAAGTGAACGCGCAAGATAAGGCTACAACTTGCCTCTTGCTTGGAGGAAGGGGAAGAGCAAGCAGCAGCAGGAATCGGAGAGATGACCCAAGGTCGCCTTGCACCTTGCACAGGCTGACAGGAATGAAGCAATAATGATGGCCCCCCAAGGTCATGGTGTCCATCTTAATTCTTAACTTGGCAGTAAGAAGACAAAACTAGAGGTAAAACTGGTTCAATTTCAACTGCAATTGTTCGTTCTATATTTTCTGGCTGGGTCCACCACTGATCAGCACCCCAGAGATACCTTGAAACAAATACCAAGTTTCTTTAAGGTCTTGCATGCAAGAACATTTTTTTTGGATGTGGGGTCAAAGTCAAATACCATTCAGTGTGGTAATTTTTTTGCAAATACATTCAGTGTGGTAATTGTACAGGATGCAGATGCAGTGTGACTAAAAAGGGGTTGTAGTGCCAGGTATCGAAACATTTTTTTGGATGTGGAGGGTCTTACATGCAAGAACAGGCTGATAGGGTTAATCTAGAAATGAACATTTGTGTTGATGCAAAAAAAAAAAAGTCAGCATGAGCTCTTGGAAGTTACAATCGGGAACCTAAACAAAAGAAAATGTCAATCAAGGCAAGTAGAAACAAGATATCAAACCTCTTGATACAAAATATAGTAGTGCTGATGAGGAATGAGTAGCACAAAGGAAAACATCCTACTTTTTCATCACTCCTATAGTAGTGCTTCAGAGCCATAACAATCTAAAATGTCTTTGTCTATCAGTGGTAAACCTTGACCTTTTTGTGAAGGTTAGCTGCAAAATTGTGCATGCGCTGGCATGGTCGATATTCTTCCATGTAACATTCGTGAAACAAATTGCACAGAACAAGCAAACCGTACTATGAACAAGTATTCTTGCAGCGTACATCGTGTTGAATCTAGACTCAATTACCACTGCACAGCACAACAAAGTTAGGATTTTTCCCTGCGAACAGTATGGAGGAAGGGATCTGGGACGGAGACCAGGGGACGGACCTTACTGCGTTGCCGCGCCCGCGGAGCTCGGGAGGGAGCTTGCGCTCGTTGACGGCGTCCATGACGGCGGCGAGGCGGTGTTGGGCGGACCCAGACGGCGCCTTCTTCTTCCCGCTGTTGTTGTCGGGGACGTCGACGAGGCGGAAGGGGCGGCCGGGTCGGCGCCGGCCCACGAGGCCGACCAGAAGGCGCGGCGGCTGCGGGGGCGGGCGCGAGCTCGTGGAGGCGGCGTGCTGCGGCGCCCGGCACCGCCATTGGAGAGACACCCTCAGGCCCTGAGCGGCGATCGAGAGACACGGCGGCAGAGCAGGAAGAGGCCCGCCCGTGGCTGCGCGGCCTCCACGACAGCACCACCGGTCCGAGTCGGCTGGGGGAGTTGGTGCCTCGGTGGGCTCGAAGCGGGCCATGGGCCTCCAGTGCGTTTGCGCTTCTCGCTTCATGGGCCGAAAGACTCTCCATCGGTTCATATATGGGCCCTAGCAAGGCCCTCTTATCAACTGGGCCTCGAAGCCTAGTTCTACGGATGGCTTGCACAGTTGCATAAAAAAAAAGTTGCATAAAAAAAAAGGGAATTTCTATTTAAGGTTGCATGGCCCTCTTTTTTCCCAAAAAAAAAAGAAAAAAAAAAAAAAAAAAGTTGCATGGCCCTCTTCTTCTCCGTCCGGCTGAGCGGTTCTTCCGGCGGGCGAGCTAACAGCAGCTGGTGCATGGCGATGGATGGCAATGAGGCGACCCAAGAATTTCTCCGCGGCATGTCCTCTCCTTCAGAAATTTGGGGCCCCTTCTCGCTATATACATAGAAGAGCACGACGGAGCTAGGAGAAGAGCGTGAGCGAACGCGTGCACGCGCAGACGTCGAGGGTTGAGAGGGGGCACGGTAGATCGGAGCGTCGTCGGAGAGCGATCCGCCACCGCCACTGCCACGCTTGACCACAGAA
The DNA here is from genome assembly GCA_015844335.1 of Chrysopogon serrulatus. Lineage (NCBI taxonomy): Eukaryota > Viridiplantae > Streptophyta > Magnoliopsida > Poales > Poaceae > Chrysopogon > Chrysopogon serrulatus. The sequence continues at coordinate 75,608 of JADLZL010004272.1, forward strand.
ACAAGGAGAGTGCCAGCGCCGGACTTGGAGACGTACCGGAGACACAGGCGATCGATACATCGTCGTCGACGTCGGTCCACCAGATCCATCCAGATCAATGGCGGAGGCGGCGGACATGGAGCGGATCTTCAAGCGGTTCGACACCAACGGCGACGGCAAGATCTCGCTGTCGGAGCTGACGGACGCGCTGCGGCAGCTGGGGTCCACCTCCGCCGACGAGGTGCAGCGCATGATGGCCGAGATCGACACCGACGGCGACGGCTGCATCGACTTCAACGAGTTCATCACCTTCTGCAACGCCAACCCGGGGCTCATGAAGGACGTCGCAAAGGTCTTCTGATCGATGGACTGCATCACATCATCATCATCGTCCATACCATACCATCATATCGATCGATGATCGATCCTGCTTATATATTTATATATATCTCTATGAGTACCATTCGGCTCCAACATCTATATCATTTCAGCTGGCCTGCCTCACCTTCTTATAAGCACTAGCCAGTACTAGGATTTTGTTTTATTTTTTATATTTCTTTTTGGCTGCCAATCTTATATGTGGATTTACTTTGTTTTAATTTCCCCCTCCATCATCGGATAAGTATACCTGAGCAGGCCAGGGCCAGCTTTCTATGTAATTCATATTCATCCATTGGAGAGAGAAGCGATCCATCTCCTTAATTCGTATTCGTATATAAACAAAGTACTGTGTGTTTCAATGGAAAACGAATGCTTTCTTGTCACAACTGATTTCTTAATTTTCTTTCCTTAATTATATGATGATTTTTTTTTTGAATGAGATCATGAAGATTAGTCTAATGTTGATCGACAACGATCTGAAAACAATTATGATGTCACAGCTCCAACCCAAATGTATATGATGACGAATGGGCCGGCCTTCATAATGGCGGAGTCTCTCCATGGCCCAAGAGCCCCTTCAACAAATAAATCGAGCGAATGAATAGTTTTTGCCATACTTACTTACTTATATACATTATGTCAAGATAAATAGTGTGTATCTAGGCAAGCTAGCCAGAAAGACTTTTGAAATGGAGAGAGAGTAGTAAAGGTAGAGAGAACCTGTTTCCTTTTGAAATGAAGAAAGTAGTAAAGGTGGATTTACAATTTTTATTAGCGCACTTGAATCTATACGAGGCCGTATGTTTGACAACATTTTGAGAAGCAGTTTGTCTGTAAGAGTCACTCCTAAGCTAAACAATAGAGATTCACCTAGATTCCAATTATCATATGGAAATCACTTCTTCATTTACACCGGAGAGGTAGGGAACTCACTGCTCCCTATTCATTGTCAATTAGAATCAGTCTATATTCACTTTGCATCTGTTCTCACCAAAATCACTCCATCTACCAAATAGGCCTAAATGGTTAAAATCTTGCACATGCTCATACCTTTGTCAAAATACAAAAGAAAGGTACTTTTGCTAGCCCGTGCACTAATCTAGCCGGCGGCGGGGGCGGGCATGCTTGCAAGGTTAGGCAAAAGCCCTTGATGATTGGCGATTAATTCAAAGATACTAGATCGATAGCAAATCCCTTGGAAGGGACGGTATGGTTTTGACTCGAACTGTCAGCGTAACAAGAGATCAGCATGCAAATCGATCGGTGGGCCGCGTGCACGCTGCCGTCGGATTCGCATTACACTTACACTGCACTGGTCGGTCGAGTCGTCGACATGAGTGAAGGATGGAAATTGGGATCGATCGATCGAGTGAATGAATGCACTGTGTGTGTGAATCTGTGATGGTGCGTGCGTGCCTCCCACTGGGGAGTCAGCATCATTCCTACGCTTGAATATAATCCTCCATCCGATTTGGCTGGATATTAATTTCCTGCACAATGCACTGCAAAGATGAGTAAAGAAAGCAATGCATCAAAGCGCCGGTGGCCATCATTTCGGCCGTTCCCTGACGATGATTCCCTCATATGTCTTTCCGAATAAAGCAGGGCCGGCCGGCCGCCGGCCGGTGGCACGGACCAGCGACGAGGAATTTCTGCTCTGAACTGAAAGCTACTGGCCTCTAGCATGTCTAGGGTCCTGCTTGAACATGCATACTATTGTTAATTATATGCTCCAGATCTTCAGCGTATCCATGCGTGATGCATCCTATTTGCTTCGTCTGTGTATGCAACAAGGAAAGAAGCTCGTTCGATCGGCTATGCTGCATCTCTTTCGGCCACCACAGTGGTTGGGTTGAGGCTCCTATTGTTTAGTCCACGATCCCATCACATCCATCATCTATCCTATTCCTGGTCCAGCTGAAGATTCAGATGCCATCCATCTCGTAGCTGTTCCAGGCCCCAACCTGTTCCTAATAATCTGATCTGATAACCGGCCGTAACCACATGACCTGTTGCAAGCATGCACGCGCACGGCAGGGCAACAACACATACCGTCTCCTGAAGCCTTTTGAAAAAAAAGAAGTGCTCTTGCTCCAGAATATTCCCTCGCATGCATCCCTTGCCCCTTCGCTTTATTCTTACAGTGAACTGAGGTTCCCTGCTGGCCGGCCATGGATGCCTGGATGCATGGATACCCTTTCAGTTCGCTGACAACTCTTGACTAACCAGAGGCCGGCAATGCACGATCGATTCCGGCAAGCTTCCACAACATTGTCCATGATGAGAGGGCCGGGTCATATTATGGCAGGCTAGCTGGTAATGTAGCAAGCAGCTCCCACCACTTATGCACACATCAACTGATCCAGATGTACTTCCCATTATTCCACAACAAATCGACATTTCTGAACATCATCAGAGATTGAGCTAGACAATTTTAGTTGATATTTTAACATCATTGTCGCCCTAGGATTTATAGCTAAAACAACTACTTTTTTGGAAGGGAAGTGCGTGTAACATTAGCATCACTCTATATTTTAGAGTTTAGGGTTTAGAGTTGTTGACTCTCCGTAGTATGAGTCCGGCGTGTCAAATCCTTTCTTAATTATTACTACAAAGGAAACTAAAAAGGTGTTGGATCTCAACGCGTGATAGATTTTTACTGTAACAATCAACGGGATGCTGAAAGGAGGCCACAGATTTGGATGCATGACGATATGTGTGGCCGTGTGGGTACGGTGCCATGCATACGGCGTTAGTGGCGAACGCAACATTGAGGGCGCGCGGCCCGTGTTTGACTGTTTGTGATGATACAAATATGCACATGTCTCTCGATCTATCATCGTCATATAGAATGAACCATACATACACGCATATCATGTTAGCTTTCTGTCGTGTCGATACTTGAAACGTCGTCGATCGAGTAATATAAGCTCCGTGTCGATCTACTACTGGCCAAGATTCGAAGACAATGAAGCACAAGCACGCAGTGCCTACCTTGCCCGCCCCCCGCCCCCCCCTCTCTCACACGTTTTTCATGAGTGCCCCGGTCATCGATCTTCTTAGCCAAGATTTTTGCATCAAGTTCTGTATGCAAAATTATCGGTTTTTAACTTTCTTTTTGTGCAATTGTTTGAGTCCGTTAGACTTTAATTGGCTTTGTCCCATTTTAAATCACTTAAAATCTAGCAAATTTTAAGGCCCGTATTGAATCCTAAATGCATTAATGGTTGACTCAACGTATAAGTAAATCATATTTATGTGAACACATTGTAAAATTGATAAAAACAAAAGACATGCCACACGTGTGCATGCTGAGTCGTGATGTGCATGTGCCATGCTCACCATGATAGGAAGATGTGGTGGGTGTGGGCTAATTTTGCAACTTAGCCCAATTAATGCAGGATGTCTCTGCTAGGCCCGTGCGGATTGTGCGAGGAATGTGGCTCACAAAATTATGGAGCCTCATAATTTACTAAGTACCCCAAATATGTATAGTTTTAAATTAATAAATCAGCGACAACTGTCTACTTTGGTCCATAAACGCAGCTTTCGGCAGTCCCCAGTATGCGGTTTTCAACGCAAGCGACTTCAGGAGACAAAGGAAAAGCCCACTCAAATGGTGTCAAAAAATCATGAAATTTTAACTAGAGATTCGCACCATCTTATGAAAGCAATCCCTAAAAAATCTCCTAAAGACCACAAGTTAAAAAATATCGGACCAAGAAACCGGACCACCTACCACTTTGGTAGGTATGAACAGATTGTAGTGAACTCCAAAAATTCAAAAACTGATTCAGATCAACTCCTAAAAAATTTAAAACTTTATGGACACCCTTTCCTAAATCATGGTGAAGAAATCACCAAGATATCAAGTCAAAAAGATCAAAACTTCAACAGGAATTTTCAAAATTCCTCCCTCAAAATGGGGTTTTGACAATTTTCTTCAAAAAATGTTGGATATGAGCCTGCTTCATGCTCCTGAGAAAACAATTGGAGGAAAAGTCTAGACATTTTCCCAAGACAGCACCTAAGAACACCCAAACAACACATCAAAAACTACACCTCAAAGTTCTTCACGAATTTCACTTAATTGGGAAAGCCTCAGATTTCTCAACTCCTTTGTCAATCATTCATCACAACTGGATGAGACCAAGACACTTTCTCAGCTTGGTCTCTGAAAGCCCTAGTTTGGTTTTGGCTAATTGATGAAACCTAGGACTAACCCTATCGCTAAGTGTGTAGCATTAGAGAAAGGGAAGTTCCAAGCCAAGTGGTGGAGTGGTGATCAAGATGATGGAGGTGACCACAAATGATCAAGTACCACACTTGGTGATGAAGGAAGATGAGGAGCAAGATGGAATGCTAGAGGCAAAGGTATATGCTAGGGCATTTCCATTTTGCCAGCCATAGGTGAGTAGAGAAGTTGATGGCCGGGTTTAGGATTGATGACCGTACTATTAAGAGGGGCGATGTCGCGCAATATCGGTTATCTTAGTGCCACTAGGTGAGCAATGACTTTGCATATGCATTAGGGATCTAGTGTGCTAACTAACTCTTACAAAATCTATTTGAAAATGCTAACACATGTGCACAAGTGGAGAGACACTTTGGTGTTGGCACAAGAGGGCAAGAGGTGATGGTGTTTGGGTATGGAACCCTCCCGCCGAGCTCGCGAGGCGGGACTTGGACGTTTTCGGGAAGTATATGGTCACTCGGAGGTGACGGACGCGTCGGTCAAGCTGTGGAGTCGGCGTTTTTTAGGGGTCACCGGACGCCGTAGCGACCGGACGCTCGGTGCCGCGTCCGGTCGACCTGCTGATGCAAGGGTTTGCTAGACCCGGACTCGGGCGCGTCGGTCAGGGGTGCAACGGACGCGTCGGTCAAGTTTCTCACGTTTTGGAGCTCTCGTGTAGCGGCCAGGACTCTCTTGTCTTTGGCGTCCGGTGATATCACCAGGGCAGCGTCGATGCGTGGCTGGATGCGCGCAGCGGTTCTGGGCGTTAGGCGCGAAAAAGTGGAATTCAAGCGGCTAGTACACGTGGCCCTTTATGTTGGACCGGACAATTTGGACGGACCAGCGTCCGGTCGAGGCGTTCGGGCGTCGGTCAAAAAAGCGTGTTTTGAGGGTAACGACTAGGTGCTTTGGTGGGCGCCTATATAAGTGATTTGGCCGGCTCTAGGGAGTTTCTCTTGGCATTTTGACACACTTGACTTCCTCTAGAGCTAAGAAAACCTCCTCCCACACTTTGCATGTCTCTTGATTGATCTAGAGAGTGATTGGGAGAGCTTCTAGTGCATTTGCCTTGTGATTGAGCATCCGGTGGCACTAGTGGCGTTCTTACCGCGATTGAGCTTATTACTCTTGGTGATTGCCGTCACTTAGACGGTTGGAGCAGCGAGCCGGAGTTGAGCAAGGTTGAAGATTGTTCTTGACCACTCCGGAGGTGATTGTGAGGGGTGTTGATCCCACCTCGCGGGAGATCGCGAAAGGAATCCTTAGTGGAATCTCGTCATTGAGTTACCCTCACTTTGTGTGAGTTCTTGTGGCGCCCGGTGAGGGCTTGGCTTGTGACGCCAATTAACCACCGAACTACCGAAAGTGTGTGGTCGACATTAACGGGGAGTAGCGTGCCGGCAAGCACGTGAACCTCGGGATAAAAATCTTGTGTCCCTCGGTGTTCTTGTGTGGTTTGATCCTTCGAGATCAACTTGGATTTCTATATTGGATCATCTCTTCGGGTTTCATTGTATTGACAAGACGGTGATTGGTCATCATCCCGAAGGCACGGTTTGCACACTCGATTTCCTTTCTAGCGATTACTCTTATGCAAAGTAGTGTATTAGGTTGTGTAGCATAGTTGAATTGCTAAGGACCTTATTCTTAGTGTGCCTAGTGTATAGGTTTGCTAGAATTGATTAGGTTGGCTGGCAACCCCCACTAGGCTAGCGCAACACTTGCATTCGCTTTTTGTTATACTAACCGGTTTGTTTAGTGCTTTGTAGAAATTTTAATTAGGCTATTCACCCTCCCCCCACCCCCCTAGCCATTTAGGACCTCTCAGTCTCTCAAACGGCCGACCTAAAATTTTGCTACGTTGATCTTTGGCCCACCTTTAATGAGCAATCTAGCTTCTTACTTCTGTGGTGACCTAATTAGTAGTGTTCAAATAGCTTGGGTCATCATATATAAGGTATAATAATCATCCAAGCTAGTTACAATTAAGATGTTTGGCTGGTCACATAAACCGGCTAATAAGACAAACTGTCTGATTTGCTCTGAGAGAAAAATATTATTCGAACGGCTAATTTACTGTAAGCGATTGATAAACCCGACTGATAAGATTAGTGAATACCAAATCGGCCTACATGAACTGTCGTTGGTCGTACGTACTTATTGGCGTGCGCGCGCATGCGTGCAGCATCTGCACTGCCCCTCTGCATGCTTTCTCTTGCTTTTGTGCGTGCGTGCCTGCCGGCTACACGGATCGCGAGCAGTTCATCACTTCACCCAGTTCAGTTTGTCGGGACGCAGACGACAGCACGCAGTAGCCGTAGGTACGTCGGCCGCCGGTCCGCATGCCTTGCGCTGATCGATCTGATGCCTGTCGTGCTCCAGCTTGACACTAGCTAGCGCCTTGCATCTACTCCTACTACGGAGTATATATGCTGCCGCTTCTTTCTCCCGGCAGGCCAGCCGTCCAGTTACCTTTAGCGGCTAGCGAGCTGCGTGTACTGCCTGCTCATCAGCTGTCTGCCGGGATTTGTTGCTGTTGGCGTGCAGTGCAGTGTGTCGCCGGTCAAGCATATGGATCCAAGCTGTCGGAGTTGGAGGGGGACGCCGCCTCGGCCTCGTTGATCTCTCTCGTTTGGAGTCTTCTTCAGGCATGGCATATTGGCATGTAGCACAGGGAAGCACCTGTTTCTGTTCCCCTCGGCGGATACCTCCACGCGCAAGTGTATCTTTGGGCACACCTCCGATTCCTTGTGTGTCCCCCTCACCGTTTGTTTCTTTATGTATGACCAGCAATGGAACTTGCATCTAGTTTATTCACTACTAGTCGATATCAAATTAGTAATTCGTCTCAAAACTAGTAATACTCCTACCTGATTTTACTGCATACTGTTAATTATAGGCAAAACCTATAGCTTACTCGAGTGTTTCTCCGCGTCGGCGCACTCGATTTTTGGAGCCGTTGGATGGTGTTGTCAATGTTCATGTTCATCTTCTCCGGAGAGTATATAAGGGGCTAGCCAGCGGAGGTAGGCCGGCCAGACGGTGGAGATGGCGGCGAGTGGCTTTAGGGTCCTAGTGGTGGTGGAAACAGCCGGACTATGGAGGGGTGAGGGTGTTGCGGCATCGCCAGCAAGCTAGCATGGCCATGGTGGAGCTCCGATGAAAGGAGGGGAGAAGGTGGCCCCACAGGCACAGTAGGGCTTCGCCGGGGCGGTGGGTGGCAGTGGGGGCACCGAAAAACCAAGGTGAAAGATAAATAGTAAATCGGGTGTCGCAACAACTGAGTGTGAGGGTAGGCAGACCCTAATTATACGGTTGATGGGGATATCCTGAGCAACCCTTGACTTTTGAGCCGGCCAGGGCGTGCATCAGCCAAATCAATATAAAGCTGTCGACTAATAATATAACCAGTAATTAAAACAAAGCATGGCACACCCAGGTTATGATGTGGTACTTAAAATATATGGCACAACCGCAGCTCAAATGGGGGGGCATTGGGGCCACCAGATGTCTGCTTAAATGGTAGTATAAAATAAACCCCTACTATTCTATTCAAAGCTGTGGAAGAATGGTACTATAATGGTCGGCAGATATGATTGCTGTATCTTTATTTGCATAATTGCATATGCAAATAAGTTCATAATTACTACTATACTGTGATTAACTATAGAAAAGCCCCACTTCAGCCTTTTGTGTGGCGCTAAATATCAGTAGTAATCGGTGGACCAAGGATGGATTATCGAGTAAAGAGACCAAATTAAGTGCTACTAACTCATGGTTAGTGTAGCGTACTTGCCACTCCAATTGACTGATTACTTATAAGACATCATTACGTCACATACAGACCTCCTTGTACGTTGGTGAGGAAATACATGTGGCCGTTTGACCAATAATATAACTACGGGCATTATATATGTTGGCACAAAAAGGAAAATTAAACACGGCGAGAGCCTCCGCAAGAAGACAACTCTGGCTTGGAGACGAAGAAGATCAAGAATACCTTTTGTGGGTGAAAAGTGCTAGGATCACTTTACAAAATTTATGCTAAGAGTCCATTCGTTTCAGCTCAAAAACTAGAAAGCTAGCTTTTGAGCTAAAAATTTAAAAAAAAGTAGTGTTAGAGTGCACGAGTCCAGCCTCAAATCCATCGGAGCCCCTAATAATAGATGAGGATCGCTCCGGTCTTATATGTTATATCCCTTCGTCAGTAATTTTGATGTAGGACTAAACCTAACAAAAGCTGCAACTCAAACAAACTGGTTCCCGAGGTTCCTCCCCTAAGGGCGTCTCAATAGTGATCAAATATAGACAGTCTAGGAGAGATTTTATTGGACAAAAGGATCACAGAAAATAGCGCTTAGCGAGAGAACAATAGCTAGTCTCGCATGTTTTCCAAAAATATTGGCCGGCTCAGCTTTGCACCTTGATGTTTTTTTTTTCGTTTTTAGAGTTCAACTAGTTAGTGATTGCTTCTCTTCCGCTGGGGACGTTCGGTTATCTCTGATCCAGGCCATACCTGGCAGGAACCATTCAGACACTATTTAAATTATAGAACAAGGTTTTAAATCTCCAGACATAGCTTCCGCTATCTCCGGCTATAACTGTTTGAGAAGAATTTAGCTACGTTTTTTCATGTACAAAGTTTTAGCTCTTAGCTACCGCTATAATCCGATATAGCTGGCTATTTATAGCCTATTTTAGGATGAAAAAAAAACTAAAGACCTTAGTCGGCGATTTAAAGCCTTCAAGAAAACTCGGCTGGGAATCATTTCGGACCCCAACCGAATGAGAATATACTGCTACTTCTAAAACTCTGCAGCTGAAGAATGCTATATGCAAAACTGAATGTAGCAGTATGGAGTATGGACAATGGAAAAGCGCAGCAGGCCAGCGCGAGTGCACAGTTGGACCGGCCGGCGACCTGGAAGATGAAAAGCGACGAGGGATCGGATGTGACGCGAGCAGTGGAAATGTTGGTGGTGGCTGCTGATGCGCGCTCAGCGTCGCAAAATATCCATCTCGGTCCATGGATTGCGCTTGCTATTGCTAGTGCTGCCACATCCAAGCTATCCATCTATGCCTTGTCGGCCTCAATAACCTGCTGCATGCAGTTACCCACCGGATCGGAGAGAGATGATCGATGGAGATTAGATTATATTTCAGGCATCCATCTTGTTGGTAGATAGTCCATCACCAGATCATGATGAGCTCCATCGATCTATCCATCGTCTCTCTTCTTCCATTCCATACTAATTACGTATTTGAAATGATCAAATGAATCAGAAGGAGAAACTAGTGGTACTGGATCCCTAGCTCGACTGAAGAATAGTATACTACGACGTTTGATTCTCATTTCTATTCTATCATAAAGGTGAACACTACAGCTAGAGCTGGCAATTTTAGGTCTCGGATTGTTGAGCGGATCACATGCCTGACGCATGAATGCTCCCATGGTCGGCATGCATGCATGAGGTTACTGGGCAAGACGAATGAAGCTATATTCTTTCTTTCCTGCTCCTGGCCGGTGTTAAGGTGTTAGTTCAGGACCACTGCCAGTATTAGTTTAAGCTTATCTCCAACTCGATGTCTCGATAGATTAGGTCGGTTAAAAGCAAAGCCACAGACAGATTTAACAAGCTACCAGGCTAGGGGAGAGAACCATTTCGTCAGCAGGGGTTCATTAATCATATCTTAGCTTCTGTTTTAATCCAGAGACATGCATCATGCATGTTCCATAACCATTACGACCACCTGCTACATACTCTATCCGTCCAAGAAAGAAATGCAATTCTAACACTATGTTGTCCAAAAATAACTTAGCTCTGGCTTATGAGGAGATGTAGTTACGTAGTATATCCTAAAAAAAGTATAGTAGAGTTTTAAAGGTGCAATCATTTGTTTTTTGTTTAATCACCACATTTGCAGAATAAAGAGTAGGATTACGTACGTCGTCTTTTTTGTTATGTGCTAATTTATTCTCGAAATTAAGAATTGCATTCTTTTTTTTTCTTTTCTTTTAGGATGCTTGGAAGGGAGTATGTAACAGTGATCTATCGAATGTGCAGAAATGGAGACCATCCGTCCATCAGTACAAGTTGCTCGCGGTGTAGATGAGAAAAGAGGGATGTCGTAGCTATGGGCATTGATCGAAGGTTGGTGGCTTGGCTCCGTGTTTTTGTCGTTAAGCTTTCAAAACTATAGGTAGGCCTATAATATATATATACTAAGCACGGTCACGTCACCTCCAACTGTCCATACTCCATGTCAGCTAGGTAGTGTGTCCATGTTGAAAGCATTATCTAGGCATTTAATTTGGTTTGGCGATTAATGACAACATGCTTATTGTACAAATATATGTTTTACAATCGTATTATTCAATATGATCTATTACTGCTCCTTTTGAGTTTGCAATAATTTTTTTTTAACTTTGATTATGAATAACTAATCTCTTGTGAGACATAAGTATTAGAAGTCCATGTATAAATTTAGTGCATCCATCTAATCAAAATTGCTTATCTATTTGCTCTCTCTCTCTCTCTCTCTATTTGTAGCACAATATACTTATATATAGTCACCATGTGTTGAGTTCTCTATAACACACTGTTTTTCATCCATGTTTATAGTCCCCCCCCCCCCGGTTTGCATTGCATATGTGTTTTTTGAACATGTATTTAGTTGAAATTTTTATCCTAAGTTATACCAGGTCTTGTTTCAGCCCATGTGACATCATTCCATAAGTCTAGATTTTGTCTTTCAATTTTTATCTTATTAGTCTTAAAGACTTTATTGATTATTGCACCTTCCATTTAAAACTTTCATTTTTATTTTATTAAAAAATGGATTCTACATTCTGACTGCACTCTTAGTTACTACAATGGCATATACCATCATTTTGGTGTTCTAGATGTTGAATTTCCTCTATCAAATAATTATGTGTTTATTCTATTTTATATTAAAAATGGAGTGCTTATAATTAAAAGATATTCCATATGTTTTAGTCAAATTTCATAATTGCATAATTTATTGAGATAGAATAGTATAATATATTTAAATGAATTGTCATGATTGCCAAAAGTATATAAATATATATTTTTATCAAAAGTATACTTGTCTACATTATGTCACATAACATATATGTTTACTCTGAACTAATTTTTTGTATACATTATTACTCGTAGATGTGAGTACTCAGAAACATATATATAGACTACTTTATTGTTATATATTTTCATAATAGTATATATATTTATGCTTGATTGCATAAATATATTCTGGTATAATATAGTGGTGGGAGCAAAAGTGACCAAAATTGGATGCCGAAATGACCATCTTACCCTTAAGGAAATCTATCCTTATACTTTATTTCTGTATACCAAAACGGCCACTCGCCCCTTCCCTCTCATGTGGGTACTGTTCATTAAACATAACCGTCCCGTAAACAGTAACCGCCCGGCATAAACAGAAACCGGGCATGAACAGTGAACCACATGAACAGTATTTGAACCCGTTAGTGCACAGTATTAACCCGTTAACAAACAGTGAAAACCCATTCAAATAGTATAGACCTGTTAACAGATGAACAATCACACCCGTTACCAAAAACACCAAACCGATTACCGGCAAAAAAAAAAAAAAAAAAAAACCGTGTAAGACACGGAGCCACCTGCTAGTGAAATATATAGAGGGAGATTTCACACTTGATGAGCCGCCCCACCGGGACACTCGTGTGTGAGTGCGTCTTGCAGCTTGGAGGCTTTCACTCCATGGGAAGAAGGAAAAATACTTGAAAAGAGGAGAGAAAGGATGGTATGTCGCGGCTGCGGCGAGCAGCATGTCCCTGGAAAGCAGGAAAAGCCAGCCATGATTCCTGATGCATCTCAAGCAGGCGCAGGCAGCACCTGGCCAGCAGGCCGAACCCTAATCGATGGAATATACGGCCATGGGTGCAAGTGCAAACTAAAGCTATACCTGTTCTATCATGATTCGATATGGGACTTGCAGATGACTTCTTAGCTAGTATAGCTTGCAGTTGCAGTGGTGGTGGTGCGTGTGTCCAACTCGATCGATCGTATAGCGGACATATAAACAAAGGGGCATTGCATTTTTTGGTGATGTTTTCTGAAAAGACATACATGCACTGTGTGCGTGGCCAGCCTGCTCGATCGATCGCTACCTTTGACATGCGTGAGTGCACGCTCTCGATCTGCAGCTGTGTGCGATGTGGTCCAAGCCTTTCTCCGGCGCCGGCCTCTCGATCTGCAACTTTATTTTCTCCGCGCTTTTGCATTATATTCATTTCTTTTGTTTTCTTTGCCCCTGCTTTTCAGAGAGCCATGTTGTGGAAAAGCACATTTTGGTTTGCTTTTTAGTAGTTTATAGTTCAATTGTTGTTTTTTTTTCTTTACCTTGTTTTCAGCATAGGAATTAATCAATTCATTCACTTTCATATATCCTTTGGGATATACTATACAAGTTCGCAGAAGTGTCTATATATATAATTTATATTGACACCAGAAGATAAATTATTTTGGGGCTGCAGAGTGCAGAGCGAGATACTTTGTCATATTCAGTTTCATGCATGGTCTCTGATCTGTAGCTAACAAATATAATTCTCTAGTGCTTCACAAATCCATCCCAATAATCCACGGGGTTTGGATGGATTGAGGTGGAATCTAAGTAATTTCACCTGTTGAGAAAACTCTAGCTATAGCTAACAGCTATGTATATAGCTAACAGCTATTCATATATGTACTGTATCACCATATACATCAGAGTTGGCAACATCACTTTCAGATCTCTATTATTTGAAACGTATCAGGCACTCAGAAAATAATTAAAGGCGAGTTGTTCCACATGTTCATGCATGGATTGGATCATTGGAACAGCACATCAAGAATCAGTCGTCTAGCTGATCATTGCATTGCAAAATCACTAATAATTATATTCAAACAGGAGACAAAATTAATCATGAATGCATACAATCCATAGGTTAAGGTTTTGAAGAACTCTATCTGCACTGCACTCTCTGGTAGTCAGGTTCTAGTCTGGTAGTGACGTAACGGTTGTGTGAGCATGCATGCATGCATCCTAGAGAAATTAAAACAAGCAACAAGAAATTAAACCAAAGCAAAACTAATAATGCACTCAGGCTATGCTAGCTAGCGGTGGTCTAGTAATCTAGTTGATACTTTTCCATTATTCGGCGACTGCTTTTCATCACTGATCGCTTTCTTTCTATCAATCGGCCGGTATACTAGCTAGTGGAGTGGCGCCAAACGATGGATCCATCCATGGAGATGCCATCAAACAAACCAGTCCACTGGAGGCTTTGCTGCTGCTGCCGCTGTCCTTTCATCACCCCTTTGCAAAAAGCGACGCCACACTACCGAAACCGCGCAATCGACAATAATCAACATTCTAACATGTCACGTCAGAAATACTATTATTAGCATCCAAAAACCACACTTTGATAGATAACACTATCTAGGTAGGGATTGTATGTCTGCTTGCGTAGCATCCTCAGATTGCAAATTGTATAAAATTGTGCAATTATCATACTTATTAGGGCATGATAAATCCATCGAATTCCCCACATGGACACATCCTTCTACAGAAATCCATCAAATTCCCCACATGGACACATCCTTCTACAGAGACATATCTTCTTCTCTGATAGCGGCATCACCACCTTCTCTGATACGGTTTTAGACTTCTGTGGGAGCTGTAGATCCAGAGGGATAGCTGAGGAGTGAGGAGTGAAGATAGTCATCAGTTGGCTGCTCAGCGACTATGGTCGCGCTCGGGCAAGAGGGTGAGGTGGGTGCTACGTACCTCCCACACGGGTGGGTCCTGGGCTGAGGCTACTGCAGCCTAGGTCCAACCATAAAACTCTATGTATATTAATTAATTAATATCGTTTGCAGCGAAAATTATTAGTAACAACTATTACTCTAGATCAGCTCAAGGAACTTCAGCTTAGATCAATTTACATCGGACAAGCACTGACCTTGCATCATTCCTATAGATCAGCCCTCGCCTCATCTAAGCTGCCCAGGATTGAAATGTTGGTTGGGCGGAGACGAAGATATAGTTGGCGCTCAAAGTGCTTAGGAGTATAGGAATGTATATAAGCCGAGCCAATTGAGCGAGCTCGTCGATCACATGCCGAGTTTGATCGAATCACGGAACTGTCCATGCCTAGGTTTACGATATCGGTACATATTAAAAAAAATTGTCCCTACCGATAAATTGGTTATTCAGCACCATTTCACTAGAAATGCCGTCCATCCCATCATGCATTACAAAGTTATATAACACCGATCAAATAACGTATAACATATCATAGAAGTAGAAGGGCGGTAATATGATAGATTGGTGACGAGTAAGATGCATATGCTGGTGGCATCAGGTCCGAGAGTGAGGACATTGAGTGGATTTGAATTAATATACAGTTGCAACCAAACAAGCACTTAAATGTGGGATTAATTTATCAAAAAAATGTGAGATTAATAAGCATAATAAATAGCATGTGGAACTCCGATTCCCGCCTAAGCCAGACCATGCATTAGCAATGTGGAGGTGGGAGCAGTAACAAATAATCAACGGTGAACAACTTGAGTGCATGCCATGTCCCCTAACTTGGCTTTGCGAGATGGACATACTTCACGGTAGTCGTAAGCAACCGGCAAGCAACCGAAAAGTAAAATCTTAAACTTGGCCTGGGTATTATTCAGATCTCAAACTATTTTTTATTTCTAGGTCCCTAAACTTATTTTGGGTCTCACTAGTGGTCCAAACGGGTGCCCAGCTGCTGGCCGACCTATATTATCTTATGTGGCGTGTTAATTCATAGTTGACACGAAATCTACCGCGTGCAGCTCACCTCGTAGGATAACAAGTCGGGCGACCACCATTTGGACCAATAGTGAAACCTAAATCATGTTTAAAGACCCAGAAATGTGGGAACACGGAGCAATGGCAATATATATTTCAACTTTGCTGGACGAGATTGCAACGATGAGGATGCCGATCCGGGCTACCAAGCCGAGGAGGGAGCTACGGTGGCAGAAACCGGAACAAGGATGGCTCAAGATGAGCTCGATCATGTACTGGTCATGCAGGTATTGTTATTCGCGATCATCAGGGACATGTCCGAGCGGCTGCATCACGGTGGCTGGAGGACGTCCCGGATGCCCTGATCGTGGAAGCCATGGCTGCCAAAGAAGGACTCGAGCTGGCAGGGGAGAATGGATATGACCGTGTCATTTTGGAGACGGACAACAGTGTTCTTAAAAATTTACTATAGGATAGAGCGTGTGTGAGGTCTGCAATAAGTGGCCTTTGTTTCGACATCATAGAGCTAAGCAGGAGTTTTAGTGAGTTCAAAATTAATTAGGTGTGTAGGGAAGCAAACTCGGTGGCCGATCACTATACTCATTTGGTTTCGATCACTGAACGCTCCTTTTTACGGCTTCGACTATGTCCCAGAGTGGTTGTGGGGCTAGTCACAGTTGATTGTAATGCTGCTGATGATTAATGAAAGCTCTGTGATTCTTAAAAAAGAGACCTAGAAATTAATAAAAAATTTAAATTTAGAACCTAAATAACATATCGCTATAAGTTTAAGGATCATCCATGTATTTTGCTCAAAATCAAAAGAGGAAGTGGACGTACGATCCACAAGGAGGAAAACAGTGACAGTTGGAGAGTGCTACGTCCCTCTCTGCTCTCTCTCTCTCTCTCTCCCTCCCTCTCCTGTCGCTCCACCCGTGGGGCCCACATGCAGTAGTCCACAGTACACCATCACTCGATCGGCCCTCGGACATTCCCTCGGTCGCTACGACTCCTCTCATCACTGATGGCTCGCTCCTCTTTATATAGCGACCCCCTCCGAGCTCACTAATAGCTCACTCGTTACTCCCCACACTCTTGGTACTCTGATCTGCTTGCTCGACGAATTCCTCTCTCTGACTCCTCTCTTCTTCTTCTCGGCCTAGCTAGCTAGCTAGCTAGCCCGGCCAACCGGGTACGTAGGCGTCGCGCGCGTCGCAGGCCGGCCGGCCAGGTAGCAAGCTAGGCAAGAGCAGCAACAATGGCGGACGCCGGGGAGGGGCGGCGGGTGTGCGGCATGCCGGAGAAGGCGCAGCTGCACGTGGCGATGCTGGCGCTCCAGTTCGGCTACGCGGGGTTCCACGTGGTGTCGCGGCTGGCGCTGAACATGGGCATCAGCAAGCTCGTCTTCCCCGTCTACCGCAACATCATCGCGCTCTGCCTCCTCGTCCCCTTCGCCTACTTTCTCGAGAAGTACGCCGCCGGCCGTCCTGCCATTGCTGGATAATTCTAGAATAATGCATGCATGCTGTCTGATGATGCTGATGTGTCTGAACTGCTGTCTGCTGCTGCAGGAAGGACAGGCCGCAGCTGACGCTCAACTTCGTCATCCAGTTCTTCCTCCTCGCGCTCTGCGGGTAAATGATCGATCGAGTTCATGACTGATGAATTAATCCTAGCCTAAACAACAGAATTAATCTTGCCCTAATTCGCAATATGCATATATATAGCATCACGGCGAACCAAGGGTTCTACCTGCTGGGCCTGGACAACACGTCGCCGACGTTCGCGTCGGCCATCCAGAACTCGGTGCCGGCCATCACCTTCGCCATGGCGGCGGCGCTGCGGATCGAGAAGGTGCGGCTGGACCGGCGCGACGGCGTGGCCAAGGTGGCCGGCACGCTGGCGTGCGTGGCGGGGGCGTCCGTCATCACGCTCTACAAGGGCCCCACCATCTTCGGCCCCAGCGGCTCCGAGCTGACGGCGGTGACCACGTCCACGGCGGCGGTGGCCGGCGGCCAGAAGAACTGGACGCTGGGGTGCGTGTACCTGATCGGGCACTGCCTGTCGTGGTCGGGGTGGCTGGTGCTGCAGGCCCCCGTGCTGAAGAAGTACCCGGCGCGGCTGTCCGTCACCTCCTACACCTGCTTCTTCGGCGTCATCCAGTTCCTCGTCATCGCCGCCTTCATGGAGAGGGATGCCGACGCTTGGAAGTTCCACTCCGGATCCGAGCTCTTCACCATCCTATACGCCGTGAGTTGAATCTTCTGATGATCGATGAGTACATATATACTGTACACATCTCCTATTCTACAGTACAAGTATATCCTATACGGTGTCGTGCAGTACTAGACACTTATTATAAACTAACTGATAAACTAAAATTATGTAGGAACGACTGTTTTTCTATAAAAAAAAGTACTATTAATATATAAATTAAAACAGTTTTTTAGCTGAAGCAAACAAGCTCATACACTACTACTGAATATCCGGCACAAGTACAAATATGTAGAGAGAATGGTCAGAGATGCATGACACGTCAGGCACCTGTCATATGAAGAGACATGGATAGAGTATAGTAGTGCATTTCTGAGGCAAAAAGTATACTAAAGTGGTGCACACAACAACTAAGCTATTACTAGCTAGCTAGCTGTACAAATGATGCCTTTTTCATTCATTCAATATATTATATCAACATGAAAAGCTGATGTCTGTCTGGGTTAATTAGTTGTTTGTTCATGGATCATTAGATTAGATCCCTGAAGCAACAACAACCTTTTACTACTTTCATCGGACTGTTGTTCTTGGTCCTAATTAAAAATTAATTAATTAGTCCTAACCATCCAGTGCTATAATTTGTGTATGCCTGCAGGGGTTCATCGCGTCCGGGGTGGCGTTCGCGGTGCAGATCTGGTGCATCGACCGGGGGGGCCCGGTGTTCGTGGCGGTGTACCAGCCGGTGCAGACGCTGGTGGTGGCCATCATGGCGTCGCTCACCCTGGGCGAGAAGTTCTACCTGGGCGGCATCATCGGCGCCGTCCTCATCATCGCCGGCCTCTACCTCGTGCTCTGGGGCAAGAGCGAGGAGAGGGCGCGCATCGTCAGGGACGCCGCCGCCGTCGCCGTCTCCGGCAGCGCCGGCGACCGCGAGGGGCTCCTCGCGGCGGCCGGTGGTGGTGGTATCCGGAGCAAGGCGGCGGCGTCGGCCGTCACGCAGCCTCTGTTGCTGCCGTCCTCCACCTCCACCGACAACGTCTGACCGATCGATCGATGGATCCTTCGTCGTCGTGATCCATGGGTGCATGGAGATCAGAGGCTCATCCATGTATGCTGCGCCTCTGCAATCAGGATCGAGCACACGAGATCGATATGATTCCGATCCAGTATTATTATTGTCAGCTAGTCTTTTTCTTTGAGGTTTTTGTTGTTGATTTTCACGTACGCATGTATGTATGCTGCTACCTACGTATATGCATTATTATTACTGGTGTGTGTGGTGAGCGATCGAGCAGACGTTGTCGACTTTGATCACGGCCTGCTTTTTAATTCGTAGTACAATATTTAGCTAGGATTGTTTGGGAACGAGCATGCATGCATATATGAATGCAATGGTCGTCAAGTGTGTACGTCAATATTAATTGATTGGTGTGTTCAAGGAGGCATGTGTGTTCATGTTTGCTACTTCAATCTATCTGAGGCTTAATCCAACCAGAATTCAGCTTTTCACGCTGACGGAGCCACCGCTGGTTGATCACCACTCTTGAATATGTTATTTTGACTGCTAACTTCTCTCATGATGTATTGTTTTATTGCAGTAGAAGTTTGATCATAGAAAGCATTTCTATATGTAAATCCGAAATCACCACTTTTGTTTTATATAGATTAGATTGGATTATTTGTTCACCAAAGATAACAAGTTGAGTATTTTAAAATATGTGCATGTCTTATATTTAAGATGGAGGGAGCATATAGGAGTATATAATTATAAGTTTCTATCTAGTTAAGCTGCCTAGCAGCTTCGTCCCAATCAGAAAATGTAAATGAAAATTTAGGCTTCCTTTGAAATGCGGGATTTTTTCCCTGCGAAATTTCTTATAAAATTTATGTGAAATTCATGTGTTCCAAGGGGGGGCCTAAATTCCTACAGTGCATTTCGGTTCTATAATAATAATTGCTGGCGTCAATCATCACATAAGCACAGCAAAGGTCATAGAACGAGCAAGCCTGCACTGCAGACCTTCCTTTCCAGGTAACCAAAGACTGCAATGACAGCATTGCCTCTTCAGCGACACACACCAGATCGAGTACCAGATAACAATCAGACCATACTGTGATTACACTATGAACCTGTTCAGGGGGCTCGGAAATTAAATTCAGAATTAAGGGAGCTGCAAAGTGCAGCACCAGAAGCAATTCTTTCGTTTATTCCACTTCGCACATCTGATTGGTGATTGCCACAACAGATAACCACGATTGACTATCAAGTGTTTCTATATATATATATATGGTCCATTTGACATTCAACTCCCGTGCACAAAGTTCAGCATCCCAGTTCCGAAACGTACTATCCATGCATTGCATCCAGCCCATTCAAATCTTATCAGGGTTCTGTCGAAATGATCCTTTGTAGCACAGGTGTTTATGGGGCTGAACAGGGGTGAAGGTCACACTGACTCGCACACCAAGTTATATACATCAGCCACGCTTGGTAGGCTGCTGCAGCCACTTGGGCCTGGATAGACGCACACTGGGCTTACGGACCCGTTTACTCTTGATTGTAGCTCCTTCTGAGGCCTGGACGGCAGGACGTTCTTACACGGGAATCATCGCCTCCGACCAATCGGACGTGAGCACCCACCAGCCCATGATAGCGTGGCCCACTCGGAGCACACCACGCGGTGCATGCAGGACTGCGGAGCGCCGCACCATCGCATCACAGGTTCGTACGAACCTTAGCCTTTTCTTTTCTATTCTTTTATTATTTTGATTTTTATTGTGTGTTTTTTAATTTCCTTTTTTCTTTACTTTGTTCATATCTTATTTTTTTCACTTTTTATGTATGTTTTCCTTTTTTCTTTACTTTGTTCATATCTTTTTTTTCACTTTTTATGTATGTTTTATTTTTTATTATTATTTTTTTCTTTATATTTTATTTTTATTTTATTCCATTTCTTTTACTCTAATTAATTTCCTTTTCATTATGTCTTCTTGTTTTCAATTTTTTTTTCATTTTTCTATTTACTTTCTTCCCTATATATATATATATATATATATATATATATATATATTCACTTTTCATTTTTATGTTACTCTAACTTTTCTTTAACCATTTTTATGTTTTATATTTTTAATGTTCTTTAATCTTAGATGTTATATGAGAATATATATCATGTTCATAAAGTATGTTTTTGGATTTTTTTTCAATTTTTTATATCTTTCTTTATTGAAGTTATTTAGTTTTTGCTATATATTTAACATTTTGTTATTCATGCTTTATTTTTATTTTCTTCATTGTTAATTTAAAATAAACTATTATTTTTATAATTATTTTTATAATTTGTTATTTTCTAAATGTTATATGATATATGTGATGTCCACATATTATACATGTAATGTTACGTAATATATTATGTGATATTTATGAAACATATATGTGATGTTCTATAATATATTTTAGTTATTCAATTGGTATTTATGTGATGTTCTTTAATTTTTTCTGCTGTCACGTTATCTTTTATTCTTATTTCTTTTGTTTTAATGTTTCGTTCTATCTTTCTTATGTTTTGTCTTTCCTTTTCTGTAATTAGGTATTTATTTGTCACATGGACTCTTTTTCCCTTTTCTTCTCTTTTTTTCTGTTTGTTTTTTCCTATTACATAGTTTTTATTTTTTATTTCAATATTTTCATAAGATACATATGATGTGCATCTAGTATAGATGTAATGTTTTCAATATATTTTGTGTAGTATACATATGTTGTTCCATGTAGTATTATTTTAAGATATTTATATAGTATACATGTGATATTTTATCTTTGACAAAAATATTTTTACAAAATTACAAATACACACGATGTTCATGTAGTATATATATAATATTCTATGATGTATTTTTAAGGTCCACAGTGGAAATATGATGTTTTATGATATATTTTATGATGTTCAAGTAAATATCTGAGGGGATTACCACTACACCTTCCTGTGTAAGAATAGAAGGAACCGTTAAGAGCCTAAGAGCATTAGGATAGGTGGTTATCATTTAATCTTCTAAGATATATTTTTTGTGATGTTTGATAGTATGTTTTATTTGAATTTAATTAATTACTTTACTAATTTTATTATTCTATTTTTTGATATTTATCTAAATATATCTAGGAAGGATCTTGATTTGAAAGATCTTGATCAAAATATACATGGAGGACAGTTATACGCTCACGGGCTTCGGCTCATGCGATGCGATTTCGAACAAACAGGCACCTTTTCTTGTGTTTCTTCCGTCGTCGTCTTTTTTTTGTGTTTCTTTTTCTTCTTCTTTTTTTGGCTTTCTATTTTTTATTTTCTTTACCTTCCTTTTATATCTTTGTTTCTTTTTATTTTTTATTATTTGCATTTTATTTCTTTCTTCTATTTATTTTTATTTTTTCTTTCTTGGGTTTTTATTCTTATTCTTATTTATATTTTCTTTTTATACTTTATGGAAACTAATTACTTTCTTCGTTATTTCTCATATTTTATTTTTATTTTCTTTTACTTATATTTATTTTATTTTCTCCTTTTCTATCTTGTATTTGTTTTTCTTAAAAGGTTTTTCTTCTTTGTATTCTATTTAATTTTATTCCATTAAAACTAATTACTTTTCTCCTTTTCTCATATTTATTTGTTTTTCCAGCATTCAATGAGATGTGTGATATTTTCGTAGTACATATGTGATGTTTATGATGTATTCTATGATATTCATGTAGTATATATGTGATGTTATATAATATAATTTGTGAAGTTCATATAGTATAATATGATGTTCTATGATATATTTTATGATGTTTGTTTAGTATATATGTAATATTTTATTATATATTTTTTAATAATCAGAATACATGTGATGTTCTATGACACATTTTATGATGTAAAAGGAAGGTAAAGAAAATAAAAAAAAATAGATCAAGCCTATAGTCAGTTCTTTTTCGGTTATGATGCAAACATATTGATAGTCATGTCTTTTCAACAATAGCTCCATGGTTGATTGATTTTGCGCTCTTGTGATCGTACCTATGAGTCGTGCCTTTTTTATATGTTCTTTTCCAGCTTCTCTTGTGATTGGTGCATGTGCTTAGTTATCTCTATCTGTTGCTTGTATGTCTATCGTTGTAACATTCCGCAATTTCCCATGTAATAAAAAAAAAAAATCTTGACTTTTTAAAATTTTTGTTTGAATGCGTGTTGCATGCGATGATGTAGGTCAAAACTAAGTCCAATGTTTCCCTTTTACGCCCCCAAATTCAAATTCGAGTTTCAAAACCTTTGCAATAAACCACTTGTCGTGAAGATCGATCACCGACATGCATGGCAAGTGATCTTTTCAAATAAAATAATTTTTGTGATAAAATTTAAAACCTTGGTTGAATTCGAGTCACACTCGAATTCAACGTCTAAGTACGAACACGGGGTTTATACTTGTGGTTCGGTTGTGATGATGAGTGATTGATTCAACTACTAGCATCTCGGATGGGGTGCTATCGGCGGTGGTGAAAGCCACGAGTTCCACATGTGCCTTGGCTTGTGTTGTGCGGTGTCGAGCATGGAGGCGGTGGCCGACGGCGAGGTGAAGGTCAGGTGATGGCGGGCCGCGCCCGAATGGACCGGGGAGCGGTGAAAGGGCGGACGCATCGAGACTTGGACTGAGGGACCCGGAATCGCCGGGCGGGATCGCGTTGGCGGCACTTGGCTTCGACAAGTGCAAGGACATGGACCGGTTTGTTGGTTTGGGCCTCAAAACCAACGGTGGAGGGTTTCGGTGGTTTGGGCCTCAAAACCACCCGGCGGGGTTTCTCGGATTGAGCCTCAAAACCCCGGGCGGAGGTCCCGTGACGGACGGACGGCACGTGGCGGCATCGGGGAGTTCGCGTCGAGGTGAAGCTACCGGTGAGAAGGCGCAGCGGTGGCCGTCGGATGAAAGATTGCATCGAAGTCGGTTCGAGTTGGACCGCAATGTCCCTAGGGCTAGGCGGTTTGCTCAGAGTTGTATCAGGGGCAAAAACTAGAAAATGAAATAAGCCCGGTCGATAAGTAAGGTGGAGGGAGCCCCATCTCCCTCACCTCTCCCATTTGTATTTTCTCATTTAGGGTTTTCTTCCTCTAGTTGCTTGTGTGTGAGAGAGAGGTCCACTAATCCTTCATTAGTGTAATCGAAGTCGTCTAAAGGGAATGGAGGTCCCGAATCCTTCATGTTTCCTCGTGGAGTCAGATCATTGAGTTGCTTGCATTGATTCGCGTTTTGTTCTTCGTGTTCTTCGTTTTTCTCTCTTTCCCCTCTTCGCGTTCTTAGCGATTTCTCGGGCTGTGATCTATCTCTTTGCGAACCACTTGTTTCTACTTGATCTTGGTCGTGGGTTGATCCTTTTCACCGAAGGATTTCATCCAATTCCTCACGAATCCACAGATCGGGTCGAATCGAGTTTTTCGGGGAAAACTTGCTCTTGAATCGGATTTCATTGATTTTTGGAGTTGCAGTGTGTTTAGGGTTGTGATCTTCATGGAGTAGCTTTAGAATTACCTTGTGAACCCCTCTGCAAAATTTCAGATCAATCGGAGTTGATTTGGTTGAGTTTTGGATTCGAAATCGAATTTTCTAGGTTTCTACCCGTGCATACCGGACACGTCCGGTAGATTTAACTTTGGAATTTTGAGCTGAAATTTTGTGGAGACCTTCTTCTGTGTGTCTAGTTTCTAGGGTTAAAATTTCATGATTTTTGGGCACCGTTTGATTGGGTTTTCTATTTTTCTCCCAAAGTCGCTCTGTGCTGAAACTGGGGTCCGGTGCATACCGGACGCGTCCGGTATGAGGTCCGGTATGAGCTGAGTGTGTCCGGTCCGAAGTTGTGAATACCGGACACGTCCGGTATGAGGTCCGGTATGAGAGTCCAAGGTTTTTATTTGAGTTGTTCGTTTCTTGACCGTCCGAGGTCCGATTCGAGTTCCGCTTGTTGCGTTGGGTTCGTGGCATCACTTACTTCATATCCAAGTACTCTTGTCACAAGTTGGCTTGAGTATTTTAGATTGGCCACTCTCTCCTTCTCTATAGGAATTGAGTGCGTCGCTTTTTGGAGTTTTCGTCGAGTGCTCGTCTCGACCTTCCTCGGTTGATCATTTTGTACCTCTTGGACATCTCCAAGGGTATCCACCTATCTGTTAGGTCGTGATCTTACCGCTCGCTTGTGGTTTTGGTTTTGGGGTTTGATTTTGGGACAGCGGTCGAAAGTTTCGAAAAAAATTTGAGGCTCCCATTCACCCCCCCTCTGGTCGCCGTTTTCGGTCCTTCAATTGGTATCAGAGCCGGTTAAGGATCATCCCACCTTAATCGGTTGGGATCCGTGAAGAAGGCGACATGGAGCGCGGTTCAGGAAAGCCGCCGCATTTTAATGGAACCAATTACTCGTCCTGGAAGATTCGGATGTCTGCTTATCTCCAGAGTCTCAGTGCGAGGGTGTGGGAAATCTATGAGAATGCCGATTACGTTGTCCTTCCTGCTCGTGTTGGCCAAGAGCAAATCGAACAACATGATGCTAACAGCAAGGCACGTAACGCCCTCTTCTCGAGTCTTTCTGAGTCTGAGTTTAAGCGTGTCGGACACTTGACTACTGCTAGAGAGATCTGGGTGAAGCTACAGAGCTATCACGAGGGGACTCCCCAAATTAAGACCAGACTCTTTGACACATACAAGCAGGAGTATGAAAGTTTTCGGCAGCTTGATGGCGAGACCATCGATTCCATGTTCTCACGCTTTCAGACCATTGTCAACAAGATACGTGCGAACAAGCCGAACTTGCCCTATGACGATCACGAGAGAGCTTTGAAGTTGTTGCATGCTCTTGATCGGAGGGTTTGGGATTCGAAGGTGCAAGCTCTTCTCGAGTCACAGAACTACGAGACTCTCACCGTGGACGAGCTCTTCAGCAAACTGAAGTCTAGTGAGATCGACCACCAGATTCAAGCCAAGCTTCACAACCCCTCTGCTCCGACTATGGCGCTGGTGTCAGGTAACCGTGTCTCTAGTTCTTCCGCTAACCCCTCCTCTGCGATGTTTGCCTTGTCTTCCTTGATCACGGTGGACAGAGGAGCGGTTGGATGTGCTCGGAGGCGATGAGGCGCTCGTCATCGGCCGGTTCTCGCGGTTCCACAACAACCGCTTGAACCGCCCGGTGGGGTGGACCGAAGGATGGTTGCTATGGATGCGGCGACCCGATCACTTGTCGCCAAGCGTCCTAAAGCGGAACAAGCACTCCTTCGGCAAGTCCACCTCCGACAAGCACAAGGAGAAGTGTGACTACACCTCCGGCAAGCACAAGTCCAAGGGAGGCTTTGACAAGGAAGCGATGAAGCGCAAGTTCGTGAAGAAGTTCAAGGCAAAAGAGCGCGCCTTCCTCGCCTCCCTCGGCGACCTCGACTCCGACGACGAGCATGCTTCCTCCTCTTGGCGACGGCGAGTCCGAGAGGAACGTCGAGGACAAGCTGAGCGAACTCGCCGTCGCCGACTCCACCCACGGAGGCTTACGCACCATGGCACTTGGTGACGAGGTGGAGGGCGGCAACGGGCGATGCTCTCGGCGGCGGCGGCGGCGACCCATCTAAGGTATCACCTTCCGTCGATGCTCTTGTCGCCGAGGTTGATGACTTGATCGCTACTTTGCTTCGTCAAGATAAGTTGCTTAAAGCGTCTTTGCTAGTGATAGAAAAGAGTACAAGGCTAAGCTAGAAGATGCGCTTTTAAGGAGCTTGAGATAGTTAAGAACACTCCCATAGTGTCGATGAGCGAGTGTGAGTTTTGTAGCGTTTACATGGCTGATCTTGCTAGTCTGCGGTCAAATATCTTTGAGTTGGTTGACGAGTTTGATAGTGTGCGTGCTTCACCTGTCTTGTTGGGTGCGTGCAAGTCTTGCTCGGACTTGCAATCTGAGTTGGCAGAGAAGAATGCCAAGCTTGCCTTACTTGAGAAGGCCAACTCAGATAGCACTAGTGTGGCTAAGTGTGCTCTTTGTGAGGGTTTGGAGCTGGAGATTACCAATTGCCGGCATGACAAGGTGCGTACCGAGGAGGAAAACACATACCTTCGGATCATCTTGAGTTGGGTGTCTTGCAGTGAGCCGCAACTTGGCATGATGGTCAACCAATTCAGAAGGGGAATTGGTGGACCGGGATTAGGCTTTGCTTCAGGTGGGAAGGGTGATGATCTTTATGGCAAAGTTGGTGAGTTTAGTGGTGTGCCTCCGAGTGAAAAACCTTCCACTACTCCCAAGCTACTCAAAATCAATCCACCTAAGCCACTTGTGCCTCCCATCAAAGATGGAGTGTTTGAAGAACCTCCAAGAGCTCCACCCTAGAAACAAGTGTGGATTCCAAAACCGAACCATCTAAGGAACCCACTTGACACACTCCCTTCCATCTCTGAGGAACCCCTTCCCAAAGCCAAGCCACCTCCAAGAGTAAACCATACCCACAAGAAAGTGAGCCAAACACCTAAGAGAGAGGTGTACCATTGTGGGTATTGTCATAGGGATGGTCACTTGGTTGAGTTTTGCTTTAGGAGGAAGAGAGATGAGAAGCGTGAGTTTGAGTTGAACAACCGGAACATGTACCGTCGTCCCCATGGTGTACATGTACCGCTGCTCGAGAGGCGCACTACTAGGCCTAGAGGTGCAATGCCTCAAGGTGCTAGGCCTCGGGTTGCGAGACCACGTGGTGGTGGTCGTGCGGTGGGGTTCGAGATCGTGGTCAATATGACTATGAACCTCGTGGCGGTGCTTTTTTGTGTCCCACGGCTCTAGCGGACCACGTTTTTCCCTCTCGTGGTGATCGCTCCTCTCAAATGGGACATGGCATGTTTGGTGTTTTTCTAACACTTTTTCAGGGGCAAATGATGCATCACTTGGTATCCTTCTCGGTTTACTAACCTTGGTGGTGTGCCGTTTGCTCATCCTATGTCTTTCTATTGATGTAGGATGGAGGTTTGGAGAACATATGGCTCATTGATTCTGGATCTTCGCGCCACATGACCGGAAGTTCAAAATGGTTCTCCAGCCTCGACCCCGTGCAACACAAGGAGTATATCACATTCGGGGATAATAGCAAAGGTAAAGTGGTCTCTCGTGGAACCATTCGGGTTAATGAGAGCTTTGTTCTCAAGGATGTTGCTTTGGTCTCGAACTTGCATTTCAATTTGCTCTCTGTTTCGCAACTCCTTGAGGACGGCTTTGAAGTGCGCTTTAAACATGGCTTTTCTCGAGTTCTTGACTCTCAGGGAGATCTCATTTGTCGGATCGTCCCATTTGGCCGTGTCTTTCGAGTTGATTTTTCTCACTCATTTGGCTCTTCCCGCTGTTTGGTGGCCGGATCCTCTTCTGAGCTTTGGAAGTGGCATAGGAGACTTGGTCATTTGAGCTTTGATCTTCTTTCTAGGTTGAGCTCACTTGGCTTAATCCAAGGATTGCCCAAGTTAAAAATTGAGAAGGTTCTTGTTTATCACCCTTGTCGTCATGGGAAGATGGTAGCCGCTTCTCACCCACCTGTGAATCAAATCATGACCAAGGAACCCGGTGAGCTACTTCACAAGGACACGGTTGGTCCAGCTCGGGTTCGGTCAGAAGGTGGGAAGTGGTATGTGCTAGTGATTGTGGATAACTTTTCGAGATACTCTTGGGTATGTTTCATGGAGAGTAAGGATGAGGCTTTTTCACATGCTCGAGATTTGATTCTTCGGTTGAGAAATGAGTTCCCTAAGAATGCCATGAGAGCTATTCGTAGTGACAATGGCACAGAATTTAAAACACTCATTTTGAAACTTTTTGCAAGTCTTTGGGTCTTGAGCACCAGTTTTCCTCACCTTATGTTCCGCAACAGAATGGCATTGTTGAGCGCAAGAATCGGACCCTTGTTAAGATGGCTAGGACGATGCTCGATGAGCATAGGACTCCTAGAAGGTTTTGGGCCGAAGCAATCAACACTGCTTGTCATGTTTTCAATCGCATATTTCTCCATGCTTTTACGAAGAAAACTTCTTATGAGTTGCGATTTGGGAGGCTACCCAAGGTGAGTCATTTCAGGGTGTTTGGGTGTAAGTGCTTCATCTTGAAACAAGGTAATTTGGACAAGTTTGAGTCCAGGTCCTCCGACGGTATCTTTCTTGGTTATGCTTTGCATTCTAGAGCTTATCGAGTATTTAACCTTGAAACTAACCGTGTTGTGGAGACCTGTGAGGTCACATTCGATGAAACTATGCCTTGTACTACCCCTGTCTTTGAGCGTGCAGGTGATGAAGAGCTTGGTGAAAGCATTTTTGTGGAGGAGGAGAGGGGCGATGCCGATTGGGGTGATCCCGAGCCGACTCCACCGGCTGCCCCTATCGAGCCTGTGGCGACTACTTTCACTCACGGTCCAGACCCTCTACTTCCACTTCTTGGGGACCGTTCGAGCAGCTTCCTCGCTCTGGCCGGCTGCACCCGAGGAGGCACCGATTCTTTGTTGAGGGGGAGGCGACTTCTTCCAAAGAGGCTCCACGACACATTCAGCGTCGCCACCCCGCCTCGGCGATGATCGGCGATATTGACCGGCGAGTCACGCGGTCAGTCATATCACATCTCTCACTTCGCTCATTCTGCATTTGTTGCTTCTTTTGAGCCCCGAGATGTTGGACACGCTTTATCGATCCTCGATTGGGTTAATGCTATGCATGAGGAGTTAGAGAACTTTGAGAGAAACCAAGTGCGGGTCTTAGTTCCTCCACCTCCCAGTGTCATCCCATAGGTACAAAGTGGGTGTTTAAGAACAAGCAGAGTGAAGATGGGGTGGTTGTTAGGAATAAGGCTAGACTTGTTGCTCAAGGGTATTGCCAGAAAGAGGGAATAGACTTTGAGGAAACCTTCGCTCTGTAGCTCGCTTAGAGGCAATCCGCATTCGTTGGCGTTATTTCTTTGCTAAGGGCTTTAAGTTGTTTTAGATGGATGTCAAGAGCGCTTTTCTGAATGGGTACATTGAGGAGAAAGTGTATGTTAGACAACCCCCAGGTTTTGAAAATCCCAAGTATCCTAACCATGTTTTCAAGTTGCACAAAGCTTTGTATGGTCTTAAGCAAGCCCCTAGAGCATGGTATGATAGGCTGAAAACTTTTTTGCTTAAGATGGGGTTTAGGATGGGATCGGTAGATAAGACTTTGTTTCTCCTCAAGCAAGGCAGTGACCTTCTCTTAGTTCAGTTATACGTGGATGATATTATCTTTGGTGGTTCTTCTCACGCTTCGAATGCTAAGTTTGCAGAGTTTATGAGCAGGGAGTTTGAGATGAGCTTGATGGGCGAGTTGACTTTTTTTCTCGGCCTTCAAATCAAGCAAACGCGGGATGGGACGTTCGTGCATCAAGGCAAGTACACAAAGGATGTCCTGAAGAAGTTTGATATGGGCGAGGCCAAGCCTCTTTCAACGCCCATGTCGACTACGACGGCCCTCGACGCCGACGAGGATGGAGAAGCGATCGTCGGAAGGAGTATCGGAGTATGATCGGTCGTTCTTTGTACTGACGGTGACAAGACCCGACATACAGTTTTTTTGTATGCCCTGCGCAAGACGCTTTTCGGGCTTCCCCACGCACTTCTCACCGTCAAGCGGTGAAGCGCATCATGAGGTACCTCCGGTTTACCCCCGAGTTTAGACTTTGGTATTTACGCTTTTTCCTCGCTCTCTCTTTGCGAGTTATTCGGATGCTGATTTTTTTGGTTGCCGCTTAGATAGGAAGTCCACGTCGGGGACTTGTCGGTTTTAGGTTCGTCTCTTGTGTCTTGGTCATCCCGTAAGCGGTCTAGCGTTGCACAATTCACCACGTATTTGAGTATGTCATTGCTTTGCCGCTTGTTGTTCCCAGCTGCTTTGGATGATAGCCACTCTACGTGATTTTGGTCTTGAGTTCTCTAGAGTGCCTTTAGTGTGTGATAGTACTAGTGCCATCAGTGTTGCTAAGAACCCAGTACTTCACTCCAAGACCAAGCACATAGATGTTCGCTTTCACTTTCTCCGCGATCACCAAGAGAAAGGCGACATTGAGTTGCATCACGTAGCCACCCAGGATCAGCTTGCAGATCTTCTCACTAAGCCCCTCGATCAAGCGACTTTTGCTCGCTTGCGAGGTGAACTGGGTGTGTGTTTCCCTTTTTAGAGGAGGGAAGCATTTTATTTGTTGTACACTAGTTTCAGTTTCTGTTGTAGTCTAGATTTTAATTTATCTTTGTATGATAGTGCATTTGCATTGCATTTTGTGATATACTTGCATTTTGAGCTTCATGTATATAACACTTGAAATGAAACTATGCTCTTGTTAGTATGCCATGTGAGTACTTTGTGGTGCTTGTGCGCTTAGGCTCTCATTGATCATCTGCTACATGTTATGAGTTGAGCATGATTTTCTAATGTGAACTTGATTAAACTTGCTGAAATCTAAAAATGTTCACCGCTTGAGGCGGTACCTAGCATGTGTAGGATGTTGAGATCCCTTTATCTTTGTCTTGTATATGCTAGGTTGCTATGTCTCATGCTTTAAGTCATTCACTTGCTTAGACACTTCTCTTGTGCTAAAATTTGACAACTAAGCTAAGTGAGATGAAAAGATCAAGATGGGTCTGTATTGTCCCACATCAAGGTATCGAGACTGCTTCCAATTGCAGATTTGGATGAACTTGAGCCTTGTAGTGGATGACCGAAACCATTGCTTTGAGCTCCCGATTGTCTTTTGATATAGGCTTCGCTTGGTTGAAAAGTTAGGCTTGACAATACAGATAACCTCTCGCACACACATGTTTTGACTAATTCTTGTGCTAAGCTGCAAACTCTGATAAAATGACATTTGATGAAAACACAAGTCTTAGGTTCGTCTTTGACATGATGTGTGACATTTGTTTGGGGTAGTTCACCTTGTATATCCTTGCTAGCACTAGGTTGATTTCCAGCTTATGCTTGCTATGTGCTATCTTTGGTGGTGAACTCCTTTTAACTTGCTTAAGAACTGCTCAAAACTGCTTACACTTCATATTTCGTATCGGTGATCGGTTTGAGCATTTGCCAAAGACTTGTATATTCTTTGCTATACTCACTTGTCTTACCGGCTAGAGCATCTTTTCACTCGATTGCTATATACTTGAAGCTCTTGCATTCATGTGCATCTCATTGCATTTTAGGCTTCTTTGTGTGCATTATTCAACAAGGGGGAGAAATTTGACACACACAAGCTTTCATGAAACAAATTTGACACACACACAAGCTTTCATGAAACAAGGGGAGTGATTACACATGTTTCTTTGCACTTGAAAAGGGGGGGAGAGTCACTTGTCATGTTTAAAAGGTTGTCTTCTCGGAGGGAGAGACTAGTTCTCAAGGGTTGAAGGGGGGAGAAGATTGTGTGCACTCATATATGCATTTGCTCGGGGGAGTTGTTTTGCATTGCTTCTTGCTAGATGTGTTGAGCTCTTGCCTCTTTTCGGAGGATCTAGCGTTTCGAGTGCTTCTTGCTTGGCTAGCGGTGTTGAGCCCGCGTTACGCCTCTTCTTGAGGGCTAGTCATGTTTTGCTTGGTTGCGTCGAGCCGTTGCCCATATCTTTGGGGACCAAGTTGTGCTTTCTTCAAATGACCATATTTGGCTTCTCTTCAGTTTTTGGTCGTTTGGTGAGCTTTCTTTTTTTCTTCTTCTTCCTCTATTTCTTTTTCTCGGCCGTGGTGTGTTGGTGTTGAACAATGCACTCATCAGGGGGAGATTAAGATTTCTGAGGGTTTATACTTATGGTTCAGTTCGATGATGAGTGATTGATTCAACTACTAGCATCTCGGATGGGGTGCTACCGGCGGTGGTGAAAGCCACGAGTTCCACATGTGCCTTGGCTTGTGTTGTGCAGGTGTCGAGCATGGAGGCGGTGGCGGCCGGGCGAGGTGAAGGTCAAGTGATGGCGGGCCGCGCCGAATGGACCGGGAGCGGTGAAAGGGCGGACGCATCGAGACTTGGGACCGAGGGACCCCGAATCGCCGGGCGGGATCGCGTTGTTGGCACTTGGTTTCGACAAGTGCAAGGACATGGACCGGTTTGTTGGTTTGGGCCTCAAAACCAACGGTGGAGGGTTTCGGTGGTTTGGGCCTTAAAACCACCGGGCGGGTTTCTCGAAGTGAGCCTCAAAACCCCGGGCGGAGGTCCCGAGGCGGACGGACGGCACGTGGCGGCATCGGGGAGTTCGCGTCGAGGCGAAGCTACCGGTAAGAAGGCGTGGTGGCCATCGGATCAAAGATTGCATCGAGTCGGTTCGAGTTGGACCGCAATGTCCCTAGGGCTAGGCGGTTTGCTCGGAGAGTTGTACGGGGGCAAAAACTGGAAAATAAAATAAGCCCGGTCGATAAGTAAGGTGGAGGGAGCCCCATCTCCCTCACCTCTCCCATTTGCATTTTCTTATTTAGGGTTTTCTTCCTCTAGTTGCTTGTGAGTGAGAGAGAGGTCCACTAATCCTTTATTAGTGTAATCGAACTCGTGTAAAGGGAATGGAGGTCCCGAATCCTCCATGTTTCCTCGTGGAGTCAGATCATTGAGTTGCTTGCATTGATTCGCGTTTTGTTCTTCGCGTTCTTCGTTTTCCTCTCTTTCCCCTCTTCGCGTTCTTAGCGATTTCTCGGGCTGTGATCCATCTCTTTGCGAACCACTTGTTTCTACTTGATCTTGGTCGTGGGTTGATCCTTTTCACCGAAGGATTTCATCCAATTTCTTACGAATCCACAGATCGGGTCGAATCGAATTTTTCGGGGAAAACTTGCTCTTGAATCGGATTTTGTTGATTTTCGGAGTTGCATTGTGTTTGGGGTTGTGATCTTCATGGAGTAGCTTTAGAATTACCTTGTGAACCGCTCTGCAAAATTTTAGATCAATCGGAGTTGATTTGGTTGAGTTTTGGATTCGAAATCGAATTTTCCAGGTTTCTGCCCGTGCATACCGGACACGTCCGGTGTGAATACCGGACACGTCCGGTAGATTTAACTTTGTAATTTTGAGCTGACATTTTGTGGAGACCTTCTTCTATGTGTCTAGTTTCTAGGGTTAAAATTTCACAATTTTTGGACACCGTTTGGTTGGGTTTTCCATTTTTCTCCCAAAATCGCTCTGTCTTTGGCGGGGGTCGGTGCATACGGACGCGTCCGGTATGAGGTCCGGTATGAGCTGCGTGTGTCAGGTCCGAAGTCGTGAATACCGGACACGTCCGGTATGAGGGTCTGAAGGCTGTTTCGTTGAGTTGTTCGTTTCTTGACCGTCCGAGGTCCGATTCGAGTTCCGCTTGTTGCGTTGGGTTCGTGGCATCACGTACTTCATATCCAAGTACTCTTGTCACAAGTTGGCTTGAGTATTTTGGATTGGCCACTCTCTCCTTCTCCATAGGAATTGAGTGCGTCGCTTTTGGAGTTTCGTCGAGTGCTCGTCTCCGACCTTCCTCGGTTGATCCGCTGTACCTCTTGGACATCTCCAAGGGTATCCACCTACCTGTTAGGTCGTGATCTTACCACTCGCTTTTGGTTTTGGTTTAGGGGTTCGATTTTGGGACAGCGGTCGAAAGTTTCGAAAGAAATTTAAGGCTCCCATTCACCCCCCTCTGGTCGCCGTTTTCGGTCCTCCAGCAAGCCTACACTTGATTTATTATTTCCTAAAATAAATCCCTAACCCCTCTCTTTCCTTTCAAATCAAGTTTACAATTAATTTGTGCATCACGTGTAATATAGGTGCATGTGTGATTTGGTTCTTTGCTTCGTGCTTGGAGGTAGTCTCTCTCCCACCAACCTTAATCTCCTCCCATCTATCTCTCGAGTGCTTGCTAAAAAACCGATGCGGGCGTATAGTGTGTATGCATGTGTGAGTTAGCTTTACGGTTGCTAGTTGGGCAAGCCCGCCAAAAGCTGCATGGCGTGCATGCCCTGTGCCTGTTCCTTTGATTACGAGAAGCACTAATTTAGTGAAGCAGCCCCCTTTCCTTGTACCGTGATACGCTTTCCCCAATGCGGTTATCGGTGCCAAACAAGCAAACCAAGCAGCGGCTACCATAGCCGAGGCCCGAGTGCTAGGCGCAGCGGCATGCACGGCTCTCCTTCTCCATCCTCAAACGATTCAGCCCGGCCCACGAAAGCCACCAAAGCGGCGGGGCGCCTGCCCTACGCCTCTCGCTAAGCGCGATGCGCCGGAATAGCCGCCGCCGTTGCATGCCTACGTGCGGCGCGGGGTCAGCGGCCGGCCTCACGGCCTCCTTCCGCGTGCGTTCAACGCAGAGGGTGGGAGCACCGTTCCGGCCCCACATCAGCCAAAGGCGGAGAGAGCCAGCGACGCCGTTTTTCGCCCGTCAAGGCGTCGCCGTTCCCTTCTTTCTCCGTACGAGCTTCGCCCGCTGTTCTCCGTTCGGCCGTGGCGGAACTCACGACCACCTACCATTACCATGGATGGGTGCCGCGTGTCCCGTGGCACGGACCTTGGGAGATCGCCGCCGCCCATCCCATCGCTTTTGCCCTCTTGGAGCCCTACTGCTCCAGCTATAAAAGCCAAGTCAGGCCGCCCTCACCCTCTCCCCAGTCCACCGCCACCTTGCTCCTGTCTCCTCTACACGAAGCCCCTCCTCCTCGCCCTCTGCGTCCGCGCCCGCGTGCTCCGGCCGGTCGCGATGCTGTGCCGGGAGCTAGCGGCGCCAGCGCCGCGACCTCGCATCGACTCCGCCGCCCGGCGCCCGTGCCATGCAGCCTCGCCCGCGGCGTTCGCGAGTGGCTGCGGTGTCGCGGCGACGCCGCCCGCCGCCGCCCGCGGAGCTAGGGACTGCTCACGCTGCCGTGACCTCGTCTCCAGCGCCGTCTGTCTTCGCCATGCTGCGTGCGGTAGCGCCCGCTCCGCCCGACGTTGTCGAGCAGCCCCACCGCGTCAAGACGCCTCGCGAGTCACGTCCTCGACCCAGCGTCGGCGTCGCTCCACACCACGCGTCCTCGCCGTCGGTGAGCCCTTCCCAAGCCAAAGGTGCCTCCTTTTTGTCGTCCTTGCCGATGTCGTCACTTGGCGGTCGATCTTGCTTCGCAGCGTCGGCACCTCGTCTCGTCGAGCTCCATCTCAAGAGCGAACCTCGCCGGCCGGGAGAAACGGCGCCTCTCTACTTCCCCGTATTGCGACTTTGCCCCGCGTCGTCGCCCTCGCCTCGCAGCTCCGTGGCGCCGGCCGTGTCTCCCACTTTGCAAGGCGCCGCTGACGACAACCCCCGTGCCGCCACCAGCAGCGGACACGGCGAGCCCCTCGCCACCAAGCTCCACCTCGACTCCGCACCACGGTGCCCCCGGCCTTCACCGGTCTCGCCTCCATGCAAGCTGCCGCAGCGACCGGCTGGAACCCAGTGACGCTGCCGTGCGAACGCCGACACCGCCTCCATCCCCCGCTGCCTCCAAACCTCGTCGGTGAGCCCGTCTAAGCCTAAAGATCCAACCTTTCTTCCTTGCCGGCTGCCTAATCTCCGTGCCCGACCTCGCCGGTCGACACCGCAGCAAGCCAAGCAAGCACGACGTCGCGTCCACCGGGCGCGCCCCGTCCCCGGTGCCGGACGCCGTGCGGTGAAGCCCCGGTGCCGTGCTCCACCTTGCCGTGGTGCCCGCTCGGGAAACGCGCTGGCGGCGCACTATTGTCCGACCTAAGCCGCGTGGACACCCGGCACCAAGCACCGTCGGTGAGCACCCTCAAGCCTGCTCCTTTCACGGTAGTCGCCCTAGCTAGCATGTACGCGGCCGTCGAGCCGCTACCTCAAAGCACCTTGTGGTCTTAGCCCCCCTGACCGGCCGCCGAAGCCATTTTGCTGCCTCGGACGCCCATGGCTGTAGTCTGGTGCCTCTACACGAGCACGAGCACCACCTGCCACCGCCCTCACCCCATACACAGAGACGGCACCACAGCGCCGCGCCACTCACGGCCGCCACGCCCCTCGAGCCGCACGACGCGGTGCACCTCCCGCTAACACGGAATCGCATGTTCCGCACGCCGCCACGCACGAGACCTCTTCACAACTCCATAGTCGTGACCCAGCACCAGCTAGTCCACTCTACCTACCCTCACCATGGCCACGGCACGCCGTCGCGGCATCACGAACGCACAACTGCACGCCACCTCAAGCTCCCAGCCTCTTGTGCCTTTCGTCGAACACCATGAGAGCACAAGCCTGGAGCCGCCTTCTCTTTTTCTCTTGGGCGAATCTGGCCAGCAGCCCAGCTTCGGCTTCCCTCTCCTTTTTTTGCGAGGCCAACAGCAGCGAGCCAGCCCAGACCAAGAACCCCTGCCCTTTTTTGCTTCTATATATAATCCCAAAGAATCCTTTTGAACTTCCAAAATTCATAAGAAATCGTTCCTACTCAAAAAATTATGAAACTAGTTTCATAATTTTTCTAAAATCCTCCTCTACCTCCTAGTGCAATTGGTTCTCTTATTTGAGTAAATTCTTAATGCAATTTTTATTGGTTCTTATTGCTAGTCGTGTCGTCTTTTTACTTTTTGCGTAGCGGCAGAGTTGAACTTCGGATGGACCCGCAACGCACCCGAGGGGATAGACCCTGATGGTGGATGACCTCGACTTCCAGAGACACGAGCCACTACTTCCTCGACATCGCAGGTGTCATGGCAGCACCTTTATTTAGAGAATCCTATTAGGCATTGCAATTAGAAATGCTAGTGCTTTACTTTTATTCCTTTGCTAGTATATGTGATGCATGCTATTGCCTGAGCCTTGATTGCCTTGTTTGAAACCTCTTCACCCCGACTACCTAGCTTCGCGCTCACCACTTATTTATATGCCTGTCTGCTTGCTTGCATTTATTTCCATCATAATTACATATATACCTTGTTATGTGATGTGTGATGGAATATCGGTGATTGTGGTTGGTGATTGGGGTTGTCCGTGGGACTTCCCCGTGAGATAGATGGCATGTGAGCACGACGGAAGCGTTGAATGCCGCATGGGTGGTGGTGATATGAGGAGTTCTGGAGATATTTCTTGGCTCGACCCCCTATTTCTTGGAGATACCGGCCAGAGCGAGAGGTGGTCTTACCCGGAGGGGTGCCCTAGGGGCATGGGGTGGCCCATATCTGGTTTGTGTGATATTGGTTTTATGGATTTGGAACAGGCGTAGTGGAGATGGCTATCTGAGATAGGTGAGCCACGTGTGATTGGTGGAAGGTGCTTGCTCTGGCCAATTAAGGACCGTCGTGGGCTGCATGCCTGGGACACAGGACTATGTCAAACGTGCACACCATGTGGCCCTATATGGGCGGGGCCTGTTCTGTTGGGCTAGTGCGGACTAAGCCAGTTTCTGTTGGAGCAGAGGTGCAAGGGGTTTTGCCCCAGGAGCACAGTGAGAAGGATGCCGATGGCCGTTCCGGCTACCCTAATCACGATCCCAAGGGTATACATCGTGCCGTATGCTACTCCACCATGGGGGCAGTCTGGTAAGGAATGCGCTAGTTCTTGAGCGGTGTTCGCTTAGACCCCGGCCAAGGTCGATGATGGCGTTCCTGTCGGGTCCAGGTGCACACACTCTGCAGAGTTAAAACTATATGTATAGCCACGATCTCGGTCAAGATCACCCCTGTGAACTGTTTCATCCCGCTAGTCTTCTCTTGTGCTTTGCTCCTCTCCCCCGAAGCTAGGTCCGGCTTGAGGCCGTTGAGATGAGGGACGTGTGGAGGCTGGCTCGTCGCTTAGACAGAGAGTATGAGGGTGATGTGAGGGATGTTGTGTGGTTGAAAGCCCTAGTTTGGTTTTGGCTAATTGATGAAATCTAGGACTAACCATATTGCTAAGTGTGTAGCATTAGAGAAAGGGGTCGCCCAAGCCAAGTGGAGGAATGGTGATCAAGGTGATGGTGGAGACCAAAGATGATCAAGTGCCACCCTTGGAGATGAAGGAAGATGAGGAGCAAGATGGAATGCTAGAGGCAAAGGTATATGCTAGGGCATTTCCATTTTGCCGGCCATAGGTGAGTAGAGAAGTTGATGGCCGGATTTAGGATTGATAACCGTACTATTAAGAGGGGCAATTTCACGCAATATCGGTTATCTAAGTGCCACAAGGTGAGCAATGACTTTGCATGTGCATTAGGGACCTAGTGAGCTAACAATCTCTTGCAAAATTCATTTGAAAATGCTAACACACGTGCACAAGTGGAGAAACACTTTTGTGTTGACACATGAGAGCAAGGGTTGATGGGGTTTGGGTGTAAAACCCTCCCGCCAAGCTTGCGAGGCAGGACTTGGAGGTTTTCGGATGAAGAGGAGTCACTCAGAGGTGACCGGACGCCGCCCCGGTGAGGGCCGGACGCGTCCGGTCCGTGTTGGCGTCCGGCGTGTTTTTCAATGTGACCGACTCGGGGCGACCGGACAGCCCGTGACAAGTTTTGGTTGCGGGCGTTTCGAAGCGGTGTGCGCATCGGACGGCCGGGCGCGCCCGGCCAGTTGGCAGGCTGACGCTGCGTTCGGTCAAGAAAACTTCGTGACGACCTTCGTGGGCGACCGGACTCGCATCGGGCGAAGCGCCCGTGTAGCAGCGGACGATCCGGTCAATGTCCGATAACGCTGCGGAGGATCGAGCCGCTGGAACGGCTATATTCAAACGTCGCTGACACGTGGCTCGGTGAGAGTGACCGACGCCGGACCGACACGCCCCGGTCGTCACTTAACTAGCGTCCTGGTCAACTCGCATAAGGGATGTTTGTGAGTAACGGTTGGGTGCTTTGTGTGGCGCCTATATAAGTGGATTGGCCGGCTCTAGGGAGTTTCTCTTGGCACTTTGACATACTTGACATCCCCTAGAGCTAAGCAAACCATCTCCTCTCTTTGCATGCCTCTTGATTGATCTAGAGAGTGATTGGGAGAGCTTCTAGTGCATTTGCCTTGTGATTGAGCATCTAGTGGCACTAGTGAGCGTTCTTGCTGTGATTGAGCTTATTACTCTTGGTGATTGCCGTCACCTAGACGGTTGGAGCAGCGAGCCGGAGTTGAGCATGGTTGAAGATTGTTCTTGGCCACTCCGGAGGTGATTGTGAGAGGTGTTGATCCCACCCCACGGGAGATCGCGAAAGGAATCCTTAGTGGAATCTCGTGTCATTGAGTTACCCTCACTTTGCGTGAGTTCTTGTGGCGCCTGGTGATGGCTTAGCTTGTGACGCCGATTAGCCACCGAACTACCGAGTGTGTGGTCGACACAACGGGGAGTAGCGTACCGGCAAGCACGTGAACCTCGGGATAAAAATCTTGTGTCCCTCGGTGTTCTTGTGTGGTTTGATCCTTCGAGATCAACTTGGATTTCTCTATTGGATCATCTCTTCGGGTTTCATTATATTGACAAGACGGTGATTGGTCATCATTCCGAAGGCACGGTTTGCACCTCTCGGTTCTCTTCCTTGCGATTCTCTTTGCGCACTAGTGTAGCTTGTAGCATATTAGGTTGCTTGTGTGTGCTCTAGTGTATTAGGATTGCTAGAATTAGATAGGTTGGCTTACAACCCCTCTGTAGGCTAGCGCAACACTCGCTTCGCCATTTAGTGTACTAACCGGTTTGTTTAAGTGCTTTGCAAGAATTTTTATAGGCTATTCACCCCCCTCTAGCCATTTAGGACCTTTAAGTGGTATCAGAGTAGAGGTCACCGTTGATAGAGGCTTAACAACCTACGGTGTGAAAATGGCTCAAATCAACCATATCAATCATGTGGGGAAGCCACTGCACTTCGATGGCACCGGTTATGATCATTGGAAGAGAAAGATGTGTGCATACTTGAAATCATTGAATAGGAAGGTTTGGGAGGTTGTGGACAAGGACTTTACCGTGATTGATCCAACCGACCCAACCGCAAGAGAGGAAGAAAAGCTCCAATTCAATGACATTGCAATCAACACATTCTATGAAGCTTTGGAAGCAAAGGTGTTTGAGCAAATCAAAGATTTAGAGAGAGCTCATGATGTGTGGACTAGATTAGAGGAAACATATGAGGGCACACAAGCCGTGAAGAGTGCCAAGGTATACATTCTCAAGGACAAGCTCTCAAGTTTCAAGATGCAAGATGATGAGAGTGTGCCGGAGATGTTCCACCGCCTCCAAGTGATTGTCAATGACTTGAAGAATTTGGGTGAGAAGGTGGAGAATGCGGACTTCTCTCACAAGTTCCTAAGAAGCTTGCCATCAAGATTTGAGTTCTTGGTCACAATGTTGGTGAGAGAAGGGTTGGACACCAAGACCCCTAACCAAGTACTAGGTGAGGTGCTAGGTGAGGTGATCACACATGACACCTACCGTGTGGAACGGGAAGGGGGGCTCTCAAGAGGAAGAGAAGAAGAAGAAGACCGTGGCATTCAAGGCCACCTCCTCCAAGTGTAAAGGCAAGAGCAAAAAAGCAAAGCTCAAGTAAAGATGAAGCTTGCACAAGCTCAAGTGAGGTGGATGATTAAGCAATGGCTCTCTTAGTGCGCAAATTTGGCAAATTCATGAAGAAGAAAGGCTATGGTGCAAGAAAGAGAAGAGATGCCACCAAGGCCAAAAGATGCTTTAGGTGCAAGAGCAAAGATCACTTCATTGCCGATTGTCTATTCAATAGTGGTAATGACAGTGATGAAGATGACAAGAAGAAGAAAGACAAGAAAGAAAAGAAGGACAAGAAGGAAAAGAAGGAGAAGAAGCTTGAGTACAAGAAGAAGAAGAAGGGGCAATCATGTTGTGTTACATGGGATAGTGACGCCTCAAGTGATAGCGATGATGAGAGTGAAGATGACAAGAAATCAATGAAGAGGTTGCTTGCTAGTCTTGCCATCTCCAACAAGCCTTCACTGTTTGATGCTTCATCGACATGCTTAATGGCTAAGCCATCCAAGATACAATTCGATGATGAGAGCGATAGTGGGAGTGATGATGATGAGGAGTACTCAAAGGAGGACCTCATTAGCATACTACAAGATGCTCACTCTTATATCGAGGAGAAGAGGAAGGAGTGCAAAGAGTTGCGTAAGAGCAAGAAAGCTCTTGAGCAATCCTTTAATGAGCTCAATGCTACTCATGAGAGGCTAATAGAAGCCCATGAGAAGCTTGAGAAGGCTCACACTAAGCTTGAAAAGGCTCACTCCTCCCTCCTTGATCAAGCTAAGATTGAGGATGTTGTAGACACTTGCAACGTAGGAGTAACATGTGATATTCTTGATGAAACATTCTATACTCCTATCGTTGTTGGTCCCACTAACCCCTCTTGTAGCTCAAGCAATGCCACATCTACTATTAGTGATGGTTTCACTTATGATGCCTCACTCATGGTAGAGAATGAGACCCTCAAGAGAGAGGTAAATGAGCTCACTCATGCCTTAGGCAAGACCTATGGTGGAGATGCCCGCTTGCTAAAGTGCTTGGGTAGCCAAAGGTTCTCCCTTAACAAGGAGGGATTGAGCTATACCCCCAAGAATGGCAAGGCGGCCTTTGTCACTCACAAGACTAGTTTTGTGAAGGGCAATGGATGTTTTTACTCTAGTTGCAAGCAAGTGGGGCATGTAGAGCAATATTGCAAGAACAAGAAGAATGCTAACATATCCTCTATTAAGTTTGATTCTTGTTACTTGCTTACCAAGGGTGCTAATAGTGTGAAGGCTAAGTTCATTGGTGCTCCCATT
Organism: Chrysopogon serrulatus; assembly: GCA_015844335.1. Taxonomy (NCBI): domain Eukaryota; kingdom Viridiplantae; phylum Streptophyta; class Magnoliopsida; order Poales; family Poaceae; genus Chrysopogon; species Chrysopogon serrulatus. The sequence continues at coordinate 117,952 of JADLZL010004272.1, forward strand.
ATTGGCCCAAAGAAGAAGGCAATTTGGGTGCCCAAAAGCTTAGTGACTAACCTTGGAGGACCCAAGCAAGTTTGGGTACCTAAGAAGAATTGATTTGCTTTTGTAGGTCAATTATAAAGCCGGAGGAAGGTATTGGGTGCTTGATAGTGGGTGCACTCAACATATGACCGGGGATTCTAGAATATTCAAATCAATCTCATCAAGTGGCAATGGTGTTGATAGTATCACTTTTGGTGACAATGGCAAAGGTAAGGTGAAAGGCTTAGGAAAGATTGCAATTACAAATGATATGTCAATCTCCAATGTATTGCTAGTGGAATCTTGATCTTGCCATATCAATCAAAGTTCTATTCTTCCTTTCAACTAGCCCATTGGATTGAGGTGTGTACTTGGCCGAGAATTGATGCTTAATTCCAAAGTCATCACATAGCTCTTCAATTCTTGTGTTCTTGAACTCACTACCATTGTCACTTCTCACTTTCTTGATTGAAGTTTCAAACTCATTTTGGCTTCTCTTGACAAATGTTTTGAATGTGTCAAACACTTCACTTTTGTCGGCAAGAAAGAATACCCAAGTATATCTTGTATAGTCATCCACTATCATAAATCTATATTTATTTCCACCAATGCTCTCATACTTAGTTGGACCAAATAGATCTATATGCAACAACTCAAATACTTTGCTTGTGCTCATCATGTAGATGCAAATGCTACATTCTCAAGAAGGGCACTTGATTGAGCAAATTTGAGAAGAAGTGTGATGAAGGATTCCTACTCGGTTACTCCACTACAAGCAAAGCATATAGAGTTTGGAATCTCACTCATGGCATAGTTGAAGAGGTGCATGATGTAGAATTTGATGAAACCAAAGGCTCACAAGATGAGGAGAAAAATCTTGATGATGTGAGAGGAACTCAATTGATACAAACCATGAAGAAAATAGATGTTGGTGACATTAGGCCAACACAAGTGGTAGAGATTGAAGATGACAAAGATCAAGTGATTGTGTCTCCAAATATGCAAGCTAGTGGTTCTCAAGTTCAAACTCAAGCTAGTGACTCTCAAGTGTAAGATCAAGTGGCTAGTACATCATCTCAACCAAGTGATCAACCTAATTCAAGTGCTCAACCTCATGTTCTCCAACCAACTCATATTGCTAGGGATCATCCTCTAGATCAAGTGGTTGGTGATATTAGAAGTGGTGTGCAAACAAGATCAAGATTAGCATTCTTTTGTAAACACTATTTATTTATCTCATCCATAGAGCCAAAGAAGATAGAAGAAGCTTTGATGGGATAGAAGAAGCTTTGATGGATTGTGATTGGGTCAATGCCATGCATGAAGAGCTCAATAACTTTGAAACAAATCAAGTTTGGAAACTAGTTGAGCGTCCGAAGAACTACAATGTCATTGGCACCAAATGGGTATTCCGGAACAAGCAAGATCAAGATGGCATAGTTGTGAGAAACAAAGCAAGATTGGTAGCACAAGGATGCACTCAAGTTGAAGGTCTTGACTTTGAAGAAACCTATGCACCGGTTGCTAGATTGGAGGCAATTAGAATCTTATTAGCCTATGCTTGTGCCCACAACATCAAGCTATATCAAATAGATGTGAAAAGTGCTTTCTTGAATGGATTCATCAATGAGCTAGTGTATGTTGAGCAACCCCCAGGATTTGAAGATATCAAAAAGCCCAACCATGTCTACAAGTTGAAGAAGGCTCTTTATGGCTTGAAGCAAGCTCCAAGGGCATGGTATGAAAGATTGAGAGATTTCTTGATCTCCAAAGGGTTCAAGATGGGGAAGGTTGATAACACTCTCTTCACCAAGAAGATTGACAAGGATTTGTTTGTGTTGCAAATCTATGTGGATGACATTATTTTTGGATCAACCAACCAAGACTTTTGTGAAGAGTTTGAAGAAATGATAGCAAAAAAATTTGAGATGTCTATGATTGGAGAGATTAGCTACTTCCTTGGTCTACAAATCAAACAATTGAAGAAAGGCACATTTGTGAGTCAAAGCAAGTACATCAAGGACATGTTGAAGAAGTTTGGAATGGAAGAAGACAAGTTAATTGGGACTCCAATGGGAACAACTGGTCATCTTGACTTGGATACAAGTGGCAACATGGTAGATCAAAAGTTATATCGGTCCATGATTGGAAGCCTACTCTATGTGACCGCTTTTAGGCCGGATGTCATGTTTAGTGTGTGCATGTGTGCAAGGTTTCAAGCTTCACCAAGAAAAAGTCATTTGAAAGCAACCAAGAGGATATTGAGATATCTTAAGCACACACCAAATATTGGATTGTGGTATCCCAAGGGGTCAAACTTTAAGTTGATTGGATATTCGGACTCCGACTATGCGGGATGGAAGGTGGATAGAAAGAGCACTAGTGGTATATGCCAACTACTAGGAAGGTCACTTGTCTCATGGTCATCCAAAAAGCAAAATAGTGTTGCACTCTCTACCGCCGAAGTCGAATACATTAGTGCAGGGAGTTGTTGTGCTCAATTACTATGAATGAAGGCCACATTGAAAGATTTTGAAATTAAATTTGGACAAGTGCCATTGCTATGTGACAATAAAAGTGCCGTAAAGATCACCACCAATCCGGTTCAACATTCAAGGACAAAGCACATTGACATAAGATATCATTTCATTAGAGATCACCAAGCAAAGGGGGACATTTCTATTGAGGGTGTTGGCACCGATGATCAACTTGCCGATATCTTTACCAAGCCACTTGATGAGAAGAGATTTTGCACATTGAGAAATGAATTGAACATTCTTGACTTCTCCAACATGAGATGAATGCACCCCCAACTATATGACATGCCTCTCCTTCGACTAATGCAAAGGTGAAATTATTTGGCATGATGCATTCATACATAATAAGGACTTGATTAGAGCATATAGACATTCTTTCTAGTGATATCTCTTGCTTATTAGGCTCATTCATGAAAATAAAGTAATTTTAAGTACATATGATGCCACTATTGCTTCTATGTCTTGTATGATCTAGTGGCTAAATAAGACTTGTTTATGAGAATGTGAACCTAGTGTTTGATCTAGTTAAATAAGCAAGAAAGGATCTAGTTCAACATTGACAAGATAACCATTGAAAGATGTGTGAAGAAGCTTGTCATTGGTTCAAACCGAGCCAGATTACTTATGTAAGTTTACTAGTTTGAACCACAAGAGAAGGAAGTTCATGAAAACAAGTGATCCTCAACTTTAAGTGATCATCTCTCTACTCCAAGCTCTCTCCATGGTTTCAAGTCTACATCAAGCATGATCATATATCTTTGTGGTCATTGATAACAAAGGGGGAGAGAATACAAAGATAGCATGCATCTAGGGGGAGAGTAGATGAAGATTGAAGAATAGAAAGGGATCAAAACTTTAAAGTACACAAGTAGGGGGAGCAAGCTCATGAATATAATTGATTGCATTTAAATGTGCATATTCATATGATTGCTTGCATTGCACTTAGAATTTGCTTATCTCATAACTGATATCTCTCTTGCTTATGTGGTGCTTGCTAGTATAAAACTTGATTGATGGATTGATTACTAGCATGCATAGGTTCTAGCTAGAAGTAGTATTTTTCTTAGTGCCTTCCAAGTGGTATCTAGAAACTATGCTTTTGATGTTAATTTCACAGGGTTTCTAGCTATTTGATGTTTTCTAGCTAGATTTGGTGCTAAGGATGGTTCATGATGTGCACTCTGATGGTATCACGCTTCAAAGGTCCATTCTATACACCTTAGCATCAATTTGGTAGAAATGACTCTCCCAAAACCGATTTATCCATCATGTGTGCAAAAGCTTCTAAATCTAAACTCTTAGCACATATGTAGGAGGAGCCATAGCTACCAAATAGGTTTTACATGACTTGTCCAACTCTTTTCATAAGCTCATATTGCTTGGACAAGTGGTGTAAAGCCAAAATTGAATTTAATTTTTATCTTTGTGGAGGTTGTCATCAATTACCAAAAAGGGGGAGATTGAAAGCCCTAGTTTGGTTTTGGCTAATTGATGAAACCTAGGACTAACCCTATTGCTAAGTGTGTAGCATTAGAGAAAAGGGGAGGTCCAAGCCAAGTGGTGGAATGATGATCAAGTTGATGGAAGTGATCAGAGATGATCAAGTGCCACCCTTGGAGATGAAGGAAGATGAGGAGCAAGATGGAATGCTAGAGGCAAATGCATATGTTAGGGCATTTCCATTTTACCGACCATAGGTAAGTAGAGAAGTTGATGGCAAGATTTAGGATTGATAACCGTACTATTAAGTGGGGCGATGTCGCGCAATATCGGTTATCTGCCACTAGGTGAGTAATGACTTTGCATATGCATTAGGGACCTAGTGTACTAACAATCTCTTGCAAAATTCATTTAAAAATGCTAACACGCGTGCACAAGTGGAGAGACACTTTTGTGTTGGCTCATGAGGGCAGGAGTTGATGGTGTTTGGGTGTGGAACCCTCCTGCCGAGCTCGCGAGGCGGGACTCGGAAGTTTTTGGATGAAAAGGGGTCACTCAGAGGTGACCGGACGCTGTCTCCCGGCGGTTGGTGGCGTCCGGCGTTTTTTTCTTGGGGTGACCGGACTCCGGGGACCGTACAGTTCGGTGCCAAGTTCTGGTCGAGGCCGTGTGCAGCAATGTGAGCACCGGACGCTGGGGGCGTCCGGTCAGGAGCAGGGGACGCGTCCGGTCACGTTTTTACCCTCTCTGGAACCTCTCTGGTGGCCGACCGGACGGCACTGTTGGCGCGTCCGGTCAGGGCGTAGGACGCGTCCGGTCGTAAGTAGAAGGGCGCGAGTTGGTTCGACCGTTGGCGCGCAACGGATTCATTCAAACGTCAGCGCCACGTGGCTCGGTGAGAGTGACCGGACGCCGGGACTGGACGCGTTCGGTCGTCACTTAATCAGCGTCCGGTCGACGCGCAGAAACCTGTTCTTGTGAGTAACGGTTGGGTGCTTTGTGTGGCGCCTATATAAGTGAATTGGCCGGCTCTAGGGAGTTTCTCTTGGCACTTTGACATACTTGACATCCCCTAGAGCTAAGCAAACCTTCTCCCTCACTTTGCATGCCTCTTGATTGATCTAGAGAGTGATTGGGAGAGCTTCTAGTGCATTTGCCTTGTGATTGAGCATCTAGTGGCACTAGTGAGCGTTCTTACTGCGATTGAGCTTATTACTCTTGGTGATTCTTTGTCACCTAGGCGGTTGGAGCAGCCGAGCCGGAGTTGAGCAAGGTTGAAGATTGTTCTTGGCCACTCAGGAGGTGATTGTGAGGGGTGTTGATCCCACCCCGCGGGAGATCGCGAAAGGAATCCTTAGTGGAATCTCGTGTCATTGAGTTACCCTCACTTTGTGTGAGTTCTTGTGGCGCCCGGTGAGGGCTTGGCTTGTGACGCCGATTAGCCACCGAATTACCGAGTGTGTGGTCGACACAACAGGGAGTAGCGTGCTGGCAAGCACGTGAACCTCAGGATAAAATCTTGTGTCCCTCGGTGTTCTTGTGTGGTTTGATCCTTCGAGATCAACTTGGATTTCTCTATTGGATCATCTCTTCGGGTTTCATTGTATTGACAAGACGGTGATTGGTTATCATCCCGAAGGCACGGTTTACACTTCTCGCTTCCCTTCCTTGCGATTACCTTTGTGCACTAGTGTAGCTTGTAGCATATTAGGTTCTTGTGTGTGCTCTAGTGTATTAGGATTGCTAGAATTGGATAGGTTGGCTTGCAACTCCTCACTAGGCTAGCGCAACACTTGCTTCGCCATTTAGTGTACTAACCGGTTTGTTTAGTGCTTTGCAAGGAATTTTTATAGGCTATTCACCCCCCTCTAGCCATTTAGGACCTTTCACCTGTTTTTTTGTTTTATCAAGTCCAAATGGCAAATTCTTGGAGAGAGTCTATTTTTTACTTGCTATATATTTTGCGGAGTTGTCAAATGACATGATTTGTCAACTCAATTTTAGTAAACTCTTGGAGATGCTCAGACCTTGTTTGGATAGGTTTGCAACTCAATATGTCAATGGGGAATTCCCCGTCGGGGGTTAGGCTACCATCCCTGTCCCCGTGAACACCCTGTTAGAAAAATGCAGTCAGAGTTGAGAGCAAAACTGCAAAGGCAGATCTACAACATTGAATAGACATCAGTCCAGCAACCAAGATTTCTCATGTACCTGTTGCCAAGAAACACTGCTAGCTCCCTTGCCAGAAAATAAAAAAAGCACAAATAAACAAGAACACACGAGTCTCCAGTGCCAAGCTTTCTTGAATCAATCGTCAACCACTCAACAATAACTCCACGCTACATCCAGGATATGCCATGCATGCCGGATTTCAGGCATGTCACATCACGTCGTTGAGCTCGAACAGCCAGCTCTCAATCTAAAGCTTGTGTTGGCGTGCGGCTACTTCGTTGTGGCCTTGTGGGACTACGGGCTTGCCGGGTGACGTGTGGCTCGTGAGTGCCGGCAACGCACGAGGGATGAGGGATTGAGCGCGATGCGTCGCGCAGAGGACTGCACAAGACCGGTGCCGCGGCGTGCGCCTCTGCTATCCTGGCGGCGGCGGGTGATATTAGGGAATAGAGGCATAGAGCAGATGCTTTGACTAGTTAGGTTTTGGTGTCTTTTATATGTGGCTTTTTCTTGGGCTCTTGTGGGCCAAAAATAAACAGCGGCTGAGCCTATGAGCATTTCGGCTAACGAGGACGCGGGGAACGGGGACGGGGATTCCAAAACCAGACCTGCCTCCGCCAGACCTGACGGGCGAAGTTTCTTCCCCATTTAATCCCCCGTGGAGATAAACTTGCACTATCTATCCCTGTCCCCTAAGGGCTACTTTGGTAGCACATGCTAATTACCCCAGGGAACAGAACCCCGCAGTGGAAATTTTTTCTGTCATTCCAATCCTCCTCCACACCCAGGGTGCAGATCCACGTAGGGGAGGTTTCCACGCTACAGTTTGGAAGCTTGTTAGGGGCAGTTGGCCGCAGGGAAGTCGTGGCAGCGGTGGCAGCAGCTGCGTGAGGAGTAGGAGCATGCACGAGTTGACGGGGCGGGGAAATGCTCCCGGCCTGGTGACTCGAGGTTTTCTACCGCGTGGAAAAGGAGGGGAAGCAGGCTTCAAGCCCTGCGCGGACCGATTGCCAAAGAACGCGAGGAATTTGCTCGGGGGTAGATTGGCTCGTGGGTTTTTTGGCCCGAGAAAATTACAGGGAATCCAGAGGGATCCCCAGCTGCCAAAGTAGGCCTAATAGGGGAATTCCCCACGGTTAATTGGGGATCGGGTCACCATTGACATTTTGATTTGCAACGGCCTAGATGGGGTGCTGTTGCCTTGCTTCCTAAGGATTCCATGAGTTCATTTTGTCTCCGAGACCACCCCCTCCGCTGACTCCGAGTGTTGCCTCCGCTCATGCCAAACCGCCAAATCTAGCTAGGTCCATCTCCTCCTTGGTCTCATCTCATCCAATCCTTCCCCTTCTCCACGTCCTATTTTCCTTGCTAGGGTTGAGGTATATGTGATGCAGGAGGCTGCAGGGGGGTGATGGTGGCTTAAGGTCCTTTCTGCATATTCCTCATTTGCTTCCTTCCCTCTCTCCTTGCTATGTTTGAACCCCTTGTTTCTGTTCAAGAGTGGTCGATCTTCTTGTGGTTTCTTTCGTTGATTGATCTTGTATTTATACATGGTAACGTATTCAACTGTGGTAACATATGGCTAGTATGGATCAGATTTATGTTATATTTACATCTCAATGTTTTCGTGCTTTTGCGAGGGCTACCATGTAAAAAATCTAGAGATGTTTCTCATCATTATCTTCAGTAGATAGATTAATTCTTAACTAGATGGTACTCCGCGTGTTGCTACAGATTATTTAGGTAGGGACAGGATTTGAACCTGTAGTCTTTAGGTCATGAGCCTAATGAGTCGACCAATTCCTCTACCCCGCTTCTTCCCCTGATCTTTCTTTCCCTCTTCCCATCGGCCTTGCTTGCTTGGCCGAGATAGAACCAGCGTTTAGGTTGCGGATATGTAAATTTTTATAAGAAACATATTGTAAATACTTGTTGTTGTGTTATAAGAGCACTTTTAGTGTTGCTCTAAAACCATGGCCGGTCCAAATGAACCAGGAACACTAGAGCGTCCGCACCGTTGGTGTCAGACCAAAAAACGGACTTCACAGACGATTCGAACATGTTAAAATAACCAATCCCGTACATGCATGGAGAGAATAGGAAAGGACGAATATGAGCTCTTTCACTAACCATCAGGCGGAGAGGGAGAGAGATTTTTTTAATCACCTATGGACCCTGCAAATCGATGTGCACGCTGGAGCTATCAAACTCTTATGGCTTGTTTGGCAGAACTTCGGCTTCTTTAAAAACAGCTTCGGCTCTGGCTCCTGCAAAGAAGTGGCTGAGCAGAAACCTTTTTAAAAAATGTTTGGCAAACTGGCTTCTCATGTTTTGGCTTCTTTAGTGGTTAATATTAAAGAATATTTTGCACCATGTGTACGTGAAAGAGTTAGCACAAAATGTGTTATGAGAATAAAGAAAAAAATATTTCATACAAAAGAGAAAATTCCATAGTTATATTCTGAAGAATTGTTTTAATAACAAGAAAAATATAATCGTTTTTTATCTTGTTTTATTGGATTAATTGTAAATAACATTATGGTCAAAAACAGATTTGGAGACGAATATATGGTTTAGAAGAAAATTGCTTTCAAAATTTTGAAACCACATTATTTGTTTATATCATGGACTCATGGCCCACTACCTTTTGCATTTGCTCAGACACCAGACTCCTCTAACCAACCATGACTTTGCACGTGGCCAGAGGAAAGGGAGCAGAGCCACAAAAGCCATAGTTTCAAGCTCCATCTGCCTAGTTTAGGCTCTGTCTGGCTCTTTGGCTAGAGCCCTTCTGTATTGCGGCATTTGGCAGGCTTCAGCAGAGCTGTGTAACACCTGACTTAGGGCTTAATAGGATTAATATGATATTCATACCAATAAGTTGTAACTTCTTTTCTAGAAGCCTATCTCTATAGAACTCTAAAGTTAAGCGTGCTTGGCCTAAAGAAATCTAGGAATGGGTGACTTTTTTTAGATAAAGGATAATTTTATATCCGGCTTCATCTACTAGAAAGTAGAATCAGACCAATTATTACAGAGTTCTGCACACAACCATGAGCACCCTTAAGTTTACATCCATGCATGAGGATAACGAAACGAAAAATAAAGTCTTGACTATGAAAGACCAATAAATCTAGTTGATAACCATCCATTGGAACTAAAAAATTGTAAAGCTGACGTCTCTAAGTGTTGTCCAGCCAGCAATAGTTGTTCCCTTAGAGTATCATGTCGCTGTAGTCTTGCCCATTGCCGAAGCCAGTAGGTTCCCCTGAATAGTATCTGTAAAAAAGTTTTTGGTCTACACTTATCAAAAACCACCTCGTTTCTTGTTATCCATATTGTCCAACACAAAGCTGTAGCTGCTGTTAATAACAATAAATTATGATTGTTACCACCTATCTTAGACCAATTAATAAATAAATCATTCATGTTATGAGGAGGAAGTACATGAGGAGGAAGTATTCCAAACATTAAGTGTACAAGACGCCATAAGAATTTGGCATAAAAGCATTCAAAAAAGAGGTGATGAATAGTTTCTAGAGATTGACAGAAACTACACCGTGTGTCGCCAAAGCCGATTACGCGGCCGATTATCTTTAGTCAAAATAACGCCTCTTTTTAAATACCACGGGGAATATTTTTATTCTTGTAGGTATTTTGATTTGCCAAATGTCTTGTGACACCCTCGACCCCATTATTAATTAACGCAAGCATACATTGATTTAACCGAAAATCTACCCGATGAATGTAGTGTCCATATAAAATCATCTCTTCCCCCCGTAAGTTGAGATCTTGTAGAGATGCAACAATCCTATGCCAATCCCTCAAGTTCCTACCCACTAAATTGCGGCGAAAGGAAATATTTAATGGGATTGATGCAAGTATTGTTGCCACCGAAACTTGCTTTCTTCGCACGATGTTAAACAACGAGGGGAATTTATCCTTTAGCGGTTTGTTTCCCAACCATGTGTCCATCCAAAAACGAGTTTGCGACCCATCTTTCAATTTAAATGTGCCAAAGCTCATGAATACGAGCAGAGATATTTCTGACCATACTCCACTATTTTGTAACACAAATAGTCCATCCTCGACTTACCAACCCCAATTCAAGTTTGAATTGGGATGGTTGCTCAGAGACGGCTTTTGTGACATGGTGAGAGATGCCTGGCATAGTGTCTCTGTCGAGGGCACCCCAATTGAGAGATGGCAGGCGAAAATTAGGAGACTTCGCCAATACCTCAAAGGTTGGGCAAAGAATATCAGCGGGGCTTACAAGAAAGAAAAAAAGGCCTTGCTTGATAAACTTGATGAATTAGATAAAAAAGCAGAAACCTCTTTGCTTGATGAGATGGAATTAAACCTAAAACATGTGTTAAATGATAGGCTTGCTGAACTACTTCAACAGGAGGAGCTTAAATGGTACCAAAGAGCAAAGGTCAAACATTTACTGGAGGGGGACGCTAATACAAAATATTACCATTTATTGGCTAATGGGAGACATCGAAAAACTAGAATTTTCCAATTGGAGGACGGAGTGAATATAATAGATGGTGATGCTCAGTTAAAGCAGCATATTACCAAATATTATAAAAACCTATTTGGCCCTCCGGAGAATTCTCATTTCCAGTTGAATGAGCACCATGTCCTAGACATTCCGCAAGTTTCTGTACTGGAGAATGAGTACTTAACAGATACCTTCTCGGAATCTGAAGTGAGGGCAGCAGTGTTCCAAATGGAACATAATAAGGCACCAGGCCCAGATGGTTTTCCAATTGAATTCTATCAGGTCTTCTGGGACTTAATAAAGGGTGATCTGATGGATTTGTTTATGGAATTCCATAATGGAACCTTACCTTTGAATAGGCTCAACTTTGGAACAATAATCTTGTTACCAAAAAATAAAGATGCAAAAGTCATTCAACAATACAGACCAATTTGTTTGTTGAATGTCTCTTTTAAAATCTTTACCAAAGTTGCGACTAATAGACTTACTACTATTGTCCAGAAGATAATTAGACCAACACAAACTGCCTTTCTCCCAGGAAGAAATATAATGGAAGGCGCAGTAATTCTCCATGAGACTATTCATGAACTTCATTCCAAAAAGCAGGATGGTATAATTTTTAAAATTGACTTTGAAAAGGCATATGATAAAGTGAAATGGAGTTTTCTGCAACAAACTTTAAGAATGAAAGGTTTCTCACAAAAGTGGTGTTCTTGGGTGCAGCAATTCACGCAGGGAGGTAATGTAAATATTAAAGTGAACGATCAACTTGGTTCCTACTTCCAAACAAAAAAAGGCTTAAGGCAAGGTGACCCAATGTCCCCAATACTATTTAATATAGTGGTGGACATGCTGGCTATACTAATTGCTAGAGCTAAGGAGGCAGGGCAGGTAGAAGGGGTCATCCCCCATCTTGTCCAAGATGGTTTGTCTATTCTCCAATATGCGGATGACACAGTGATATTTATGAGTCATGATGAGGCCAAAGCAATAAACATGAAATTAATTTTAAGTACTTTCGAGCAAACTGTCGGGGCTTAAAATTAATTTTCACAAAAGTGAAATTTTTTGCTTCGGTAGAGCAAAAAGATCATGAGGTGTTTTATTCACAATTTGTTTGGGTGCAAGATGGGCAAGTATCCATTCCGATATCTTGGCCTACCCATGCATACAAGGAAATTGAGTAATAGACATTGGCAAACAATTGAAACTAGAATCGAAAAGAAGCTTAGTAGTTGGAAAGGAAAAATGCTTTCGGTAGGTGGTCGACTGGTCCTAATAAACTCGGTGCTTTCTAGCTTACCGATGTTTATGATGTCATTCTTCGAACTCCCAAAAGGAGTGTTAGAAAAGATTGACTGCTTTAGATCAAGATTCTACTGGCAAAGTGATCAACACAAACGTAAATATAGATTGGCTAGATGGGATATTATGTGCCAACCAAAAATCCAAGGAGGCCTAGGCATACAAAATTTGGAAATACAAAACAAATGTCTATTGAGCAAATGGCTATTTAAGTTATTAAATGAGGAGGGCCTATGGCAAGAACTTCTGAGGAATAAGTATATAAAAGAAAAAACTCTAGGAATGGGTGACTAACTAAGAAGTTCTTTCCGAGTACACACGAGTGAGGATAAAGTACGCAGTAAAAACTGGTGTTGGCCTGTGAGAGCAATATTGTTCCTAATAAATCTGTCAGATATAAGCGGACCCAACCTTGAGGAGGCAAGACGTTACAAGCTCCAGCTGGAGCTGCTCACAGAGCCCTGCCAAACGGTCTCTTAGTCCGTTCAATTTTTTATGGTTCGATGTAGCACTGCAGGTGCCCTCAACACTTGTGAAAAATATAATGAAAGAACCTAGGGGAGTAGGGGAGTATACATAGGGAAAAATACCTTCAAAACTGAAAAAACAAATGTAAAATAAAAACAAACATTTTTCGTGACGTATGCATTTCTCTTGCGTTATGCTTGATCAGAACACTAAGGAGGTATAAATATTGCAGTGTCATATTGAAAGATAAATTTGTATCCACATTGAATAATGCTAAGGAAAGATGAAATATATCCATATACACGTTCGTTGGCATGAAAGGTGAATTTGTATCTATATTGAGCAATAAATATTGCAGTAATATTACTGTAGCAGTAATGACAGACGAATGGACGGCACCAGTGCATGGATGAAGGTTAGAGGGGTACTGGTGGATAGAGACGGATCTATTAAAATATTTAGAAAGGTCTATTCATTTTTTAGACATCTTCAGCCTCTACTCGAGATGTATCTATGACAAAAACATCCTAGAGAGAGGCCAAAGGGGTTTCTATGAGTCCCGTAGCCATAGGGGGCTAGAGCCCCGCCCGCTCTACTGTACCGTTGGATCTGTGCCTGCTAGTGGAGGTTGCTGGCGCATAAACGATGCATAGGTGGAATAGGCAAGGAGCGATGCAAATGGCATGATTGGCGGCAGAGCCAACCGCGGATGGGACGCCACCAGTGCAAGATGGTGATCGGCGCCTCAGACTTGTCGACCTGAGGGCATGTGTGAAGCTTGGATGCCACCAGTGGAGGTGCGATCGACGCATGGGAGGTCCGTCTTGTACCCTCATGATGATAAATAGAGAGATCTTAGTTCTCAGTGGAGGGTGATAAAATAGGGCCATAACTGTGTGATGAGTATGCTTATCTCACCTAGTGTGGGTGTGTTTAATCTCTTATCACTGTTTTCTTTGGAAAAAGAGTAGGGGTTGTAGCTGTTGTATGCTAGGAATTAAAACACGATGCAAGGGTAAGGATGCTAGGCTCGTGGCTAGCGCGAGCTGGTCAGTGTGGCCATGTAGCATGGTGGAGAGGCGGGGAAGGAAAGTGGTGGCAGCAGCAGGGGAAAGGAGTGAAGAAGGTGACAACTGCGTGATTTATACGCGCGAGCTAGGGTTTGGGGGCTTCAGGCGCTGTGCGGATGGCGGGGATCTTCGGCTTCCATGCCACGGATACGCGTCCGCATCAGCGTGGGGAAGAAGTCGGGGAGGGGGCGCGCCCCCTCCTGGTGGCGGCGGCGGCACCTGAGGAGCGGCCGCTCCCTTAGGGTTTCTGGGGCGCGTGGCACTTAGGCCCTGAGGTGGCCCACAACGGGGAGGTGGGTTTGGGCTGTGGGCGCACGTGGGCTATGCGGGGTCGTGGGAAGTGGTCTGGCTGTGGGCTTGGGATGCAAGGAGGCAAGCTGGATCGAGGTGTGGCTGTTGTGCGGTTGGGGCCTCGGTGGTGCAAGTGGATCAGCAGGAGGAGTGGGCTAGTTTGCATAGGCCGGAGGGAGCTGAGCGAGGCGGCGAGGAAGGATGGAGAGCGAGTTGGGCTGGGCCGACAGGATGTAAAAAAATGGTGGGCTTGGTTCATGAAGGAGAAGAAAGGGATTTTTCTTTTTCTATCTTGGTGAGGGTTCTTCTATTTTAAAGGGTTTTGATATGAATTCATGGAGAGGATTTGAGAAGAAAATAAAAGGAGATTGAGAAAAATCTTGCTTTGAATTTGAAAAAGAAATTTAGAAGAAATTTCACTACGACTTGTGCTCTCCAACTCAAGCAAAACTTGAAACTTATAAACCAATTCAAGGACAAGGACACACTCCTAAAATCAAAACTATACAAATTTCTCGTTTTGCGTAGACTCTCGAACGTTTGATAAAGATTGATTGGATATAAGCCCATCTTATCCCTAACCGTTACCCTTTCATATATGAAAACAAGGGTTATGCTATCCATCTTTCCTTATTTTCTATTCCACCGTTCTTTTCCCACAATCCAAACGTCATATAATCTTTGCACTGCTCCAGCTAAGGCACAATCCGCCGCTATTTCTTTTTGACATATTTGGTGGGGCTTCGACTCCACTATAAATAATTCCGACTCTATTCCTATGAAGGGGTAGCTTCCAGAAGTGGAGTCATTAGTTATTTTGCTAAACTGGTACCTCTCGTGTTAAATACAAAAGCTAAAATATCTTAATACCCCTATATTTCTCTTATCCTTTTCTTCTTTTATTACTTATTATTATGATTATGGAAAAAGTCTAAATAACCCCCCTGAAGTATTTGAGGTGGAGTACTTTTGCCCCCCGACGTATGAAACCAGGTATATTACACTTTAAACTATGCTTGTTGGTCTAAATCACCCCCAGCGGTATTGGAGGGCGGTTTTGGGTGATGTGGCATCTGCGTGGCATCCGCCCGCCACCGTGGCGCCGGGCCCGCATGTCAAAGACGCACTCCGCCCTCCCCGGGGATAAAATACGCCTCCTCCCTCACTTTTCCGTTTCTCCCTCGCACACACTCCGCCCTAGGCACCACCCGCCAAATGAAGTTAGGGTCGCCGGGGCGACTGCCGGGCGAAGCCGGGGAGGCAAAGCGCAGTGTAGCAAGGTTGGGCGGTTGCGCCATGGCCGAAGTCGAGCTCCCGGTCGTCGACATTGTCGGCTACTAGCCGGGTCCGGGCGGCGCGGGGCGGTGACGTTGAGGTAAGAGGGGCCCCGGTGCCCTACCGCACTCCTCCTCTAGGATATGAGCCCCCAGTCTTCTGCCATTGCCATGTGAAGGCGCCTCGGTGGATCTCCTGGAGTCTGGATAATCCAGGGCGGCGTTATTATAGGTGCAAGGTGGCTTGGGTAAGGCTTGGTTTCCTTTCCTAGTGATATGTTGTTTTGGATGAATCCATGAATTGCATTGTTTTGATTTCAATTTGCCGTTTGATTATCCTGCAGACGTCTAAAGATTGTGGTTTTTTTGAGTGGGCCGACCCACCCCCATGCGAATTCTGAAGGGAGCCGCTGCTTTGGACTGAAGAATGCACTCGACCAATGTGAGGAAGGAGAAGGTGAAGGCTGATGCTGCTGTTGTGGAGGCACAGAAGTTGAATGATGCACTGCAGAGGCAGTTGGTTGAGAAGGATGCAGAGTTGGAAACCAAGCTGGAAGAGTTGGCCATGAAAGATGAGGTGCTGCAGGAGAAGGATGCAGAGTTAGTGAAGAAAGATGAGGAACTGGAAGTGAAGAAGGCTGAGCTGTTGGCACTGGAAGCCAAGATGAGGAAGGGATGGAGCAGCTTCTGTGTTTTAGTCCTTGTGTTTGTGTGTGGCATGTTGTTAGGCATTCTGTTTGATGTGAGCAAGCTGGCATGATGGCATGTACCTAACTGTTTAGTGAATGACAGAATAGGCAATGCTGCCTACCTTTAGTTGTGGTCTTTTGCTGATGTGTTGTGGTGACTATGAGACAAGTGTTATGTGTTAGTTGTAGTTGGATGTAAGGTAACTGCTAAGTGTGATATGGTGGGTGCATGTAATTTAAGTGGCATGATCTATAAATGTGATCAATTGGTAACTTGTTTCCAAAGTATTTTGCTTGTTGTGTCATGACCAATTTGTGTGCTCCTTGAGAAATGCAGCATGTATTACTATTTGCATATCCAGATGAAATCCAGATCACATTCACAGATACAAATATGACATCCAGATCACATTCACAGATAGAAATATGACATCCAGATCACATTCACAGATAGAAATAGGATATAATAGAAAGGGTAGTTCCCCCTTATACATATCTTAGCATGAGTGAAACAAGTTTTAACTGCCAATACATAAGTCTGTCAGCACTTAAACTTGTCATGTGACCTCCAGAACCTCCAGCACTTAAACTGGTACTGTCACCTCCATCAGTATTTGTTGGCTTTTTTACACACAAAATGCCATCATCACTGGTGCTAGGGAATTGCACACATCACCTAAGCAACCAGGAAACTGCTAAGCTATATTACGGTCAAAAGAAAAGCGTGTTTCAAAAACACATTGTCCAAAAGTTAGCCAACTATGTTGTCCACAAAAGATCCGAAAACCTAAGCCGATTCTCGTGAGTTGTCTCCAAACAACAAATGTCTCGGTCCTCCTCTTCCAAGATTTGCTCGGGTTTGCCTTGGAGCCGGGTTGGCTTGCACTTGCTCGGGTTTGCCTTGAGTGGTTGGCTAGCAGCACGGGGCTGGCTTGTAGGTTGCCTCCACTGTGTTGGTCGCCACCGGCTTGGCTTCCACCGCCTTGGGCGCCACCAACTTGGCTTCCACCGCCTTTGGTCGCCACCGCCTTGGTCGCCATCGGCTTGGCTAGCACTTGTGCTTATCTTAACCTACACGTAAGCAGTTCAAAGTATGAGTAAGGGAAGAAGATGCATAGATGGTATGTTAGGAAAGAACTTAATTTTGAGTTGTCACCTTTTTGAAGTGGTTTTTTCACCTTTTTGGTACCAAAGACTTGTCCCAGCCTCCGCTTGCTTCCTCTTTTTGTTCCTTTCTCTTGTGATGTGAGCATTCTTCTTGTTTGCGACTTTCCGGATTTTTGGGACACCTCACGGAGTTGTGGTCGGTTTTACCACAAAGTCCGCAACTCATCTTAGTCCCCACCTTACCGAGCTTACTGCCTTTAGGTTCTTCCCCCTGTTCCCTCCTCCTTTCTGTCTTGGGTCTACCAGGCATCTTGACATATGCTGGTGCCAGAGGTCTAGGCATATCAGATTTTGGCCAATTTTCTTCACCATTCACTGGCTGTAACACATGTTGGTAGGTCTTCATGTATGCTTCAATGCTGTAGCAGTCTGCTATGTAGTCATCAACCTGCTTTCCAGCTTTGTAGATGGCACTAATGGCATGTTGGCATGGAAGGCCAGACAACTGCCAGTACCTACAAGAACACTCTTTATTCTCCAAGTTGACTATGTATGTCCCTGTCCTCCTTTTCTTGTACTTCAAACCCATCTTCTCCATTCCATAAGACATAACACTTGGCGCACAATTCCATGTAAATCTTCAACTTCTTGAAAATGTTAGGGCAAATCTTTCCAGGCCAGGTAGCAGCTCTAGACCTATTCTCCTGAATTCTAACCATGAGTTTCTTCCTAATGTGTTCACACATTGAGATCACAGGATAGAACCTAGCCTCCATTATACTGTTGTTGAAGCTCTCACATATGTTATTGTCTACTGAATCACAATTGGATCCCAATCTAAAATATGCCCTACTCCAGTGTTCAGGTGCTGTCTTCATCATGTCCTGGGCACCTTGTGGTGTATCTTGGGCTAGATATGCTCTGTACAAGTTGAAAAGTGACCTACTAGAAGCCTTAGCACATCTCCACCACTTCTTTTGAAGTTCCTTGTCTGTATACTGCTTCCTCCAGTTTGCATAAATGTGCCTAGCACACATCCTGTGCTCTGCATTAGGAATTAACTCCCCGCCTTTGCTTTCAGCAAGCCCTACATGGAACAATGACACCTAGTTAGCAGGATGCAAGTAATATGTTCTAAAATGTACAACAGCACTGATGCCCAAGCTATTGGATACACCTACATGGAACAATTTGGTGTACAACAAAGACTAGGACAAGCAACTTAACTAGAATGTTCTAAAATGTTAGTAGGCAATACCTTTTTGCCGGGTCCGAAATAATGACCCAATCCTCTCCCCGAGAACTAATATTCAAGTCTTTCTCAAGTAGCAAACAATGACAAGAACCAAGTACCATGTGTCATAGTTTTCAATTGGCACCGCCGCCTGTGCTATTGGATACATTTGATTGTTGGCATCCCTTCCAATGGCACACAACAAGTTACCATTATTTGCTCCTTTAAACCAAAGAACCATCTAAGCCTATGACTTTCCTACATCCCGCCAGAAGCCTCTCTTCAACCCATCAAAGCGGACATAGAACCTTTCAAAAAACTTTGTTGTCCTCAATTTTCGGGTCTAGGGTTACCACTACATGTGCTTCCGTGGATTGGACCTTTGAAGTTCAAGCCGATAATCATAGACTTTCTTTGTACTCTCCCTTCATTGCATCCGAGCTTTGTTCACTACTAAGGCCTTAGCTCTCTTACACTTGGAGAGGGAGACATCCGCAAACAAGTCTTTTGCACTTCTTTGCTTTCAATAGAGCAACCTTCCAAGTAGGATTATCTTTGATCTGCTGGTAATAATGTTTTGCAATGTATGTAGATGACACAGATTGTTCTCCCTTGTAGGTGGGCAAGTATGGACATCGTGGAAAGTCACCACCTTAAACCATTCAGATCTTGAAGTGAGAGACCCATAGATTAACCACGGCATGATGGCCATGTACAAATTGCCCTCACCTTGTTCTTCTCATCTTTTACAAATTTCAAGGACTTGTGTGCCTTCACTCCATACTTGACTAGTGCCTTCTTAAACCGCCTCGGCCGCTCCTAAATGCCATCCCAAGATGTAACCTAGGCAACTCTGGCAGAGCTATCAAACCTGTTCTCCAAGGACTTCCACCTTTGAATCTCACCATCCTTGTTTCTCCCCATAAGAATATTCTTCACTTGAATCAAGACATGGACCGCCGGGATCATCCAAACAGCAACTTCATGGTAATTCTCTTCTTCGATGCTGATTTTCCACTTCCACTCCCCATGAATACCTAATTTCTTTGCTCTCACATTTCTCTTAATCTGCCTAGCATATTCTCCGAGCTCAATTGCCTCTTCATCATCATCGGCAGAGCTATCCTCATCGGTGGTCGCCTCAGTAGTCTTCATCGGAGGATTCATCCGAACCATCAACCGAACCTCCAACCCGATTCTTCTTCTCATCTCTTCCTCCTCTCGCTACACTTTCCCTTTGTCCGGGTGTCTTTTGGTGACCGGTAGAATGCCATAAAGGATCTCAGTAGTCTTTATCCCGCATCCTTGGACTTTGGAACTCGCCTCGCATTAGGGACATCATGAGGAGGTGTCTCATTTCCTCCTTCATCATCTCCAACCCAAATATCCCCGATCATCCTGACTGATCTCCATGGACACCTCCTCAACATACATATCCACACAACCCCCATCGGTGTGATAAGAAGCCATGACTTGACAGAATTATCATCCAATAACAACACAAGGCCATTGCTCACTGACATACCAGGCTTCTTCCAGTACAGCTTCAACACACTACTTGGATTATAGTGATCGACTAAGTGGCCCTTAATCTCAAAAAATGACAGCTTGTCCAAATCTATCCAACTTTCAGAATGTCTCCACCAATGTAGAACCTGACTAGGCCCAACGGTGGTAAAGGTTCCACCATAGTGAAATCTTATGCAAATTCTATCCAGATTATCCATCCTGCAACCAATCACAAGCCCTAAAACATATCAAACCAGAGCATACCAAGAATCAATTTTTCCTAACCCTAACTAACGATCCATCAGAACCAATAGGGAAACAATAGCAAAAATACAACCACCATGCTACAACACTAGTTACAAACGACCCCCCTACACCGCATATGAACCCTAATCAACCGCCTCGACCAAAAACCCCAACTCCACCCTAAACCACTTTTGTGCAAACTCGACAAACAAGCAAATGCAAACTTCAAATTAGGTGTACAGTGGGGAGAGCGGACTCGATCAAGTGCAAGCCAGCCCAATCACCTTCTCTTCCTTCCGATCATGGGCGCGCCATCCGTGTCGCCGGGGGAGAAAAGGTTGGGGAAGACGAAGAGGAGGCGGGTGAGGGCGGGAGTGTGTGCGAGGGAGAAACGGAAAAGTGAGGGAGGAGGCGTATTTTTATCCCCGGGAGGGCGGAGATGCGTGGCCGACATGCGGGCCCGGCGCCACGGTGGCGGCGGATGCCACGCAGATGCCACATCACCCAAAACCGCCTCCAATACCGCCTGGGGGTGATTTAGACCAACAAGCATAGTTTAAAGTGTAATATACCCTGGTTTCATACGTCAGGCCAAAAAGTACTCCACCTCAAATA
>JADLZL010004273.1:0-56608 GCA_015844335.1 Chrysopogon serrulatus
ATGTCTTTGTCTTCCCGTACCTCGTCTAGGACATGAGATGGGACGGATAAATGAAGACTGCGCGGGCTGAATTTTCATTCCGATGGAAGCATATCAACCTTTTTCATCAATCCATCCTAGAGTTTCCAAGGAATTCTACTTCTTTTTTAAAAATTAAAAACAGTCTTTATCTCAACCTCTGCATTGTTTAAGCACTCAACCAGACATAACCATAAGTTTTAAACTCTGGCCGAAAAACAAAAGCTAGTACAAAATCAAACATGTTTTGTTATTAGTACAAAAAAAAGATTGGTCAGCTAATTATGAAGACAGGTCATGGAAAATTTCATGAATTATGGGTCTGTCTCTAAAAAACTCAGTGATTAATTTTTGCTGTATCAATTTGTGTTTTATAGGTAATATAACAATCTCAGTGCTTAAGACCATCATATAGACATAAATTCAGAGAAAATCCTAGAAAATTAAATAGAAAAAACCAGTACTATTAAACAACATAGCCATCGGTTTTCTTTACATTTTGGGGCTACCTGCACTACTGCTTGCTGCATCACATCACATCTTTTCTTATTGAAAAGCTAATTAGCACATGAAAATAACCCATCATTTAGGACAGTATATTTAACAATTGAAGACCGGAAGTGGGCCAGCCGGCCTGGCCAGGCCAGGCCCAGCCAAGACCAGTACAGTTTGTCCACCGGTGCAGCTTTCCATTTACACCCTGTCGCTTCCCCGGCCGTTATCCACCGGCCCGCGCGGCGGAGGCGCCGACAAGGCGCGCTGTCGTCGTCGGCGACAGGCGTCAGCGGCCGGGCGCGAACCGGCGCAGGACGCGTCATGATGGTCGAAAAGCACGTCGTAACCGACGCTGCTCACGTTCCTCAGGTAGCAGCCGCCGTCGCTGGCGCCGTACGCGTACGTCTGGTGCATCCGCCACGACGCGCCCACCACGGCGTCGTCCCGGAGCGTCACCTCCGCCGCCGCCGCCTGCGAGTTCCGCAGCGTGCTCGTCGTCGCCCCCCCCCCCTTGGACCGCGTCTCGTCGAACCCGATCTCCACGCGCCGCATCAGACGCTGCGACGACGTGCCGCTGCCGTCGCCGCCCAGGAAGATGTAGAGCGGGAAGCTCTGGTGCACCTGCTGCGGCTGCTGCGCGGACGCCGCCCCGCCGGTGACGGCCGTGACCGCGTCCGTCGTCTGGTTGATCGCCTGCGCGCTGCCGTGGCCGCTCACCACGTTCGTGTTGGAGAAGCCGAGCCGCTGCGTGAACGTGGTGGTGACGTTGCCGCGCGACGAGCTCACCCACCCCGTGGCCGTGATGTTCCGGCTCGCCGTCGCCTCGTACTCGCCGTCGATGCCGTCCGCGGAGTGCGAGACGATGCTGCCGGCCAGCTTCGGCGCGTCGTACGCGATGAGCCCGCCGGTGGTCCTGGAGCTCTTGGGGTCCAGCCACAGGTGGAGGTTGGCGTCCACGTACCACGAGCTCTGCGCGTTGGTGACCGCGAACCCGAGCTCGTGGTCCTCGCCGTCGAGGAGCTTCCCGAGGAACGGCGTGAGCTCGATGTCGTAGGTGGGCATGTTGAAGGAGCCGATGCTGGTGATGGGGCGCCAGATGAGTGGGTTAATGCCGCCGGTGTAGATCACCGGGAACGGCCACACGGCGCCGACGACGTCGCCGTCGAGATGGACGGTGACCTCGCGGAACGGCCCGTTCTGCTCGGGCGTGTTCATGTACCAGAACTCGTCGGCGTCGTGGGACGAGACGTAGACCTCGAGGACGGCGCGGTACGCGTTGCGCGGCACGGTGACGCGCGCGGACTGCACGTCGGTGGCGTTCTGGACGACGAACCACAGTCCGTCGTTGAGCGGCAGGCTCCTGGAGACCGGGACGACGGCGTCGGCGGCGGCGGCGGCGGCCGACCGCGCGCCGTCGCTGGCGCGGCGGAAGTAGAGGTGGAGCGCGTGAGGTTGGCGTGGTAGACGCCGTTGTAGGTGTCGTCGATGAGGTTGCCGAGGTACACGGCGAGCGTGGCGTTGCCGGCGGCGAGGAGGGGCGCGTAGCGGGTGACGTCCTTGGAGACCGACCACGCCACCCCATCAGGCCTGGGCTCCGCGGTGCTGCCGCGCAGGAGCTCGGCGCCGCCGAGCCACACGCCGAAGGTGCGGTCGTACTGCGCGCCGCGGCACTCGGCGCGCCACTCGAGCACCGCGAGCGACACCGCCGACGCGCCGGATATGCACGGCGGCGGCGAGTAGGGCGCGGTGACCGGCGGCTTGGTGAGCGTGAAGGCGAAGGAGTGCGAGAGCAGCAGCGTGGAGCAGGGGCCCGAGCTGCCCCGGGGCGGACGGAGCGGGCGGTCCACCTCGAAGAAGGTGGTCTTGGAGGACGTCGCCCTGCTGTGCCGCGGCAGCGCCGCCTCCACCGCCGCGATGTCCTCGACGGAGAAGCGGAGGTCGCGCGGCGACGGCAAGGCGGCGGCCGAGTTGGAGAGCAGAGCGACGCAGAGGCAGAGGCAGAGGAGGAGTGAGCGGTGGGCAGAGGAGGCCGTCGGCATGGCTAGCTCACCTCACTTGGCTGAGCTGAGAGAGCTGTGGAGGGAAAAGCCGAAATGGGAGGCTTTGCATGCCGCTAGTGTCCGCGTGAAGGCTGGGGATTTAAACCCGGCGAATTGCTGGGATGAAATTAAATTAAATAAACCCGGAGGAATGATATCCATCATTATCTGCAATCTAGGGAGGGGGAGATGGCATAAACAAATTGGCATATGTATGGAGCATGTCGTTGTGAGTGGCGTATAATGGCAACGCAAAGTACTTGGTAGGTAGATGAATCATGCGGCTTTTGGGACACTTCGACTTGTCTACTAGTATAAACCATGATATTTAAACACAAAAATAAATAAAAAGAACAAAAAAAAAAAAGGGGGGGGCAAGTACAGAAGTTTTATGACTTTTTTTTATCTTGTGCTTAAAGCACCGGGAAGGTGATGTTCCCCACAACGAAATACACAGCCTTTTAGGTTTCGCACAGTGCAGCAAAGTACCCCGTTTTTATATTGGGCAATTGAAAAGGCGTATCTGAATTCTGAGTTTATTATAACATGTCTGATTTGACAAATCATAATAAGGATTTGGCCAACTCACTAGATGGCTAAACTGAACTAAGCATGTCGTCCGGTCGACTTGTTTAGAAACACGTAGAAATTTCACAGAAATGAAAAATCTTATATACAAATAAGTTCAATTTTACAGAAGAAACCACAGAAACAGACTGCCGTTGCGTTGATAAAACCAAACATTCTGTTTACAGTTAAATCCGGAATAAAAGCCACCAAACGAATCGGAGAATTTAATACCCGTGCCGTGCGAGTGCGAGGGACCCAAAACAGGTGCATGTGCACTCCCAGGCTCGATCCACTCATTTGCAGCTTTGCCAAGGATGAGTCAATACTGCGTCGGACATCATCATTAGCAGGATCACCGTTTTTGTGCGTGCATATTTGTGTGAACAAAACTCGTGGTTGAAAATTAATCTGCGTTTTGTATGTTGTACTGCAACTGTCTCGGCTCCTGCTTCTGTTTCTGTTCCTGACGGACGACGGCACGGCCCACAGGATAGCTACTACTGCCGCTGCTTTGTCGGCCGCTCCTCGTCAGAAGACTAAAGACAACAGCTGTCCAGCTGGCCCCAAATCAAGGAACAACTCAGCATCGGTTTGAACATGTGGACGTACTGGTACCAGCAGGTAGTGAAGCAGGTAGTAATGACAAATGTCAAAGATGAACACTTGATCATTGGTCGTCCGACTTCTCAACGGAAAAATAAGGCAACCAAATGTTGTATCCGACCTTGATCATTGATCATGCTTTTTTACCTCTACTAGTCCGACCGACAGTGGTAAGTTAAAAACAGTTGTTGTTCAGCATGCAATTCAAAAACCTAGCTTACCTAACACAGATACTACTTCGTGGCTTAGAGGCGTACAAAGTCAATAATTATTACAGATACGCGTGACGACTTGACGGCTAGCTAGTAGTGCAACCACCACTCGACTCGAGTGAGGCTGATGAGGTGGTTAGATTAGCACGCACGCACGCACGCAAGCAAACAAACATGCATTATCTTAGTGCATGGGCATGGCTGCAGATCAGATCATTTCCCCACTGGCGCGCAGGCAGAACCAGACCGCGAGGCAGGTCACGTAGTAGTACGAAGGCGCGTGCAGTGGTGGCTCCGGCAGAATCGATGGGATGGGCCGGGATCCGCTGGCGACCACTCGCGTGGCGTCCAAAAGGCTAGGCTGGAACGGATCCAGGCTTCGCTTTCTCATCTCCTGCTGCCCTCGCTCTCGATCTGACTGAATGAATAAAATAATCCTCCGATGGATCGGTCCCAAGTTTTGTTAGCTGGCCGGGGCATGCATGCAGCCACGCAAGCGCCCCGACGATGACGACGACGGCGAGTCGACGAGGCCGAGCCAAGCTCTTGGTCCGCCATGCTCCCGAGCATCGTCGTCGTTTCGCCGTCGCCGCGCATGCATCATCGATGGAGGAGGCTTCGGGCCCCGGCCCGACGGCGGCTGCGCACCTACCGCAGCGTACCGTGCAGCGACGCGACGCGCCGTGCCTCACCACCCCCACCCGTTGGGCTTTGGGCCGGCGATCAGATGGGGTCAGGAACCCCGACCGAGGCCGGCGGCACCCCACCCGGCCCCGATCGAGCGTCTAGCTTCTGGCGCGGCGGCGCCCCACCCGGCCCGAACCCATGCCATGCCATGCATGCAAATGCATGCAAAAGCACGTATGTACACTCGACCGCGACGGCTCGCCTAACGGATCGGAAACCGGAACCGGATCATGCAATACAAGGGTTTTAGCTAGGGTCCATACCCACTCGATCGTGTCTTTAATTTGGCTGCATGACAGGTGGGGGCCGCGGTCCTCTCGCGTCTGAGGCTCTGAGCCTCTCTATCCCCTTTGTTGGCTTGGCAGAATGAAGGCCGATCGATGAGGGGTGGATACACATACACTAGGATGAGGAGGGCCGTGGGGTGTGCGCTGTCTCATCTTGTTTTCTTGGCTAGCTGCCTGGCTCTTCCATTCCTCCGTCCTCCTTGGATGTCGGATTATCCTCTTTTCATGACAGTCTTGGTGTGCAGGTGCGACGTACTTGAGGATTCTGCATGGCCGGTGTGTGTGTGAATGTCCCTAATAATGGCCAGCGAGCAGGGAAAAAGTCGCACTACTCCACTGTACAGTACACAGGCCTGCCAGCAAGCATGCATTATCACACATCCTTTCTCCCCTTGTCTCTATGAACCCAGAGAGCTCAGGCAGGCTACAGACCAACAGAGAAGCAACAGAAAGATCAAGGCTAGAGGGAAACAATAATGGAGAGGAAATGGCCAACAGCCGTTCGTGCGCCTATGCAGCCCAATTTCCCAATTGTTTAGCAGCGGCTCTCCAATCTGATAGATAGGATTAGTGGGGATTGATAGGGACTTTGGCCTGTAGGGGATCCCAATCTTCTTGGATTGGAGCTAACCGAACAAGCGCTGCCTGCGTTCGGTTCCGGACCAGCCCAGCATCGTCCGCTCCGGACGCCGCCAACTCCCGCAGCCAGCCACCCCACCCACCCACCCCACGCCACCACCACCACCCCCCCCCGCGCCCGCCCGCCCTTGCATTGTTCATTGGAGATTGGTCTGGCTGCTGCTGGTCACGTTCCAGGCAAACCCATCGGTGGCCTCCTCGTACCTGCACGTCTGCCGCGTGCTCCACGAGACCACGACGCCCCTCCACACGACGCCCCGCGGACACCGTCGTCTCGTCCAGCCCGTGCGTCACAGTCACGCGGTCCGCTCGACCGCTTGGGAGTCCAGTCCAGGTAGAGCGCGGGAAGTCCTGGTGCACCTGGACCGAGTAGTACACGACGCCAGTGCCGCGGTCCGTTTGCGAAGAGAACCCCCGTCAACGCGACGGTGACCTCGCGGAACGGGCCGTTGGCGGCGCCCGGCGTGCTCATGTACCAGAACTCGTCATCCCCGTGCAACGAGGCGTAAACTTCAAGCTCAACTGCTCAAGGACCGCGCGGTACGTGTTGGGTGGCAAGCAAGGTGATGCTCGCGGACTGGACTGGACGTCGGTGGCGTTCTGGATCTAGTACCACAGCACGTCGTTCAAAGGCAGGCCTCTCGACATGGGGGGGCGATGAGGTCGGCGGGCGCCTTGGCCGGCGGCGACGCCTGACGCCGGCGGCCTCGCCGGTCCGCGGCGGAGGTAGAGATGGAGCGTACGTCACGTGTTGATCGGTCGTTGGCATGCTACACGCCGGTGTACTGGCTGTTGATGAGGTTCCCGAGGCAAAGGGCGTGAGGATGGTGGAACCGGTGGCGGCGAGGAGGAATGCGTACATGGTGATGTCCTTGGAGACGGACCAGGCGATGCCGTTCGGCCGCGCGGCTCGGCCGTGCAGCCGCGTAACAGCTCGGCGCCGCCGAGCCAGACGCCTAAGATCCTGTCGAACTGCACTCCCCACCCCAGGTGGTGGTGCGGCGCATATATCCCTCGAGGACGGCGAGCGAGATCGCTGCGGCACGGCCTCCCGCCGTGACGAGGCATGGCGGCAGGGAATACGCGGCGGTGCCGGCCGACGGCCTGGTGAAGGTGAACCCGAAGGAGCTGGAGAGCAGGAGGAGCGTGGAGCACGGGCCGGAGCCAGAGCTATAGCTGTCCGGTGGCGGGCGAAGCGGCTGGGAGGCGTCGAAGAAGGTGGTCGGCCGGGAGGCGTCGGATGGGGATACGCGTCCTAGACTCCGCGGTGAGGCCGACGGTGGTCGGGATCAGGCAGATAGAGGAGGATGGCAAGGTGGACGCGTGAGCGTGACACGGCCATGGTGTTCTGAGCTCGTCTTCGACAAAAGAGGAGGATTGGGTGAAGCGGAGTACTACTACATGATGATTTTGTCACTGCTCACTGGGAGGTGGACCTGATGAGCGTCTGGCCCACCTGCCAGCGACAAAATCTCTGGCTTGGACCGCAGAGGAATCGAGTCCCATACAGCTAGAGCAGCTCTGCCCCCTCGTCGATCCCTCTCTCTCGCCCTATATATAATAAAGGCAGTTCAGCTCTTCTTCTTGTCCACAGTTCTTGCCACACCTGCCCTTGCCTCCCCTCTCCTATGTCCACCAAAATGCCTAGCCCCAAAAACCACCATTGCTGCTGCTTCCACCCAGTTCGCAGCCCAAGCTTCTCGTCCGCGTCGCCCCCGCCGGCTGCTGCAGTTACAGACTCCACGGGGCGCCTCTGGATGACCAGGAAGAAGAAGAAGAAGAGGAAGCGGCTGAAGCCTCGTCGTCCCAGCTGCTGCAAGCGCTGCGGTGCTGCTGCTGTTCTCTGATGGGCGCTATCCCTCGCCGAGCTTCTTCTTCTTCTGCTTCTGCCACGTCCTCTCCTCTCTCCAACTGTCGCCGCTTGCTTGGCCAGTCTGTGTATCCACCGCCTTATCTGTCCACCGCGCTTTGCAAGATTGTTTATCTCACGCCTCTCAATCCTCCATTCTTTCTCGTCCCCGTCTATCCCTCTTGAGCTTTGTGACACTTGCCGCTAACTAGCTGCACCTAGCATGAGCTTCGTTGCTACTCGGTGTATTAGTTATCATATATAATGGAAGTGAAGTTAGTTGTTTCTGATGTCTTATTGTTGTTTTCAGGCATTCAGTGTCGTGCATTTCTTGATTTCTGTATGCCTGTTCTCGCTTGTGATGCCTTCTTCTTCTCTGCTCGTGATGTCGTCTTTCCTCCGACGAACAGCCCAGGCGGCTGTGTAGGACACACACACACGCGAAGAACGGCCGTGGGGACCCACGTCCGGAAATAAGCAGGACCGCCTGCCTACGCGCGCTCGATCGATCAGGGTGCCTCCGTTCGGATCCCCGGTGACGGCACCGGCACCGGCACCGGCAAGGCCGGCGGCGTACGGGCGCGCCCGTGCACGCGGCGAGCTAGCTGCCTGAGTAGCATAGCATCCCGTCGCTGGCTCGCTCGCCATGGCATATCGGCATTGACACGCAACAGATCGCTCGAAGCTCAGTGTGAGTTCAGATAATTGTGGCAGTACTGGGCGGCCGGTCTACTGGAACGAAAGGTGGCGTGTGTCAGCGTGGGCTCTGAGCTGAGATGGTGCTGTGTGTTTTGTCTCTGTGAAAGAAAAACGGGAAAGAAGAAAAGAGTAGCTAGCTCTGTCTCTCTGTAGTCTGTACTGGCTACAAAATAGCTGGTGCATCACATCACATCTATATTTGCTACAAACTCGCAACAAAACCCCATGCCACACAGATCGTCGTTCGATGGTGGGGGTAGCTATGATGAGAGCAGAGCACTGAGGAGCCCCCTCCTTCAATTGCATGCCTCCTCTCTGCAATGTAAAAACTCTGTGCATGGCTAGCCCGTTCCCGTCTCTCTCATATCTTCTGCATGCCCTGCATGCCCGGTACATGACACTGCTGCCTCTGGTGACTGATCCCTGCCTTGCAGCGCACACAGACATAGACAGGGACGCGCCATTGCCCGCTTCATACCATTTACCTCTCTGTGTTTTCTTCCTTCTCGATCTACACATCATGCATTGATGCATGCACAGAGCTAGCAGGGCGCAGGGAGCCAATGCAAGTTGCACTCGATCGATGTCTGCTGCGTTTTCTTGGGCTTCGAAAACTGAGAATCCATGGGGAACCTGGCCTGCTGCTGCCTGCTGGCAGTGATCTTGAATCGTCGATCAAAACGCACGGAAATGCATTGCGTTCTCCAATTCCCAGGTTATGGAATGCATTCATTTGCAAATCTGTTCAGTCCTAAAGCATGAAGGGTTCTCGTGTTGGCATAAGATTATGGACATGGTGCACATTCATTTGCTCATCTCTGTTCAGTCCCCAGCCGTTCGCTGCTACCTCCCTTCTCTTAGTGACGTGGAGTTCTCCACTTCTCCTAGTGGCTCACAGCAAGGATTCTCATACGGTATGATTAGGCAGTGTTTTATCACTACTCAAAACACTAAAACAAACTCTGCATGGATATTTTGATAATTTAAAGTGTATGTCGCTCATTAAGCAAAATCATAGTACTCTCTGCATCCCAAAATAAACGTCCACGTCTTGTTTTATGTAGGAAAAGTCCTAAAAATGAAATTTCTTAAAGTTTGACCAAAATAACTCCATCAAATAATCTAATTTCATGTAATCAATAGATACAACCTCCGAAATTAATATAGGACATCCATATAATTACCAAAATTTACTAATTTATAGACCGTTATTATAAGGTTCTGGAGCTGGACCGAAGAACGCATCCTACTAGTTGAAAAACGGACCTTTTTCTTAGTGATCTTGGGTACTCCAGTTCTAGTGGCTGCACGGACATGTGAAGGAGATTGCACCACGTGTAAAACAATATCTATTCATCCCATTTTTTAATCATTTGGTTGCTACGTGGACACATTTGGTTTAGAGGCTGTTCTACTCTGATAAATGGATATACTCCAGCTGATCTCCAACTCATGATTTCATGTTTTGGGAAACAATTTTTGAATTTTAGGATTACATAAACCTTTTAAAGAGACCAAAAAATATATATGTACAAAAATTACTAATATTTATTAATCTATTTGCTAAGTATATTATAGTATCATTAGATTGAGCATAGAATATATATTATCATAATATACAAATGTTTATATTATTTTTTTATATTTTTAGTTAAATTTTAAAAGAAGTTGATGGCTCGTGAAACCAAATGTGTATTTATTTTTGGACGGAGCTCCACTTTTGCAATTGCAACAAGAGATATCTCTTATTCCAATGTATATATTTCATGGTTCTCTTAATTTTTGTCATTCTTTCTTCTGTAAAAAGTTAAACCAACACGCATGTAAGATCTTCCGTAGCTCAGCTCTTTCTCTTTCAGCAGCAAAAGGAGAACATACTGTATCTGGGCAGTCAGCTCCAGCCCTAGCCTCTAGGAGGAGCTCAGCCACGGAGCTCCTGCTGCCGCCGCCCGCCGCAACCGCAATGCCACCGGCGGCGGCGGGCGATCCCTTCGCGCAGGCCTCGTCGGAGTGGTCGGACACCACGTCGTAGCGACGGCTGGTCACGTTCCGGAAGTAGCACGCATCGGAGGCCTCGTACCTGTACGTCTGGCGCGCGCCCCACGACTCCCGGACGGCTTCCCCGTCCTCGACGTCCACGTCCCTGGCGCACTCCTGCGAGTTGCTCAGCGACCGGGACCAGAACCCCGAACGGCCGGCGGCGACGCGCTCCTCGCGGAACCCGAGCGACACCTTCGTCGCCACGGTGAACGAGTCGACGTCGGTCTGGTTCACCACGCCCACGAACCTGTACAGCGCGAAGCTCTGCTGCGCCTCCTGCGCGTACAGCACGCCGGCGTGGTCCGCGACGTGGGCGGCGGAGTACGCGTCCGTCGTCTGGTTCACCTCCGGCTCGAAGAAGCTGTCCCTGGAGCGGATGGTGTTCTCGTAGCCCAGCCTCTGCGTCCACGTCGCCGTCACCTTGCCGTACGACGGCGTCTGCACCCACCCGGACGCGGAGACGTGCCGGAACGCCGCCGTGTAGAACAGCCCGTAGTCGGGGCCGTCGGGCTGAATCGCGGTGGCCGTGTCCAGCGGCGGCGCGTCGTAGCTTATCATGCCCGCCGCCGTGGCCGTGCCCCTGGGGTCCAGCCAGAGGTGGAGGTTGGCGTCGACGAACCACGTGTGCATGGCGTTGGTCACCGTGAACGCGACCTCGTGCTTCTCGCCGTCCAGGAGCTTGCCGAGAAAGGCCGTGAGCTCGATGTCGTAGGACGGGAAGCTGAACGAGCCGATGCCTGTGATCGGTCGCCAGAGCAAGGGGTTGATGCCGCCGGTGTAGACCACGGGGAACGGCCACACGACGCCGGCCAGGTCGCCGTCGATCTTGACGGCGACCTCGCGGAACGGGCCGGCTCCGTCGGTGTTCGCGTACCAGAACTCGTCGTCCGAGTCGTAGGAGAGGTACACCTCCAGAACGGCACGGTACGTGTTGGCCGGCACCGTGACGCTCGCGGTTGCGACGTCGAGGCCGTTCTCGATCTCGAACCACAGGCCGTCGTTCAACGGGAGGCTCCGCGAGATCGGAACGATGGCGTTGGCGGGGCCCAGCCCGGGCGGCGGCGGCGGCGGCGGTGGAGGGTGGCGGAAGTAGAGGTGCAGCGTGACGTTGGCGTGGAAGACGCCGGTGTACAGCCGGTCGACGATGTTGCCGAGGTACACGGCGAGCGTGGTGGAGTCGCGGGCGGCGAGGAGCGACGCGTACTTGGTCACGTCCTTGGAGACCGTCCACTCGACGCCGGCGGTTCCAATGGGCGGCTCAGCGGTGCATCCACGGAGGAGCTCGGCGCCGCCAAGCCACACGCCGAAGACGCGGTCGAACTGGACGCCGCGACACGTGGCGTGCCACTCGAGGACGGCGAGCGAGATCGCGGACGCGTGGCCGCCCGCCGCCGCCAGGCACGGCGGCGGCGAGTAGGCGGCCGTGGCGGGGGGCTTGCCGTAGGTGTACGCGAAGGAGTGCGAGAGGAGCAGCGTCGAGCACGGCCCGAAGCTGCCCGGCGGCGGCCGGTGCGGCCGGTCCACCTCGAAGAAGACGGTCGGCTGGTCCGGCGCAGGCGGCTGCGGCGCCTCCGCTTCGAGCGCGGCGACGTCGGAGGCAGAGAGACGGATCTTGTGAGGGAGCGAAGCAACCGACGCCTGTACAAGGGAAGCCATGACGAAGACGAGGAGGACCGGCACGAAGGAGCTGGCCATGGCTGGTGCGTTTGGAGGGTGGAGGAGAGGGAGGCCGGCGGCCGCAGGTGCTTTGGCGCGCTTCTTGCCGTGGAGGGGATTTAAAAAGGTCGGTAAAGAGTAGAATTGAAGTATAGAGCGCACTCCATTTGCAGGGAGCCAGGGACCATGCAATGATCTTATTCCCTGAGACCCTGACTGATGGAGTGACGGTAAATTGGACTGCAAGTCAAACAGCGACACTTGGCCTCGCTAATTGAGGTAATGGGGCCTAATGATGTAGGTAAATGTTTAATCAAGTTTGGATTGCAAGTTTAACTTAGCATGGGCCAGTAAAGTTAACTAGTAACACAGACAGCTGCTGCAGGGGCATTATGATGCGGTGACCTACTACATGGCGGAATATTTATGCTATCCGCACTCACCATCCTCTATTTCTCTCCTCTATACTGTCTAGTCAGCAAGATTCTCTCCTCTATATCTAATTCTTCTGCATCCATCCATCCTCTATATCATACTCTATCCACTATGGGGCTCATTTATTATTTTATCTAAATATATTCATGTGGGATATAGTTTTGAAGGATTAATTACAACGAATTTAATGGTGCAATCAGAATTTAATTTGGGGTTTTGGTTTGTGAGTTATAATATTTTTTAGCACAAAAATTGGTAGGACCCGCGCAAAGATTCTCTTCTCTCTCTCCTCACTCTCTCACGCCGGGCAGCAGGAGGCATGGGCTCCGCGCGTGTCAGTTGCATACCGTCCCTCCTGTATTGCGCTGAAAATACCGATCAACGTTTGCTTGCCGGATCGGTTACCGTACCCAGTGCAGCTCATCTGGTGCGCTAAATGCTTGCGTGGATGGTGTAACGGACGGGGTAGCGAGTGCAATGCAGATGGTTAGTTCTTTTTTTTTAGAGGAAGCCGAACATTAGCTGTTCTGTACGGTACTTGTGTAGTATGGCTTAGATTCCTACAAGAGGTTTACAAGAATGGGTGCTGGGAAAGCACAGGCTGACAGGCATACACATATTCCCAGAAGCCTGAAGATCCAGTGATCCTGTTCTATCTACTACTCCGTCCCAAATTAAATGTCGTTTCCGGTTTTCGTGCCACAAGTTTGACTCAATTTATAGAAAATACGTGCAATATTTATATCTCCGAATAATTTTGTTAAAAAACTAGATTCAAAGATCTTTCTGATGATACTAACTATGATACTAATCGATAATATTTATTATTTATAAAAATTACCGGCATTTGTTTCTCGGGAAGCGAAAGCGACAGTTATTTTGGGACGGAGGGAGTACTCTGAATGGCTGAAATGCAGGTACTACGCAGGTGTTGAATGAAGCATATTTGTAGGCTGTAGGTCCTATCTGAAGTGGTGGCTGACTGGAAGGCAACTTTGCCTTGCTTTGCTTTGGAGGCTGGCTGCTCTGATGACTGAGATTCTCCGCTCTTAGATTGGGATGGTGCGCCAGTAATAAGGAATAATTCAGGGCCCATGCTACCATAGTTGCTAAATCTGCGGTTTTGCCTCACAATTTTACGAGCCTGACTTCTACAACCCTAACCTATAGTCAACGGCACAGGGATCTCACATCAACACCAGCACATGCATCCATCCGGCTCAGGACCAGCTGGTCAAACTAGCCATGGCAGTCGGTTGGCCATGGGAGAGGCCGAGAGAATGGCTCATCCAGCAGCACAGGCTGATGCCAGCAATAATCGGCAGATTAACTTGAGAATTGATAGACTGGCAGCAACAAGACACTGCTGCTTGCCCCAAACACAACACAAAATCCCATTGCATTTCCAACTACACAGGAGCGAGAAGAAGTCAAAACAATTGTTAGGAATGTCTGGTACAATGAAATGCCACTTCAAAACTAGCTCAAAATAGAAGGGCAGAAAACATAAAGCATAAAGGAGATGACACAGGAACTGAATCTACTTTCTGATTTCCGATAACCTGATGTATGATACAACTCACTCTATACAGAGGCATACACAGCCCAGCCTAACCTGATTGCTCCAAGGCAAACTGGATGGTGAAACGTGTCAAACAATCCTCTTCATTTCTTTTCTAAAAATAGGAGGCATGTATGAATAGGGCATCTCTACATCTGCAACGATGCAAAAAATTGTGGCCAAGACTGAAGACAGTTGCTGGCCCAGCCATTATGAACATGGGCAGGAGAACCATCTTCTGATCAGCGAATCATATCGTGCTATCCAAACGAACTGCGGCGTTCCTGATATGCAGGCACAGTGTAATCCTCGCTCACATGAGTAGATGACCGTGGTGTGTGCTTGACCACCATTCATCAACCATTAAATTGAGATAGCTATGTATGTCAGAAAATGATCTTCTTCAAAATCAGAAGGACTATCATGATGAAGATCAGAATGACAAGGACAGTGGCACACATCACCATGCCCCCTTTCTTCTGGGTCCTCTCAGCCTGCAGAACAGATGGACAAAGATGTTAGATTGCAAGCTTCAGGTACTGATGCAGCTACTAGTGGGTTCTGCAAGTGAAGCACACAAGACCCTCCTGGAACCTCCAACAACTAACATAATGCCCACATCTAACAGTAACAAATGAATACATACAGAGAGGGGAGGGGGATCATAAAGGCACAAGAAAGTGCCTGCAGTAAACAGTAAACTGAAGCCTGAAAGGTCAGTTACAAATTTACAGCCTGTCACAGAAAGTGTCATCTTTTATAGCCATGGAAATAAACGCTGGGTGGTATTTTTAATGACAATCATGATTAGTGATAATATACCAGCTAAAAAGGTGAAATATTTGAATTGCATGATTTCCACCAACATAAAAAAACTATTGGTACCCTGAAGGCATATATAACAAAAGATCAAATCTCTACACACCTATCATGCTATTCAAAAAAGCAATCAAGCACCATACAGTTTAAAGTCCTACCAGCAACATAAAGGTTTGGTTCATTATTACTAAAGGTCCATTCAACAGAAATGTATACAGAGGAAACATTACTACTAGTGAGCGTAAATATGGTTTGAGGATGAAACCTTCTGCAACTGTTTGTAACCCTCCTCAACTGAAGCTGCAACGTTCTGTATGTTGTAGTCTATCCGATCGACGATGGTTCCCTGTTTGAAGTAAGAAATCAAGAGCCTGGTCCCAACAAGTTATCTAGAACCAATATTGACAATTAATCAGGGTTTCATATACCTGATCAATCACGAGAACTGAAAGATCCTTCATGATCTGTGCAAGTTCGTTGACTGATTCAACAACCTTCAAGCCACAAACAGACAACAACAATAAACAAACTTCAGAATATGTGCTGTCAAAAAGAGAATACATATATGATTGACAGAATAATCAGAAATGAATAAAAACTCACCTGCTCAATTTCTCTCTCCCTTTCTCTAGTGAACGCTTCACTTTTCTTAAGTTTTGACATCTGAACCTCAGTGAAACCCTGGTAACAAAATAAAATAAATTACATCAATGATTTAAACTTTAAAGAACTAGCTGCGCTTTACATCACTTGTTGGTCTAGATCCCAACAAGTTCTTAACACAATAAATTCAAACCCAGCCAAATCTATCATGCATGGATAAACAAAAAAATTCCAAAGAAGAAATAAATGAAATATTGACACGATAAAGGATAGATTGTGCCGAAGAATTTCCTAAAGCATCTTTACAGCAGTTTTGGTTACACGAACCAACCATCTAAAATTGTTAGTCCTTAATTGCAGGACTATATTCTGGATGGTGAATGCATGGTTATGCTGTTATGTTTAATTGAACCAATGTAGTTTGCTACAACAAGATAAGGAAGTAACAGAAGCTTCTTGCATTTTACTCACATATATCATATACACTATATATTAGTAATATTACTAGTCAAGTGCCCATCTTACAATGGACTTCAAATAACGATACCAAGCCTCTAATGAAATGGAGTGAACCACGCCCTTTTCAATCAGTTCAAAGTTCCTAGGTAAAAAAATAGGGGTATTCTAGGACCAGGTACAACCCTGGCGCTTGCCATAATATATGGCACAGTATCCAATCTTCTTCATTCATAATCTATTTTATGCTATGCAAAGCTACGTGTTTGCAACCAAAAGAAAAAAAAGAAAAAGAAAAGGGGTGTGTGTGGTAGGGTGGGAAGTGTTCTTCATACACAGATGTGGATATCAACAGTGCTAATATAAGGTTTGAGGGCGCCATAATACAGAGTTATCCATCCCCACCAACAAAAGAAAATTAACATCAGCATCCAGCTCCAGCCAAAGCCAGCATCAAGAAGGGGGATAATTGAGATACCCATATCGACAACCCAATTGCAAAGACTGGCTTATGAGCTGTATCACTAATCCAAATAAACACAAAAACACCAGTGCACATAAGGCAGAACTGCATTGCTATTATTTCGTCTTTTACCTATCATTTTCCGATTTCTGTTTATATATATAGAGGGAAGCATGTCCTGTCAAAGTGAATATGTATGGAAGCCTGAAGCCCCCCGCCCCACACACACACACACGTAGACAACAAAGCAGGAGAGCTTTGTGTCATTTTACTAAGGTAGATAAAAATGTACAAAGAAAGGGGGGAAGGCACATAAAGCCTCTCCCAAACACAGTCCTCATGTTAATATCCAATATGCAGCTAACATATCATATCCAATAAAGAATGGCTCATAGTGCATCAGTTTTGACATAAAGTTACTATAGGCACTACTCATGCTAATATCAAATACACAGAGATAAAAAGAATCACCAAAATCAAAGCATGTAAAGACCAAAATAAAACATACCACATCGTCAAAGTCATCGTCTTCAAATGTAGACTTCGTCCCATTTATATTCATTTCCAAATCAACACCATCCTGACCCTGCAAAGGTACTCATAAACAAAACATATCAATCAGGGTTGGACAAACATTCTAGGAGTGTGTAATTATCTGATGATGACAACAGAAGAGAACCTCTTTTTGTTGGCGAAGCTGCTTTAAATATGATGACTGCTTTTTCCGGAACTCCATTGACAGGTTTTGCAGGTCTGTAGCAAGTGAACGCTGCACATAACAGCCAGGGGTATTTTGTCCGTCAAACGGGGAAAAAAAAAGAACAAACTGTCACTCTTTAAATTGTAACTGCCAAGGCTAAATAAGGTTCTATCATCACCTGAACATTCTTGCGGACATTTGAATCCTCTGACGAATCTTTCATGGATAGCTTCTGCAGCCTCTTCTCGGACCTCTTCAGCAAGTCCGTTACCTCATGTGTGAGAACCTCAATTGCTCGCTGGTCGTCTCTGCCATCGCCAAAGGATGGCATCAAGGCTTTGGCATGTGCCTTAGCCAGCTCTGCCATTTTCGTCCTTGCCCGCTGCATGTTTGCAGATATCTCTTCGGAAACATCCACCCAGGCTGGGGGTAGCCCGACTGTCACAGCACCTCGACTGCAACACAGAAACCAAATGTCAGTGCTGCATAATTCATCTTATCACCAGTGAGGTTTCCAACCAGTGACACATCAACGCTAGTAGTTAACCATCGCAACCCCACCATTGCAGCTTATTACTGCCTAGGCCACTGATCACTGACCAACATGCTATAACAAGTCTTCCATTTGCTCGATCTAGTGGTGGAAATTGTACACATGTCGTTCCCTCGTAGTGATTAGCAAATACGCAAAGGCTTGACTAGATCAGACAAGCTAATAGGTGAGTCTAGTGATATGCAATTCAGCCAATTCATTTGAGGCACAGGTCAATCAGCCCACTCTACTTGTTAGCATGGTCAAATGCCTCTCGATCTAGCTGAGAAACTCCCATCTCGCAACCCCGCGCCGCAGCTAGCTACCTTCACTGATGAATCCCCAACGGCAGAGAGACAAGACGAGATTCGAGGAGGAGGTGTTGGGAGCTGGAGGTGGTGGCACCTGGAGGCGGAGGGGTCGTCGGTGCTGAGGGGCGCGTAGGTGCGGTCGGAGCGCAGTAGCGAGGCCATCTCGATCACCGGCCCTCCCCCTCCCCCGCCCCCGCCGGACGACGACGGCGACCCGGCAGGCGCGCGGACGTGCCGCAGCGCGTCGCGGTACTTGCGGTAGAGCGGCGTCCGGTTCCGCGTCGCCATGCCGCGGGCGCGGGCTCGGGCGCGTGAGATCTCGACGGCGAAGGCGTTGAGGTTGGGCTCGGTGAGGAGGAATTGGAGTTGGTGCGCGACGCCGTGGGGGGAGGACACGGTGGCGTGGGAGTTGAGGGGGGGACTCGGACTTTCTCTCCTTTCTCCTTCAGCACCAAGGAAAGGAAACAATGGCGCAATGGGACGCGCGTATTGGGCTATTTATTTGGGCCTTCCCAGATTCAGCTGGATCGTGCACTTTCGCTGTTAAGCACTGGTCTGGGCCGTGATTGCCCATTGCACGCTGGCCTGCTGCAACAATTGCAGAAAGCTTTCATGGTTGGTTGTCTTTCACATGCTTTTGTGGGCTTGCTTGCACCACGGTTGTTGCCTTTCACATGCTTTTGTGGGCTGGGTACCTCCGAAACTCATTGCTGTCGTGGTTTGGGTCACAGAAATTTCTAACTTTGATCAATTATATTAATATTTATAATACATAATCAGTATCATTAGATAAATTATTAAATATATTTTTATAATAAATATATTTAGTAATACAAATATATTATTTGCTATACACCTAGTTAAATTTTTTTAAAAAAAATGACCAGCACGCATCGCATAGCTTTGTCTTTTTTTTTTTCGGATAGAGGGAGTATGTCTATATGTGCATGTGTGCATTCAAAGTACTTATAACATTCTCGATGAAAACGGTGGAAAGCTAAATACGTTCATTATTTTTTGCTAGAATGAAAGGAGTAGAAGATCACCTTTTATATATTTTTTGGTCACCAAATCACTTAGAGAACTGATTTCGTGCTGCACGGCTGCTTGGATCTGTAAGCAGACGAAGATATTTGCGCATGCAGGGGCAAGCCAACGGCAATGTGCGGCGAGGTGGTTTGGTGATGGATCTCGTTGGATGGCGCTGGAATGAATGAATGAATGGATCAGGATTTCATTTCGGGGCACCCCATGTGTGGCGTCGTCCTCATCCCTCGGCCCTTCTTCACCAACCATCTGCAGCCTCATCCTGTTGGCCTCACCCAGCGCCGCAGCTGGCAATAGTACAATGCAATGCAATACTAACCGTCCCATGATAAACCCCCATCTTTTCACTCGCCCAGGCGAAAGAGGATCTCACGATTCCCTTTTTGACTGCTGACGTCTGTGACCAGTAGTACTCCGTAGTACTAGTAGTAGTACGTTACTATTCTTGCAGTGCATGCATCCCTACCAGTACCAGCCCATGCTAGCTGTCTGTCTAGCCCTAGAGTCAAGTGCCACGGACTGCCTGTCCCAGTGTCCCTTGTGTTGCGGCTGCCGGGCAATTGCTGTGATGACAGGGAATAATGCTTTGCTCTGCCTCTGCAGGCTGCGGTATGAAACGAGATCAGTGGACTTGAACTGAAGCAGTACTTGCTCGGTAGCTCCAGCTCCAGGTGGGGCAGTCGCGCTCGTGACGCGAGCATGGTAGCACTCACTCGAGCCTGATGGCGCAGCTCCGCTGTAATCCGTGTCGTATTAGCCAACTAAACTAATGGCACTCAACAACTCCTGCTCTTGCAGCGCGGCCGTAGCCCGCCCGCCCGTAGGCCATCGTCTCACTCTCACGGGTTGCACGATCCCTTTCGCTTCATCCCCCTGCATCTGGTAGGGGCGTAGGGCACGCGTGGCTGGTAATTTCGCCGCCGCAGACGAAAGGAAAACCGCTGCACATCCGACCCGACGCAGAGGCCGCCGCCGCGCGGTCGCGATGGCGGCAGCTCCGGACTGCAGGGCGATCGAGGTGGCCCGGCCATTTGTCCCGTCCCGTGCGGTCACGGTCAGATGACCAAGTTGACCTTGACCTCACCAATGCATAGCATAGCGATGCGCGAACCAGGCTTGCCAGCCGAACGAACACCTAGCGATCGATGCGCCTGTACGCCGTCGGTATCGTGAGGCTGGCTGGCTGGCGCGTGCTGCGTGCGTGGTTGGCTACTGGTCAACCCTGGCCCTGGCTGTCACAGGGAGGGACCATACCAGCAGGATTAACTAGGAGAGCGGCACTAATTAAACTAGTGCTGGCGGTCGGCCCGTCGAGCATGTGCAAGACAAACTGAGGGATGAGGACAGGAGGCAGTACTGTATG
Source organism: Chrysopogon serrulatus (assembly GCA_015844335.1). Taxonomy (NCBI): domain Eukaryota; kingdom Viridiplantae; phylum Streptophyta; class Magnoliopsida; order Poales; family Poaceae; genus Chrysopogon; species Chrysopogon serrulatus. Next base: position 20,085 of record JADLZL010004273.1, read on the forward strand.
CTCAGCGCCAGCGGAGGACGGGAGGGGGACGACGGGCGGCGGGCGTCGGGGACGGACGGACGGACCGTACGTGGAGTGGACCAGAGGTCCCGAGGTGTGGGGAAAGCGCCCATAATTTCCAAAGGACGGCGGCAGCTTTCCGCGAGGTCCCAGACTCCCAGTGCCAGCCAGTCCCAGAGCCGCTGGCGCGCTGCCGCGGCTGTTGCCTGGGGTTGGAGTTGGACCAGGACCCCGCTGCGTTGCATTGCATTGCATTGCACGCGCCCCGCCGAGGCCGATCGATCCGCGGCGGACTCTGGAGTCTGGACGGAGTCGGACGCGCGTGCGTTCGTGCGCAGCCTCGTCTGCTAGCTGGGCGCCGATGGGGATGCCCGGTGGAGCCGTGGAGCTGATGCTTGGTGGTGGACCGGTGGTTGGCATTGGCAAGAGTGAGGTTTGGAACTGGAGTACTAGTAGGAGCAAGCTGCTAGTCCCATCGTGCGTGTCAACCTGAGAAACAGGCAATGCTCTTGTGCTCATGACCATTGCCAAAAAAAGATGCCGTAAAAGTAGAGCTGGCAGTACTCGCTGGGTGTCTCATGTCTGAGCCGTGATCGTCCTTTGTCTATATATAAAAGAAAAACTATGCTCCGATGTTGATTTTTGAAGCAGTACACACCCTGACTGTTTTCTTTGTCTTGGTTTTTTTTTTTTGACCGCTTTGTCTTGGTTACTTTGAAAAGAATGGCAAACTAGCGGATACAACCACTCTGTAGAACGGTACTAGTGCCTGGACCTCTCTACTGCAGCTGTGACGATAGAAGACACACAACAGCAACCAGTTTTTATTGGCGACGGCGATGGCGATGGGCCGGCATGTATAACCTGCGTTGTGTAGACCTGAAGCAATGCGGAGTTATACACTCTGCTCTACCGTACACGATTAGCTGGATCATTTATTTCAGTCGACACATGTTTCTCTTCCTGGCTGCTCCCCTCATACAGTACTGAATTACTGAAAGGTAGACCCCCCGCGCAGTGTAATGGACCAGCCAGCACCTTCCTTTCTAAGCCCCAGATTACTCCAAACAAATAGGATTACACTCGCGCGAGCAGCCGAACAACGTCAAATCAAAACATGAAAAAAGAAGAATAGAAAATGCAGGGCATTGGCAAGATATATTCCACGTCGTGTCACAAAAACCACGCCGTGTCATTATTCCACTACTGATTAAAAAAAAAAGAGGACCAGCAGACCAACAAGTGTAGTACCACGCATTTGTTCCGTGTGCGGTGTGCCCCCACACGCAGGAAATGCGGCACACCAACCCCGGTCCGGCAGGCGGCAGCTCCGCTCCTTCCTAGTACTAGTACTACTGCCCATCCCAATCCGGCGACGCATCCTTCTCTCCTCTCCTGGCCACCCACCAGTCCACCACTGATGAATCCCGGTGGCATCACCGAATACTAATTATTCTGCTTTACGCTGCGCTGACCCCACCGGAAAATGATGCCGCCGCAAAAGTTACTCATGATGACCGCGCTCGCCAGTGTCACGGCCCACGGGTTTTTTTACTGGTTGTCTGGTTCTGTGTGACCCCCGAGCTAATAGCTGCTAAAATTAGCTTTAATAATAATAATACATGAAACATCCTAACTATTTAGTTAATAAAGACCCCCTCCGTTCTAAATTATAAGTCACTTTGATTTTTTTATATTTATTTTACTATATATCTAGATATAATAATAATGTGTCTAGATACATAGCAAAATGGATAAACTAAAAAATCAAAGCGACTTATAATTTAGAATGGAGGGAGTATTAGCTAATCTAAGAAGAAGATTTAAATGGAATACTCCCTCGTGGAACTGAATTCTATAAGGGTCTGTTTAGATCTCTATAATTGAATTGAATTTAAATCGTAATATATTTAGAATTATAAATGAATTCCAACAAATCCCAGCTAACCACACCACATCTATGTAAGATTCCTAACCTAATAATAGAAAGACCAATTCCATCTTCTTCTGTTATATATACTTGCTTGAAGCCGTCCTCGTCGGAAGCATGCTCATCATAGTTGTACGGCTACAGCACGAAGTAGCACTTTTTTTTTTTTTGAGAAAGTCACCACTGGCGCATCGTCGTTGACGGGAACGTCGCTTACCACTTAACGTGTAATGCCGATAAATCCTAAAAAAATCCTAGGAAAAGGTGCGAGCACCAGGATTTAATCCCTCGATGGGTAGCGTCTCACTGGACAGGCCTACCACTAACACGCTTGTGATAATTCTGAAATGATTTTCAATTCCGAGGGTCCAAACAGACTACAATACAATTCGAGCACAATACTACTTTTTTAATAAATGAAGCAGAACAGCTATCAATTATGTTAAAAAAAGAAGTTAAGACTGAACAACAAATTTACAACAACCCAAAGAGACAGAACGATGACAACAACAAATCAACCATACAACACAGTAAACGAAAACCTCTAGCGACAGTGGCGAGTTAGAATTGAAACCTCAACACACGCCACAAAATACCGCCCTGGCTCACCAAATGTATTACCGGTAAACTGCTCTCTACAAGTTCAGCTAACCAGACAACACATTGTTTGCAACGTCGCCATCAATGTTGTCCCGCACAATACCAAACTAAAATATTTTAAATTTAGCTAACTGTATATTAGTATTTATAATATCGATTAAATACCACTAGATTTCTTGTGAAATATATTCTTGTAAGAAATCTAGTGATATTTACCTACATATTTGGTCAAATTTTTGTATCTAGAATTATACATTTTTTTACATAGGTACTAGTGACTTTTTTTTCAGTTAACATAACAATTATTAGCCGTGTAGTAGTAGATATAAATGGATCCTTCATCTAGCGTTTTGGCCCGGGATCCGATTTTAATATGGGGTGACAAGTCATGGCGCCACAGGAACAGAGAATCCGTGCAGGGTTTCAAAGCGAAGGGAGCAAGGCTCCAGGCTCCAGCTACGTCGCTGCGTGCCACGGGCCACAGCCGCGACTCCATCTGCATATGCCAACAACTAAAACTGAATTCGATGTACTGTGTTCACTGTTCAGTTCGAACCTTGTATGTATGGTCCTGTTCGGTTTCTGTAAAATTCTTGCAAGCTCGTCCATGTGTCCATGTTCGCTTCCGCCATCAGCCTTCGGCGTCCTCTGCTGGCGTGAGAACTCGAGGCTACCTACTATGGCCGAGGATCATTGTTTGTATGGCCATGTCACATGTAAGGTGCTCTTGTTAAACGTGTTTGGCCAGTCTGAAATCTGTAATAAATCTAGGCCTTGTTCAGTTCGCAAATAAGTTGTATTCTCTGCACTGTAGCGTTTCGTTTGTATTTGATAAATATTGTCCAATCGTGGCCCAACTAGGCTCAAAAGATTCATCTCGTGATTTACAACTAAACTGTGTAATTAGTTATTTTTTTACTTATATTTAGTGCTCCATACGTGCGGGTAGAAATTGATGTGATGGAGAGAGAGTGGAAAAACTTGTAAGTTTTATTCCAACTGAACAAGGGCTAGGATGCAATCGGTTGCGAGCCACACGGTGACACGCATGGTACGATGGCGCCTAAGATGTGGCATTAGAAATTGACGCTATAAAATCATGGCGTGTTTTTTCAACAAAAGAAATATGTGGCTGCCGCATGTGAAAGCTAAACCAAGCAACAACAACCTTTGATCTGTGGCCTGCCACAATTTAGGCTAACAAAAGCGTGGTAGGGAGCCAAACACCCTCCTATACCATTTATTTTAAAATAATTACGCATCACACTTTTCAAAGATAGATATCTTTTCAATCTGACGTATATTATATATCTTTAAACAATTTTATTATAAAATTATATTTAACGATCAATCAAATGTACTCATTATGTCTGATGACAAATATTAGTTTCATTTCATATATACCAATTCAAACTTAAAAAAGAGAATAACTTACTCCCTTTAGAGAGCCATCGTGTGTTCCCTTTTAGATTACATTAATTACATGGGATCATTGAGCTAGCTAGAGCTAGAACCACTACCACCTGCTCTGCGGCCACCATCATTCGTTAAGCCGGACCTCAAGTACAAAAGCGTTCACGTAAACACTTGATCCAATAATTAGATCTATAGCCTAAGATCCCCTCCCAAAGGACATCTCAAAAGAATAACTGGTTAGTTACCGACCTGCAATGATTTAGCGAGCTCTGTTACACAAACATCGTACACTTTATTTTTCTCCTCACACTATTTGAATGATGAAAAAAGAAACAACAACAACAATCCTGTGAGCGAGTTATAAAAAGAAACACTCCTGTGTTTGTGTCTAAGTGGAACAGTGCAAGCATCATGTCAAGTAATTTTTGTCCCCAATTTTCGCTCGCGAGTCGAGACAGCGCAGCTGACGTGACATGACCAGCCCACCACTAAACACTGGCGCAAATCGCATGCCCCAAGATTTGATTCTTCGTTCAGGTCCAAAAGTCCACGGTGACTCTGCGCAGCCCATCGCCACGGACGGCCGGCAGAAACCGCGGCCTGCCCGACCCGGCGGATGCGGACCCTGACTGGAACCGCAACAGAGCCGGCGCACGCACACGCACGCACCGGCGGCGCTGGACCCGAGTGGATGTGGACGGGAAGGACAGGCGGGGGAGCCAGCCGCCCGGCCGCCCGCACGACAGAGATAGCACAGCCACAGGCGGCCGCGCCCGCCCGCTCCGCTCCCTCCTACCACCCCACCACCCTCCCTACCGCACCGCACCGCCACTTACCCCTCGTGCCGCCGCGCTGCCTTTTCCTCCCCGCGTCCCTTTCGTCCCGCACCTTGTCGGAGACCGACGCGCCCCCCTCCCTCCCTCTCCGCCCTCCGCTCTCCACGGGTCGGCGTCGCCTCCCGCGCCTCCACTCCCCCTCCTTCCCTCCTTCCCGCTCCAGTCCACCTCACGCTCGCACTCACACTCCCTCAGGCCTCAGCCGCCATCCTGCTGCCTTCCCTCCTCATCTTCCTTGCGGGGGCGGCAACCAGGCCAGGCTGCAGACTGACGCGGCGCACCTGCTCCCACTCCCACTCCCACCGCGCCACCAAAACAAAAGTAGCCGTTGCGGCGTCGCGTCGGCGAGCACAGCGCAGCGGCTCGGCTGCATGAAGGGGCGGCTGTCGAGGCTGTGACGAGGAGGAGGCGGCGGGGAGACGGAGGACGATGCCGCTTGTCAGGTTCGAGGTGCGGAATGAGGTGGGGCTGGGGGACCCCGGCCTCTACGGCGGCGGGCTGCTGCTGCCGGGGCCGCCGCCGCGGCGCCGGCGCCGGCGGGGAGCAGGGGTGCTGCCGCCGCGGGGGGAGGAGGATCCCAAGGCGCTGCTCGAGGGCGTCGCCGTCGCGGGACTCGTCGGGATCCTGCGCCAGCTCGGAGATCTCGCGGAGTAAGGCCCTGCTCCCTCGCTGCCTCGTCCTGCCAGGTTTACGCGCGCGTCGAGCTGGCGGCCGTGCGCCTCTCCGTGGTCTGGTTCCCGGCTGCTGGGATCTGCTGCGCTACGTTTCTAGCGGCTCCCGGCGGGGACTTCAGCGCTGGTTGGGGTGTTTGGTTTTGGCCTGTGGTTTGGAGTTATGAGGTAGTGGGATCTGCAGCATCTGCCGTTGAGGTGGTTGAATTCGCTTATGGCGAATGAGAGTAGCGTATTGCTGTGCCATCGGAATGGGAATTGTTAGAGCAGTGTTTCTGTGTGCAAGCTATTGAAAATTGTGGCACTATCGGGAAGGAATTGAATGTCCTTTTGTAGCAGTGGCGGTGTTCAGATTTTGCTTTCTGAGATCTAATGTTAGGACTGGATTGGATTGGATACTGCTGAAGTTTCAGGATTTAGGAGCAGCATATGGCATAACAGCTATATGCCTATATCTGCTGGGATCATTCGGTCGGTTTTTGGCCGTATTCGCTCGGTAGAGGAGGCATGCTTAGCTGAACTAGTGCTAATTGATTGTGTGCGCCGGGTATGACGTGTAGGCCTTAGACTCTTAGGTAAGTTCTTGTCTGACCTTAGAATTAATGTTTGCGGAAAGTCTCTTTTTAATATAATAATGAGCAACCATTGAGTTCTGAAAAGGTTCTGTTTTAGATTGCTTGGTGGTTGAGTGGCATTTTGGCTGCCTTGATGTTGTTAAATGTTTGTCTCAAGGGTTCTTTGCTAATTTTGGATGGAGAATCTCCTTGGGCTCTGGTAAAATCCGTTTCTTGCTAGGGAAAAACCGTTGCCATTCGGAGCAGTTCGTTTGTCTTTTAATGCTTCTATCATTTGTCCTGTTGTATAAACGCTCTGCACAGTTTTAGTTACGTACCGTGTTTCTTGATATACTAATAATTTTTTCATAAATAGTATTTGGTGAAATTGATGTGCTGCTTGGTAATACCAGATTTGCGGCTGATGTTTTCCATGACCTACATGAGCAAGTTATAGCTACATCTGCTAGGGGTCGTAAGGTGCTGACTCGGGTACAGAACATTGAAGCAGCACTTCCATCTCTTGAAAAAGCTGTGAAGAATCAGAAGAGTCACATACATTTTGCCTATGTTTCGGGTAATTATTTATTTACTTCATCAGTGTCTAAAAGTACCCTGATCATGAGTCTCCTAGTTTATTGAATGTCTCTCTTATCCATCTTGAATTCTTTGATATCAAGATTATCTTACAATCTACTGAATTTACTGATAAAACACAGGCTCTGATTGGCACGCTCGGCTTCAAAATGAGCAAAATCACCTGCTAGTGTCTGATCTGCCTCGTTTTATGATGGATTCTTATGAAGAATGCCGAGATCCACCACGGCTTTACCTTCTTGATAGGTGAGTGCTGGAACTTTCTTTAATAAACATTTTTGATATCTAAAATTGTTGCCTTCCAGATTTGATAATGCTGGTGCGGGGGCTTGTGTAAAGAGATATTCTGATCCATCCTATTTCAAGAAAGCATGGGATATGATGAGAGCAGACAAGACTTCTAATCTGCAAAGAGAAAAGAGATCACAGAAAATTAAGGTTATATTCTTCATTCTCAGTGTCTGAAGTTGATATGATATCTGTGAGTAGTAATCTTTTTTCATGTTGGGAACTTGCCAAAAGACTTAATAGAGCTTATGAACTTATACAGAGAAAAGGATCACAACTAAGGGAGCCATATCATGGGCAAGCCACATCTAGGCATAGGGGCACTGAATTTCAGCGATCACTTACTGCTGGCCAACTTGTTAACAGGTGTTTGCACATTCCATACTTTAAGATACAATAATCGTGTATCTGTGTTCATCTTCCAGGCTATTGCCTTCTTATATTTGAATGGCACATCCAGAACAGCATTATTGATAATGTATTTTTCAGCAGGCGGTTTGCATCTCCCTACAATGATGATCAGAGCATATCAGAGCATAAGTCTACACCTGATGCAAGATCTAATCCTGACAATATGAGCAGATCTTCTTCTCTTAGTTCGAAGACACAATTGAGTTCAGTAGAACAAGCTTTCGATACAAAGCCTTCTGCAGTTCCTCTTGAGAATGGGCATGGCAAGGCATTAGATACTAAGTTGCACAAGCTTGGTGATCCGCCTTCACGTGTACTACTTAACAACACCAATGTGGATGATCATAGTGATCATTTGAAGCAAGGTTCCCCGCCAGGTGATATGGTTGCTAGATCACCACATGTTAAATGGGATGAAAAGGCTGCAATTATCATGTCTACAAGTTCTGTTTACTGTGACGATGTTGTTATGGATAAGGCTGAAGATGCAGAACCTGCTTGTATTAGCTCTGTGCAGAAAGAAACTGACCATAAGGTAATGGATACCTTGGAGAAGCAAGATGCCTTACTTAAAAAGACAAAATCACTGTTAGTGCCATCAGTCTTGAACCACCATGATGAAATTCCAGGAGAAGCTGACAACTACATGGATGCACTTAATACACTTGAATCTGAGACAGAAACTGAATCTGAATTTCAAACTAAGAATCAAGGGGTGCCAGCACCTTCCTTCAATGCTGAAGCACCTCAAGTGGGGGCAATTGATAATATTGTTCCACAGTGTCCTGATTCCTCTGTTGCTGATTTTACTGACACATGTCAAGAATCTGATAGTTTTTGTACTTCTGAAAGAGCAATTGATTTTCCCAGTCTGTCAAATGCAGATTCTCTTCAGGTTTCACAAGTAGAATTTTCAGATTATATATCTGTAAGTCCCTGTAAAGAGTCATCTGTCGTCACTAATATCCATGAGAGTGGCGCAGAGAGTGCTCGCGGAGATCCTTGTGAGATTATAGAGTCTCTGCAGGTCCATTCAGCCATAATTCCCAATGATGGATCCCCTATTTGCAATGAAATACCCAAGAGCAAGTCAGATGATGATCTTGGGAACTTTCCTGAGATTCCGCAACCAGGTTTCTCCACCTGTATGGTTATTCCGTCCAATAAAGAGTCTGCTGTTGCCAACGAATTCCTTGGAAGTGATGCAGAAGATGTTGGTGATCTTATTGATGGTGCAACTGATAATGTTGTATCTGGACCTAACATTGCCAACATGGTAGTTGATGAGGTGGGTTTCAAGATGGCAACTGCTGATAAAAATTCACCTGGTGATCCCTCTGATGACTCATGCGTTGTTCCTGAAAGTAGGCCTCAGGATTATGCTGGAAAGGGCCATGAGGGAGTTGGTGATTGTGATGTGATTGGAGTGTCTAAGTTATGTAGTGAGCCTCTTAACAAACCATCAGATAATATATGTGCAGCTCAAGATGTTCCTACAAATACCTCTACTATGTCTGCTGGTGCCAGTGAAGTGTCTAGTTCGTGGAGTGAGCCTCTTAATGAACTATTGGAGAACAGATGTGTAACTCCTCAAGGTGTTCCTACAAATGCCTCTACCACGTCTACTGTTGTACCATCTGTTAAACTCTGGACAAATGCTGGTCTCTTTGGACTCGAACCATCTAAACCTCCAGTATTTGGTGCCCAAGATGGTCCAAGGGAGGATACTCCACCTGGTTTTAAAGAATCTCAACCAGTCCATTCTACTGAATTCACAGAATTGCAGTGTTCAAAGCCAACTGAATCAGCAGTTGTAGATGTTCCAAATGGAAACACATCAATTACCAGCAGTTTTGTGGAAAAGCTTGTTGGTATCCGTCCTGGTTCTGCTAACCTCAATAGCTCAGGGGCAAATCAATCAGCAGCCAGAATACCAGATCCAATTCATAGTCATACAAATGGGCCCTCAGATTTTTCCTCATCCTTTGAGCACAATAACATGACTGGCAAGCATACTTCAATAAGTGAGCTTCTAGAATCTGAAGGAAGTGCTGATACTGGCACTGAAATATACTCAACTGACATGAGGAATAACATGAATATGGTGTCTGCATCAAGCTTTTCAAGCATCGCACAAAGATTTCTTGCTAATACACTTCAGAGAAGAACTTCTAAATATACTGATCTTCCTATGTCATCTGAGAGGGTGAATGCTGATACAAGTGCAGAAGATGAATCTACTCTAAATCCTGTTGTAAAACCTAGTGAAACAGTATATGCAGAGCAGTCTAAGTTTGGGAACAAAACAGAACATGGAGTGGATGGATTGACCAAATCATCAATCTTTTCTAGCCACCATTACTCTGAGAAATCGTCTCCACCACTTGAGTACATGAAAATATCTTTTCATCCTATGAGCGCATTTGAGATGTCAAAGCTGAACCTAGATTTCTGTGATGGCAATCTTCAAGAAATTTCCGATGATATGATGTTACCGACATTTCAGTTACTTTCAGAGTCTTCCATTCCACAGCCAGGCAGTGGTTCTGAGTCTGAAGATGACACTTTCGGTAGGTCTTATAGTTATTCTTCATATGATGATCTGAGTCCACGACTATATTCAAACTCTGAAGCGTGGGACCAAGAAGATGGAGTTGGACTAGAGGAACATGAGTTGTATGATGATTCAAATCAGATAGGATCCTCAACAGCACCTTTATCTAGCTACATGGGATTCGAGCAGATGAACTTATCTGGTATGAAGTCAGATATTTCACTTGCAGATGTTGGGGATCAGAATGTAATAGGCACTTTAGAATCCTGTACTGTTGAAGAACTTCCAAACTTTGATACATTGATGTCCAGAAGCGATGATCACAATGATGGAACCTCCATTCCACATAATCTGGTGAATTTGCCACCAGATGAAGATCAGTTGCCACCACCACCTCCTCTCCCCCCAATGCAGTGGAGGATGACAAGACAAGCAACTTCACTAGAAGAGGAAACATGCATTACAGCCAAAGATATGCTTAGGAAAACCTCAAGCCTACCACATATACACACCTCTGTCCAGGAAGAACACCTTCCTCCAACTGCACCACTGGATCTACAAGGGCATGCTAAGGAAGTGGTATGGATTGTTTATTTGGTTGACCCTACTTGAATACTTGCAGTAATAAATAATTACTGCTGTTATATTTCGTTAATGAAATTATCTACTTCGCGTATGCAGGATGTCCAGAAAACTGGTGGGGTAACAGAAATTACTAATCCTCCTAGTATCATTGATATAAAATCAAGTTTGCTTCAGCAGATTAGGGATAAGGTTTGTTTTGCTCTTTCAATTGAAAAAAAAACTTATGTTATTCTTAATGATTTATGGCGCTATATTACTTTTACTAATATGTAGTTTACAAGAAACAGATGTGGAACATATTTGGATCTGAAAGATCTCACTTAATTTTTTTTTTGATAAAGTATTCATATAGCTGTTGAGTTGATCCAAAAGGATAACAAAATGGAATGCTCACTGTGAATTTGATGAACTGTGATTCAAAAAAGCTATCTCGCCCACAACACTGTCTGTCACATGCTAACCATGTCCAGTACAGAATCCTGTAGTCATTTATTTTGTCAACTAAAACAAATACAAGTCCCAGTAATGACTATTGACCAGTTTATTCTTGAAGTTAGGAAGCACATTACCATTTTATAGTTTCTTTTTCCACACCGTATTTTTTCCCACACTGACCAATTAAATTTATGATTATTTTATTAATTTTGCCTATTGAATTATCACAGACAGAGCAGCTGAAGCTTAATAATGGACATGAAAGGTCAAAAAAGGCAGTAGGCGGTGACATTAAAAGCTTGGACGAAAGGGAGGAGTTGCTTCAGCAAATCAGGAGCAAGGTATCTTGAATATGTAAATTGTTGTACTTGCTAACAGTCTGTTGAACTCTGTACGTCGAGATTACCAGATTCTTGTTTGGCTGTCGGCATGATATGATGCTCACCATATTTAAGAGCAGAAACCGTCCATGTAACTATGTAAGGCTTAAACTAACTGGTCAATATGTTTGTGTTATGCAGACCTTCAATTTAAGACGAACAAATGCATCTAAGACAGATGGCTCATCACAATCTACAGCCAATTCCAGCGTCGTAGCAATTTTGGAGAAAGCGAATGCTATCCGGCAGGTTAGTATTGTGCTGATTTCTATTAATGATACCTTTTGTGCTACTCTCTTGTTTCCTCATGATTTATTCCATGTTATCAGGCTGTGGCCAGTGATGAGGGTGGCGATGATGATACATGGAGTGATATATGACCACCTAACTGCAGACGTGCAAAGTAGTCTTTTCCTGTATATTCAGCTATTACAAGATGAAGTGAGAAAAAATGTGAATAACATCTTTTTCTTCATTGTAATTAGATTTTGCAGGTCTTGTTCTGTACCTTTCTTAGTTCATATTAGTGTACCATAGGTCTCTGGTTGTGGAAATGTCAGAGCATTTCCACATTATGTAAATGTGTCTTTATTATTTATTTATGATAGTGAGAACAGCTGATAAAAATAAGCATGCTAAGCTACAGTATCTTTTTATCATTGTATTAATTTTTTTACAATGATAACAAGATGGAGCATGAAGTTGCAAAAAGTTGTCCTTTTAGTTGCCAGTCTGAGTAGCGGCCGTAGAGTTTTAGATATTAGATATTCATGCTTAGAAGCTTTAATCTTTTTTGAAACTATACACACCAATAGTGCAGACCTAGATGTGCATTGTCCCAAAATTTTTGATTCAAACAACTTTTGTAAAAATTCATATAAAAAAACAAATTTCACCCATCCTGAATTTTGTCCTTTAGTGGATGATTTTTTTTTCATATGAATTTTTACAAAAGTTGTTTGAATCTCAAATTTGGGGACAATGTACATCTAGTGATGCACTATTGGTGTGCATAGTTTCAATTTTTTTTTTCAAATTTCACGTGTTTCAAGTGGACTAAGGCTTTGTTCAGTTAGCTGATAAACCTGTCGATAAGTTGAAGCAAATATTGAAGCCATTGAGAGCCATACCAAATGGGTATAGTTTTTTTTTTTTCCCAAATCATCACAAAAGGCTAACACCTAACGGTCATTCTATTACCATGTGCGCCTCTTTATGTGGTCACCTTAAGCTGAAAATCCTTCGGTATGAGAAACTTCAAGCCTCTTCCAGGTTCGAAGTGTGAAGTGACTACTAAAGTCCAGTGCTACCCATTGCTTATGATCGAAGTTTTCCACTTTTAACCCAAAAAATGGAAGATAACCAAAAAGAGGAGGGGAGGGGCTGAATCAGTGACTAGGTACAAATGACTTTTTTTCTTATTTAAAGTAGTATAAAAAAGAGTACTGTAAAAGCTACTCAGGGACCCATCTTCAAGTATATGCTTTCCTTCGCGCGAGCACAGAGGGGAGGGCAAACACGCACTAGTCCCAAATCCCCGCAGCTCCAAACATCCAGAACCTTCTAGGCAAAACCTTCAACCCATCGCCTCGGGCTCCGGCCATGTCGCTCTCGTTGGCGCGCCAGCGTCGGGCCACGGCGGCGTCGCCACTGACAGACGACGGGTACGCCAAGGACGCCAAGGACAGGAGGCGGCGCCCCGGCGGCGACGGGGACGTCGAGGACGGGGGTATCAAGTGGTTCCTCCCGTTCCTGGCGCTCGGGCTCCTCCGCCACATGAGCGCGTCCTCCAACCTGATCCATGACTGCGACGAGGTCTTCAACTACTGGGAGCCCCTCCACTTCCTCCTCTACCGCTCCGGCTTCCAGACCTGGGAGTACAGGTAACCTCTCCGACGTCCGACCTCACCCCCCGTAAATGATAAACCCTACCTGTGTCAGTCATTCCCGCCGCTTGATACTCCTGGGCGTATTGGAAGGGGATGAGTGTTTGTCCTGTGCTCTGATTTGGAGTAGGATATGGTTTCTGCCCTTAGCTTGGGCAAGCAATCGTGATTGGTTGAGGGAATGTGAAGATCTACACCGTGATTAGAAGTGTTTTGGTTTTGGTTGTAGGTTACACCCAGGATGGCTTGGCTTGGGAGTATGTTGTAGATTTATTAGCGGAATGATTTGAATGTTTAGTGACTTATTTGGAAACATTGCTTATCCCTTTCAATCCATAAGTATTGAGAGGTATTGAGGTGGAAACTTAGTTCATTTCCACTCCAATCCACATGGATCAGGAGGAATTCAGTATAGCCAAACAAGGCTTAAGGTGGAAAACACTCACACTCTGTTATAATTTTGAGGGATTGGTGAGCAGTGGGAGTGTCTCTATTGCTGGTGTATGACCTTTTTTTTCTTGGGGAAAGGGGTGGATGATGATGGTGAGGTTTGGGGCTGGACAAGTTTACAATGTGAGTTCTAAATATTAAGGTAGGCTGTTAACGTTTGTATCTATTCTGTTTACAATCAAGCAGAGGCAGAGTTACTTGTAGGACAAAGTGCCCCCTCCTGTAATTGAATTTTCTTAATGATGTCAATGATTGATGCTTAGGAAGTAATAGAGATTTGCACACCAGAGACAACTTCAGTACTATTGCCCGCCACTGCAATCAAGGTCATTAATTGTTTCAATGTAGGCTGCCTGGCCTGCTTAGGCTCCACTGTACAGCCTTGCTTCTGATTACCACCTGTCTCTCTGCATGCCATCGCTTACAACATCAATCTCAGAGTCACAGTTGATGCAACTGTTCCATGATGTCTTAAATTTTGATTGAGTTACCATACATCCATCTTAGGACTGAGTGGTTTATTGTACTATATGCTTAGGTACCTTATGTTGAATATTAATCTAGGCTTTTACTTTCTTCTGTAGCTGTTCCTGAAACTGTAATTGATAAATATGCTTTGTTTTTTAGGACTAATTGGTTTATTGTACTATATGCCTAGCTACCTTATGTTGAATATTGATCTAGGCTTTTACTTTGAAATTGATTCAACTTGCACATCTCGATTTGGTGTTTTATTCATAGCATCCTGGAAGACTCCATCAGCCTTTTACGGAAACCAAACCCGTTAAATGATATAATTTGCTTGCAATGATTTTTTGTATATTGTGTTCTGCATGACATAAAAGGTTAGTAAATAGGATAACGATTTTAGCTTGTGACTAAGGTTTTGTTGTTTGAGTTTGACTTTCTACAAAAATGTCTATTGCAGTTCCGACTTTGCTCTTCGGTCATATTTGTACCTTTTCTTTCATGCTCTTGTAGCTGGGCCTGCTTCACTGATCTTTGGTGAGAATAAGGTTTGTAGTTTCTTACTCCTCTGGTTTTTTCACATCCTTATCTGCTGGCTATCTCTTTACCTACTTGTGCTTACTAATGATCTCTCACCTATTCTGTTGTGAAGGTTCGTGTGTTCTACTCAGTGAGAATCTTTCTAGGTCTCATTTCGACTATTACCGAAACTGTTCTGGTGGTTTCTCTTTCAAGAAGATATGGGAAGCGACTTGCTTGTTATGTTCTTGCAATGCTATGCTTATCCAGCGGTTGCTTCTTTGCCAGTACCAGTATGTATCTTTGTAAATGCAATTTTCTGTTGTCGTTTGGAAATTATATTGCAGACGTGTGATTGCTCCAACTGGCAACTGAAGTGCTACCTTAATTATATTTATTTATACTCTGTTCCAGGTTTCTTGCCAAGTTCGTTCTCCATGTATGCAGTAACACTTTCGTCTGCACTCTTCCTTCTTGAGAAATATGGTGGTGCAGTCTCAGTTGCAGCTGCTGGAGTGATCCTTGGTTGGCCCTTCTCAATTTTGGTTTTCCTCCCTGTTACTGTTTATTCTTTAATTAGAGGATCTTTTAGAAGGGTTTTCCTATCTGGATTTTTGACTTCACTGTGCTTTCTTGTAAGTAAATCTCTCACAATTTCATTGTTTTACAATCTGTACAAGTTCGACTGATTATGAAAAGTTTTGTGCTAGGTTCTTTCGTTTGCTGCTGATTATTACTGCTATGGTCGATTGACATTCTCGGTGTTCAATCTTCTGAAATATAATGTTCTTGGTGGTGGCGAGAGTCACTTGTATGGAACTGAGGGCCCTTTATTTTACTTCAGGAATGGATTCAATAATTTCAATTTTGCCTTCATCCTGGCTCTTCTTTTCTTGGGGGTTGTACCATTTGCAAGAAAGAAATACGCTCCTGATCTACTTATAGTTGTCTCTCCTGTCTATATCTGGTTGGCTTTCATGTCTTTGCAGGCACACAAAGAAGAAAGGTAAGAACGAATTTCGCAATATGCACATATGATCAGTGTTATGATCAGTTGAACACTCGAATATGCAATATAATATAGGGAAAAGTCGTCTTTTGATCTTTTCTGCAGAACATCTTCCTGCGTGAAGATTATGTAGCTAGAAATGCTACTTCTGTTTGCCTATGAACATAGCATATAACTATTTAAGTTTGATCTATCTGGAGCTCTTGCATCTAGTCGACATTATCCCTCTGGTCTCCCTTGGATTCCATTATTTCCCTGAGCTAACCAGTTTTGTTTCTTAGATTAGACCTGTATTTTGTTTTAACCTACATTTTCTAAATTGCTGATTTGTTTAGCTTACTTGCATTGCTGTTGGCAAGTTTCACGTATAAATTGAATTTACTGTATTTCTCCTAGGAATTAGGATAGCCTTGAAATCCACTTAAATTAGACTAAACTGCAACCAAATCTGTCATGTATCCATTTTGACTAGTTATTACTACCCAATAATTCTGAGTAATGGCCAGGTTTTCTGTATTCCTCATCATTGTATGAAAATAGTAGTGTTGTAATAGGTATGAAAAGAATAACAACTCGCTTTTGAAGAATCTTTCCTTACATTCACCCAGTCCTTGCTTGTTAATGGTAATGTGCAGATGGAACATACTGAGGCTGACTGACCTTATCTGTTTGTGCAGGTTTCTCTATCCAATTTATCCATTGATATGTGTTGCAGCTGCAGCTGTTATTGATAGCTTACCCGATTTTTTCCATGACAAATATTCATCTGATCAGTCTATTTTTGAAAAGGTTAGCTTGGAAACTAAATGACATTTACACCTTGTTTATTTACTGTGAATGGTTGTAAAGTTTGTTTCATAATGCTTGTGACAGATAGCGAAGGGTCTGCGTCCTTTGATCCTTGGTTTCATTTTGTGTGCGTCCCACAGCCGAACATTTTCCATGTTAAATGGATATGGTGCTCCTCTGCAGATCTATCAGCATCTAGAACATCATGATGACACTGAGCCTGGTAAAAAAAAAAAACTCTACAATCTATACCTGTTATGGCAATTGATTATGTTCTTGCTTAGTATGCTATAGTATTACTCCTGGTCATGCCAGACATGCCAGAGACCCTTAGTATTATCTTATGTCATTGATTCCATTTTTCTAAGGTACTTGTATAAATGAAGATGTAAAATTGACATGAACAGATATACCATCAGAAAGAATGATGCTTGAAGGAATTGTTGGCAGCTAAATTTGTGTACATGTCTGTTTACAGGGTCTATTCTCTGTGTTGGAAGTGAGTGGCATCGCTATCCATCATCATTCTTCATACCCTCCTATATTAGTGAAGTTCGGTGGATAGATGATGGCTTCCGTGGGTTACTTCCATTTCCCTTCAATGAGACCCTTGGTGGAACCACTGCAGCTCCATCATACTTCAATAACAAGAACAAGGCGGCTGAAGGACAATATGTAATTTAATTTCTTACTGAACTTCAACAAGACAATCTTCTAATAATATACACTGAGTGCAAACTGTTGTTATTTTTTGGTGCAGCTTAAAGACATCGGAGCATGTACCTTACTGGTGGAACTTGATCTAAGACGGCCTTATCCCTCACGCGGGAGTGACTTGTCAACGTGGGAGGTAGATAAACACACATATAATCTGAATATAAATGCACAGGATCCTACTAGTTCTGTTTTTCACAATCTGACACTCTGCGAACTGCAGGCATTGGCTGTACTACCGTTCCTGGACAGAGAGCTTTCCCCTGCATTATATCGGTCCTTCTTCATACCATACCGATGGCAACAAAACAACGTGTTCGGCTATTACAAGCTACTGAGGAGGTTGCATCCTGACCAAGCGTGATCAAGAGGCATCTGGGATTTGCTTCAGTGAGCTTAATCGCGTGATTTCTTTTAACAAACAGCTTGCTAAATTGAACTGCTATATATTTTCTGATCCAAATGGGTTTTCGTAGTGGGTAATGGTGAACCCGTTTTTGTCCCACTGATCGTCCCACCATACAACACAGAACGAGATATTATGATCTGTATAACTGAATTAGCCCCTTGACGATGATGATAGTGCTGAGCTGCTGATGTAGTGATGTTCGAGGAGAATCATGTTGCGGTGTTGGTCGGTTGTGTTCTGAAACTGCTGTTTTTACCAGTTGCTACGTGTTTGGATTGTTTGTTGAATCTCAGCCAATGACAAACTGATGGTTTAGCGTTTAATTCTTGAAGAACCCCAACATCATTGAGATTTATACTTTTTATTTAATTATATTGTATATACTGAGTATTTTGCTACTGCAAAATGCCTCGAGCCCTGGTTGGGTCTGCAAATATGCTCTGCAATGTAACGGAGACGTGGTGAATGGGCCAACCGGCACGACACGGTCCAGGGACGGAAAGGGCACGGGCGCACGGCCCATCGTATTTCCGCCTAGCAATAGCAACCGTCTCCCTCTCGGGTTTTCTTCGAAATCGTTGCCAACTTCCCTGTCCGTCTCACTTCACGCACACAGGCACCGGCGCACGGCCATGGGCCATGGGCCGGGCGTCCGCCGATCCCTCCACCTCCGGCCACGGCACGCCTGTGCGCCGGCAGCGACACTTCTCCCGCCACCGCCACCGTTCACCAGCCCCTTCCTCCATCGATGAAACTTACCAAGAACTAAGCCCCTCTCACGCCGCCGCTTCATTCTTGGAGCAACCGCCCTCCCCGTCCCCGTCCCCGACCCCTACGGCTACGACGACGGGGACGTCCTGGGCTCCTACGTCGCCGTCGCGCCTCTCCCCGTCTTCCGCGGCGACTCCGGCGAGTGCCCCGACGCACACCTCGCCCGCTTCGACCGCGTCCGCCGCGCCAACGGAGCCGCGACCCCGGCAGCCGCGGCCCGCATCTTCCCGGCGTCGCTCGACGCCGACGCCGCGCTATGGTACGAACTCAGGGTCTCCGGCGCCGACGACGACTCGCCGACCCCGCCGTGGCACGCCGTCCGCGCCGCCTTCCTCGACTTCTTCCGCCCGCCGGGCCGCCGCCGCCCGCGCGCGCGCCGAGCTCGCGGCGCTCAGGCAGGGCCCCGGCGAGGCCGTCAACCGGTACCTCCTCCGCATGCAGGGCACGTTGCAGCGGTGCGCGGACGTCGGCATTGACGTCCCCGACGCGTTGTCGAGGCCCGCCTTCGTCGACGGCCTCCTCGCCGAGTTCAGGGACTGGGTGGCGCCGCAGCACCCGGAGACGCTGGACGAAGCGGTGGCGCTGGCCCTGAGCTGGGAGCGCGCAGAGGACGTGCGCGAGGCGTGGCGCGTGGCGAAGGCGGCCTGCGCCGCCGCCGCCGCCCCGGTCACACCCGCCGTGGTAAGGTGCTCGTTCTGCGGCGCCGACGGGCACGAGGAGGCGCAGTGCGAGGCGCGGAGGAGCGGCGACGAGAAGGGAGGCGGCGTCGTGGTGGCGAAGGAGGAAGGAGGCGGGAGCGGGCCGATGGCGCGGCTTGGGAGCGCGGTGAGCACCCGCTCGGCCTCGGCGCAGTGCCAGTGCAGGAGGCACCAGTGCGGGAAGAAGGCAGTGGCCCCGAGCGAGGTCGCCGGAGATGGTGACGCGAGCGGTGCTACTGCGGACAAGTCATCCAACCAACTGTCTGGCCTTGTGAATTTGATGCGTTCTTCACGCAGTTAATCTTTTTTATTTGAAAGACTTCTACGCAATTAAAATCATATCAAGTACTCTCTATTCCATATTGTACTGTTTTGATACATTGTTTTTTATTATCTACTCAGATTTTGGGGAAATCAAACGCGACACGCGTTAAGTAGGCACCGTCTTACTCCCTGCAAATCTGAGTTTTTTTTTAAAAAAAAAAAGTCTACTACTAATGTGCGTAAAAAAAAAAAAAAAAAAAAAAAAAATCGTATAATAATTTACAATGGACCGTCCTCCCCGTAGGTATATGTAAATAATAATGCGATTAAGTGGCATTTGAATTACGTATACTCGTATGTCGTATCATTCTAACTTGGAAAATAAGGTTGTCAAGGTATATACATGTTCTTATTACTCGTGTGTCGTATCATTTTACACTTGCAAATATATTCTAAATCGAATCGAAGTAGATTTATGAGTAGAATCATAGAAACAGATCCCTTAGTTAAGACCATAATAAAGACGTATAAATGCATGGCAAAATTACAGATTTTAACAACTACTGAAACAGCGGAATTTCCACATAAATTGTCATTTGGGATTTTTTCCTTCGTAGACGAAGACTGGGAAATCGGTGTTGCAATCATTTACAACCGTGAAGTGTTATTCGCGGGGAAAAATTGTAGTGCAGGCTACAAACAAAAATTGCAGTGCAGGCTACAAACAGCTGGCGACGAAACCGCAGTGTGAATTGATAAAGGAAAAAGTCTAAAAAACCCTCCTTAATCTATAAATGGTCCAATAATTATAAAATTTTTTACTACAGTTCAAACATATCATAATAAGCTCACCATAAAAATTTTACCATAATTCGACCATAGAAATTATGGTTATGAATTATTCCATTTAATTAAAAAATATATAGGTCTAAAATTACAGTAAAGGTTTTTGTATTAAAAAATATATTATATTATATTTTTACTGTGTAGATTTTCATAATTCAACTGATGTTATGAGTCCAACAAAATTAGATTTTCTATTTTTATGATTTTTTTTCTGTGATTTACTATAATTTTTCAATGATTTTTCAAAAATTCAGCCAAAATAAATAAAAAAAGAAAAAGATAAAACCACCATCCAAAACGGCCCCAGTGTGTTATTTGCACCGGTTTCAAAAGTTCAGGGTGTACAATACCCGGTTTTGTAGTTCAAGGTATAAGGTGCACCAAAGTTAATAGCTAGGGGGGTTTTTTTAGACTTTTTCCAGTCTGGATAACACTATAGTAGCTGGTACTTTGATATTTTGATTCTTGATACTAGTGTGCAACTGGGACCAAGAAAAAACTTTGGAATGTATGTGTGCACAAGGAATTCAGGATACCACAATCAGGCTGAAAGGAATTCAGGATACCACAATCAGGCTGAAAATGTTGTAAAACAACTGTGATGATTCACATGTAAGGCGTTAAAATACCAATTAGTTTAACAGTAGGAACATTAACAGAAGTTACTTTGATGGCTGATTGCCGAATAGTCATTCTCAATAGTTCCATCATGTCGAATGAAACAAGAGAACCGAATGTTGGCTATAAAAGGGCCTGATCTAACCAGTTCCCTTCCAACAGGTTTGAAAAAGGGTACAAAGAGAATGTTTGTAAGGATGTAAGCAAATGCATCATGATGCACTGGACCGCGGAAGCCTTCAGCTTATGGCGATGCCTTCTCGTGAACAATCCAGTTCAGCTTACGCAGAGTCAGTTAGATCCCACTCGATTTAAACGGGGCTTCACCGGAGTCTTAGAAGGGCTCACCCTGAACATTCCACAGTGCCATCAGAATTAGCAAATACCAAATATTCAATTTTTCAGTCTAGATACATAATAAACAGTAATAGAAGAGGTGGGTGGAGGGAGGTCATGCCTGACAGGCAGAGTTCCCAAAATCATCCCACTGCAATTCAGAGCCATGATGGCACCCTCAGCCTGTGATTCAGAGTTCAATAGTTACAATAAAACTCTCCATCTTAAGCAGATACTCAATATGAAAGGAACAAAATATAACACATGACTGTATGAGCAAAATCATGTTGCACTGGGAAAAAAAATCTCAATTGTTTGAACAAACTTATCAACTTATTATCACTATTCAATGGAGTGAATGTATAAAAGAACCTTTCATGCATATACTATTGAGAAATTACCAAACATGCACAAGTTGATTGTATCAAACATAGCTCCTGCACAATATGCACGATGCTCAATTTAGGATAGCATTATAGCAAGAGCTTACTACTTCATTGTAACACTATAAAGGTTATGCAAAACAGATGAATTAAACTAGTTCATTGTACTATTAGATTTAACTAGCAAACATCACTTGCTAGTAAATTAAATGTAAGTAGGCATTAGAACATTATTCAACAATAAAAATAGGAGCTAACCAGTGCAGAAAATAAAAAACGTTTTGTTCTTACATGGACAAACTCAACAAAAGCAATCCTTGTGGAATGTACATTATCCCCTAGAAGTCTCAACCGAGAGACCTGAAAAGGAAATACATTTAGCAGGCAAATTCTATAGCATATCAATCAAATTTTATTGTTCTTAAGAAATATTATACTTCATGGTGGATTTGGCAAACCAAAGTCCAATGCTCACCTCACCGCAAAGTTCTTCAAAGAATTTCTTTACATCTAATTGAGTAACCTACATGATGAAGAGGCAAATGAGATCATCAAGCATCTAACTGATAGTGTTAGCTTCACAAACTTGTACCCAAGATCTAGGACCATAAAATACGAGGCATCAATAAAAAAGCAAATAAGCGAAAGGCAGTAAGCTTTATGGCATAGAAAATAGATGGTACCATCTTATCTATGTTTGTACAATAGACAGTTCGCATGACCATTTCCTTCTCATCTTCCGTCTAGGGGACAAACCAACACCACCAGTATTAGCAAAATGTGGAATAGTAGAATACTTAATGATACCAGGGCATGAAACAAGTGCAAGACTGCTCACCCTGGGAAGAAACTTTGGATTAACAGGTAAGATAGCTGTCTTTGAAGGCAAAACTCTAACAGGGTAGAAACCAAAAATTGTGCCTCCAAGGTTAAGTGCAGTTCTCGCACCCTCTATATAGCAAACAGAACTCAAAATTCATCAGAAGAAGATTGATTACGGAAAAAAGGAAAAGGCATATGAGTAGTAGATCAATATGTAATACCTTCATCAGAGAACTCAATAAATGCAAACCTAAGAACTGAGTGGGGATCACCACAAATTCTGCAATCAACAACCTAAGCGAGAGAAAGTTCGTTAAGATTTAGGGGAAAGAAACATTCTTGGTCATGTTGACAGAATAAACCAGTAAACATGATAGCTTAAAGAGACTGTTTTGTAAATTCCATTGATCAGCACAAGCAATAAAGCAGTGAAATATCGCATGAGCAGTACAAGTAAAAATCAGTCTTTTTCAGGTGAAATAACTTACTTGGCCACAGGTAGCAAAGATATCAGCAAGTCTCTCCTCCGTCACCTAACAGATGGTCAACATCATTAGATCTTATAACAACTCAAGAATATATAATATATAGTAATGGGTGCTGAGGCAACCATCAACTACTCACAGTGTGGTCAAGTTCAGAGACATAAACAGTTCGCCTAATGCTGTCCTCTCTGTCTGCACGCCTCACCCTATCATTTATCCTCCTCCTTCCTTGGTTGATGTATCCATTCCCCCTCTGAAGATGAAAAAGAAAAAAAATAAACACTCGCATCATAAATTTCACGGGATCACAACGTCCAATATTAGCACTTGGAAACATATGATCATCTAGTACGTCGAAGCAATCTTGTGGGGAAGTAACACATAGTTGAAAAACTAAATACCACATTGATCAAAGACTTGAAAAGAATTTTAGTACCATAACATTTTGTCTAAAAGTTCAGTATGGGTATTGAATGACATAATTGCAGGACAGTGAACGGGTCAATGAGGTACTCCTTATTCCCATGACAAATATATAGTAGTATGGAAAAATGCTATGGTTCTATAGTTGAAAATATATCGGTTCCTTCGAAATGCCCACACCTGTCTAGCATTGCTATTACTGAGTGCAAAAGAACCTTGTAGGATAAAATTCTGCTAAAACAAACATCTGCAGGAAGGAATAGAGAAAACATTCCCAAAAACATGTGATTTCCACTAAAACTTGAATCAGTAAGAAATGAATCGACACCACATCAAAAATATAATCACTGTCCAAAAAGCACACATAAAAACAGATCAACTTAAACAGAATTGCATAGATAGTGCATCATCAGTCGCACTAACGGAGTGGCACCTCGTCAAGATCAAACCTTTACATCAAAAAGAAAGAGGGCCAACCTTTCCCCAAAGAGTAACGCCAACCACCGCACTACGGGAAGAACCAAACGGTAACGCAGTTCAACACAAAGATAAGACGTAAGGAAGAAAAAACACAACCTTTACCAAACAGCAGATGAGAAAAGCAATCAAACCAGAGCACCGATCCAAGCACCCCGCTGTCTGATGAAGAATCAAGTCAAGTCAAGAAGAACAAAAGGAGCGTCACGAATCATACCCTGCGGGGCTGGTTCCCGAACCCAAGGTAAAAGGCAGCGTCGGTGGCCCCATTCCCGCCTCCGATGGAGTGGTAATCGAACACGGGCGCATCCGCCGACAGCGCCTTCTTGGGCGGCGACGCGGCCGCGGCGGGGACGAACTCCTTGGCGGCCGGGTTGAGCTTGGACAGCAGGTCCACCAGCTTCTGCACGCCCGCCTGGTACTCCACCTCCTTCGCCGCCGCCGCCGCAGATGCCGATCCCTCCGCCACCGCCGCCATACCTATAGGACTGAAACGAGGCGGATCGATCGAGCCAGACGCCGGCGGCCGCCTGCCGATCTCGGTCAAACCCGGCCGAGGCCGGATGGGTGGGGTGGGGTGGGTAGGAAGTGCCGGACGGATTCTACTGGCGCAAGGCCATCCAGCGGCTCTGCTGCACACCGGAGCTGAGGACGGTGGTGGGTGACGTGGTGTGACGCGCGACCGTGCGCTCACCGCGGGTGGAGGTGGGTGGGTTCTTCTACGAGTGCCTCAAGGTTCTGGCCATTTCCGGGGTGGAAAATGTATGCGAGAGAGAATCGGGAGGAAGCGAAACGGAAACCGGAGAGGAGGAGGAGAAGGGCCGGCGGGTTGGGCTCGCCCGCCCGCTCGGGCCCCGCGTGAGCATGGTCTAATGGTCTCTGCACTGCACCTGCACGGGGAGGCGTGAAGCACGTGCGTAGCAGCACGGGCATCCGGAACCATTACGGACGGTAAACGTTGAAAGAGTTAGGTCTCAGTTTTTAAGACAAATTTTATTTTCATACAAAAAAACTATTTTGTTTATAAAACTTTTTTCACCTCTCTCTTCAACTATATTATACCATGTCAACTTAATGATACTTACGGAACTCTCATAAGACTTTTACTAAGACTAGCTTTACGAGTTTGTGGTCTTATAGAGAACTCGTCTTACTTTTACAGAGGCAAAATTGATTCCATTCTATGTTGAGATGAGACTATGAAAGAATTAAATCACGTAAGTATTGGTGTTAGCTCTTTCTACCCACAAAGAAAAGCAAAGGAAACCTTTTTTTATCTTGTACTCCCTCCGTCTGAATTATAATTCGTTCAACTTCTTTTATCCTAAATTTAACCATTCATCTTATTTAAAAAATTTGTACAAATATAGTCAAATTTAAATCATTCGTAAAGAACTTTTATTCGTAAAGCAAGTCACAACAAAAAATATAAAATTTTATATAACTTTTTAAATAAGATAACTGGTCAAACTTAGAGTTGAAAAAAAAATCAAACAAAATATAACTTAGGACGGAGCTAGTATAATTTATCTGCGCTATGATAAATTTGATCAGTCTCGCCACTTGATCAGAGGCGGCCGTACGTATGCAGTCATTGATCAAACTTCCCTAGTGTGGACCCATAGTCCCAGGCTCACCCCTCACAGAATACAGTAACAGTGGTTCCAGTAAACCCATCAAATAGTAGAGTTTTCTTTTCTTTTTCCTCTTATATTCAAAACATGTTGTAACAACAATAAGCATGAAAAGTTAGATGCAGGTCTAATCCGATGTGTATGTATAGGTAGCCATGAACCGGATAAGCAAAAGAATAAAAATTAGACACGTGTATGAAAATATATGCTCATATCTGTCCAACCTGAAGGTTACGCTTGAACAACCAGATGTATTTTTCTATTCCTTTTCTTATAAGGAAAAAATCAGAGCGTATGGTTTCACCCAAGAGACCAATCTCTTATGTGGATTTAACTATGCAATGAAAAGTTAGGTGCCACCTTTCAGGCTTAAATAAACTCATTATTTTGCGCAATAGAGAATAAAGATCAAGAATCAGGATTAAAGAATTCTGAAGCGATCATAGTGGATTGAGTCATGGCACTTTTGGTCCTCTCCATACCCCAAACCTAACCGGTTTGATCCTCCTGTGATTTTCGGAGTTGAAGCTGTCAGAAATACTTCATCGGGTTTGGCTTGTTTACCTCCTCCTCCTCCCCCTTCCATCCATCCTATATCATCTCCTTTTTCTTTTCTTTTGTTTGTTTTCGACAATGGATTGATGTCCAAATCAAGGGTCCTCTCCATTTAGCTTTACTCTCTCAATCGCGGAGAGATATTGTTCTTTTATTATTCTCCCTCATCCTGAAATACACAAGATATACTAGGATCGGAGGAGATATTATGCTTACTATATTTTGCTCCTAGTGGTTAGGTTGGCGATAGACAATAATGGTAGATTTTTTACATGTGACTAGGGCCTAGAGTAGTTAATGAATGAGTAGGAGGAAGGAAGCAACATATGGCCATACCTCTCTCTAGCTCCTTTGACAAAGTTTGCTGTAAACCTAATCTGACAAGAGTGGAAAGCTGGGGTGGTTAGAGCAGCATCAGCATAGTTTATGGCAAAACCAGGGGCACAAACGCACGGACGGGCGGCTAAAGTAAAGCTGCTGCTGCCTGCTAGAACCAGAAATACTCCAGTAATTCACGAGTGTGTCAAAACCGATGCCCCGTCTTGGACGGAATCGGACCAATTCCTTCCTGGGCCCTTCTCTTCACCCGACTCCAATTTTTACGGCTGCACCTGCACGCTGCACTGCTGCAGTTTGACAAGGTGAATTTCTTTTCATGTAAATATAACAAACAGCTAGCTGTTCGTTTCCATCCACGGACCACGTATTAGAGGAGCGAGAGGGACTATAAGTAAACAAAGACCAAATGCAATTGCAACTGGGATAGGAACGAAGGATAGCGCCAATGCAAATGCCAAGGCCGTGGAATCCAAGGCACTAGGCAGGCAGCAGGCGTACGAGGGTTCAGTTTGTTTTGGATTTCGCTAGCACATTTTCTCCGCGAATTTCGCCAAAATTTTGCCGTGACGGGCAGGAACTCGGTCGAGTTTGTCGTCGCATCGCACGGGTCTTGCATGCACCGTGCAAGACTTTCTTGCCTCCTCCTTTTGACCCAAACCAACCCAAGACGATCGAGTCGAGTCGAGTTTCGTCTACCAGTGAACGAAGGGAAAACAGATTCATTCATTCATGTGGCGGAGACTTTGAAAGCAGGCAACTACCTCTAAAAGGAGGCAACAACTTTGAGTATGGATCCCCTAATCCTTGTGGCTTTCTTTGGCTTGTGTCACCAGTCAGAGAGAGCTTGGGCACCTGCCTGGAAGCTTCCATTTTCCGAGCTAACAAATGCGCAAGTTGGGAACAGTAAACCATACATAGAGCTGGTACTATGTTCAAGGACTTGCTTTGCGTCACAACTCAGGAGGGCCTTGCCATAAGAAAACCAAATTAAGTCTGAACAGGCTGTCAAACTTGTCCTGTTGTACCCATTGCCGTTGCATCATACCACGTTTGTCTGGGATGCAGGACCGTCCGAATGCAGTACTACATGTACGTACATAAGTTGGACTTGAGTTGCACCAGTACATGTACACAAGCCTGATTAGCATACTACTGCACAGCACAAACTAAAAACTAGCTGGAGGATACAGATTGCAGAAAGTGCTCTTAAAAGTAGTTGCACAAAAATCATGATACATCTATCTATTCACGACGTATTTTTGTCCTTAAAACAAACCAAGCAAGCATGAGAAAAAGGATCAACACAAAATTTAAACCTATTCAGCTAGCCGTAATAGCAGGTGTAACCGTAACAGCAGGTAAATCATGATACAGCAATTCTGTAGCCGACTGTTGCTCTCTTTTGAAAGCGATCGCCTACTAAAAGCCCACGATCCTGGCCTGGTTGACCAACCAAAAGGAATCTAAAAGACATGCAGTAGATTAAAGGCAAGCATCAAATCACTTTTTCTAGCCAAGAAGTGTGCAGCAGTGCACTTGTCCCTCCTTCCTTCGGGGGAGGGAACTTCGTGGTCTTGAAAGCAACGGCTCACATTGTTCGCTCATGGACGAATAAATTCCATCACAACATTGAACTGTACTGAACATGCTGCGCTGAAAGCGTGGGGGCAAAAACAGAAAAGAGGGCCAAGAAAAGGTGACGCGCCGGGCACCTACCTGGTACCCACGACAAGCCTACAAACCAACAAGACACTCCAGGGTGGTCGCAAATAACGAGAGAGCAGATTCACACAAGCCAAGCCAATGCGTGAAAGAACGACAATGTGCCGGCACATTGACAACGGTGGCAGTACAGCTTAGCAATGGTTATTTACCAAATGTTCACTGATGGACCATCCCCTGCAGTCTTTGTACATGAAGCTCCATGTTTGATCTTTACAAGCTTTAGCAACAAACACGAAGCACTGCCTAACACCATTTTCGCCACCATCCATCATCTTGCCATCTAGGTTAGAAGGTATGACTTGTACATGTCTGTTGTTAGGATCTGGGAAGCAGACCACTCGCCCTGGTGCTAGAATAGGCTGTACATGCGGTAGGACATGTCAACTTGTGGGCAGCTCGTTCCAGAATCTCTGCTTCCATCGTGACTTGACATTATTGGCTGTTGGAGCAATGTGCCTGCCATACCACCCCTGATGCCTGAAGTTGTCCCCTGGGAAAACACATTGTATCCCCCAGTAGCCATGTAACTACTGGTAGTTTCATCCCGGTTTTCAGCCTTATGATGTGCATGTAACAAGCCACTAGGGTAAAATGAATAGTGAGGGTCATTTGACCAACCAAAGAGGGTGCCTGGAAACTGTCTGTGACACTGACTCCGGTTCCGGTTGGTATCAGTCAAACTGGGTGGCAAAGACATGCTCAGGCTTTGATTTTGTGTGACATCTCCATCATCTTTCAGGCAATCTGTAGCCCAGCTAGTGAAGTCTTGTTGACCTGGAACACCACAATCTTGTACCAGGGCATCAGATGCAGAGCAATGTCCAGAGCAAGCTTTGTCCGAATCAGAATACTGATGAGGCTTCTCAAATCCAGGAGGACAAACTTGTCTCCTTTCCTTTCTATGCAGAGAAGCCACAGCAGTGGATGATACTTTATTGACTGGTCTTGATAACATAGAGCAATCTGAACAATGAGAGGAAACAATATGACCAGACCGAATTGTGTCCCTATTGTTAAAGCTCTCACCATCAGTCAAAGATGCATTCTTATTAAGAGTGCTGCAGCAGAAACTTGCTTTTGCTATACCTGTACTAGAAACAGGTGCATTTTGTTGATTTACCAGCTGTGATTGATTCTGCGCTACAAGCTTTCTGTTCAAATCTGAAAGATTATGTGGTCCAGCTGAACCTTGAGTTTTGGCATAAGATGTAGAAGGATTACTGGGCAGAGTTTTGCTGCCACTCATACTCTGTGCTGCAGTCAATCTGTGTGACACAGTGCTCTCTGGTAGTTGCTTATGATCTAGAACTAGCTTTTCACTGATATCTGAGATTTCATTCTTTATCTCTACTCCAGCATGAGATTTAACGCTAGCTGAAGCCAACAGATGGGCAGGTTCCTCTGGGTTCTGGGAAACTGGATGGCTTCTAGTAGGAATTGTAATGCAGCTCCCTTGTGCTTTTTGTACCAAAGTAAGTTTTGTGGAACTTGTTGAAGTACCATTGCCAACTTGTCCTGTTGCTTTAGGCCTAGTATCACTAGAAGCAATAGATGGCCTGCTAAGTACAGTAAGACGCCGAACTGGTGCAACTTGTCCTTGTGAAACTACATCAGCATACTGTGGCTTTTGCTGCAAGGTGTCAGATGTTTCAATTTCTGCTGAGGTTATTTGCTTGGGAATTGAATTGTCAGTTCCTAACTGTGAAGATGCTTGAGATTCATCATTATTGGAGCCCAAATGCTCATTTGATGAGCTCTGCACCAAAGCACCCTCAGTAGGCTGCATATGCTTTACGGATGTAGCCTTTTCACTAGAATGGTTACGCCCTCCAGGTGGTATGTATCTTTGAGATTTGAGGTCAGACAATTTTTGCTGATTGTTGTGTAATCTCTCATGGTCATTCCTTTGATGAAGAACAATATTTACCATAGATGGAGGACTGCCAGAAGAAAGGCTTGAATCCCTGCAACACAAAAAAGAAGGGTGGTCATCATGACTAATTGGTGGAGGACTGAAGGCTAATATACATTAGGATCTGGCCCTAGCAACAAAAGCATTTACCGTGGAGTGGTGACTGGTAGCAAACTAGTATTCTTGTTAGCACCATTGGGTAGTAATCTGCCATCATTGATGCAAATCTTTGCATAAAAGGACTCACAGTCAGTATAATGCTGCACAAGTAATGCATAGAAACTATAGACAAAAACAATCCTTCTATCCCTTTGCAGCAAAACCATAAAGTTGTATACGAAAACATAACCACAAGAGACAAGACAAATGTTAATGACATTGTGATTCTTACATCTTTGGAGATTCCACTACCAGTTGTATTTCTTGAACTGCAGTCACATGGAGGGGGCAAAGTACGTCCTGAACGATGATGGAGACACTTGGTACTCATTCCCATTGAGTGCTGCAGCCTAACCTCCAGAAAGAAACAAGGT
This sequence comes from Chrysopogon serrulatus, assembly GCA_015844335.1. NCBI lineage: Eukaryota > Viridiplantae > Streptophyta > Magnoliopsida > Poales > Poaceae > Chrysopogon > Chrysopogon serrulatus. Next base: position 50,407 of record JADLZL010004273.1, read on the forward strand.
GATATAAACAGATATAAGTGGGTGGTTTCCATAAATTTATTTATCATTTGACCCTAAGGTGCCTGTGCAACCTATAGCATCTAACAATCCAAATTGAGCATATGAACATTGAATATAAATGAGTTCGCAGTACAACGTTGTCTTTTCAAAAGTACAGATTCAGCTAATTATGCTACATGGCAGAACTGAAGAATTCAGTTCAGACATGCTAACTGCAGCAGCAGGAGCTGTCAAGGAAACACAAATCTCAAGAGTCCAATTTAATGATAGCTGCTACACAAAGAATCTTATGAAGATCATTTTTTCTTGAACGAACTTATTAAGTAATTAGTTCTACATGTTCAGCTGGACTGCCCATTTTCATACTCGGTTGGCCCCAGCAAAAAGCTTTAATAGATATGAGATATGACAAAGACAAAAGAGGTATATGGAAGACTAATATTTTGCAGAAACATGATGGGCATTTAGCAATAAGTGCTGTGCAATTCTGAGCATATAGATAATTCAGGTAATGCAATAACCAGTATTAAAATCAACCAGTTGGATGACTCTCTCCTTTTTGTTTTGCTTTAGTTTGGGCAAAACACATGTTCGCAGTTATGCATCGTATGAAATATAAGGGTATCTTAGAATCAGCCTACTATCCTAAGCATATCAAGAAGTTTTCATATCCCAAAAGGCAAGACTAGGAAACATGCTTCTTTTAAGACATTGAAATCTCTAGATGCCAGTGAATAAATGTGACTGTCCCAATTTATTTATGCTAAGTATTTGCTACCAATCAACAACAAATATAGGTCCAAAAAAAGAGGTAGACATATTCAATCGATGTCTCACAGCAATCTAATAAGTTATCCAGTGTTGAATCCAATAGCCCAAATATGCATGGTGTCCAGATATCAATTACTATGTTAATCATAACTGACCTTGCCCTCTTTCTATTGTGCTTCCAGTAACTAATAATTACATTGTTTTCAGTTTTTTCTCCATCAAAAGATGATTCACATTGACTATTAGTAACATAATAAAATGGTAGTACCAAAAAATATACCTTGCACACACCACAGAAACATCATCTTTTGTACAAATATCTTCTGCTGAGGCATTATAATGCACATACGAACAGTTTGGCTTATAGCAGTCCTGAGCCAAGGCACAACCAATTATCAGAAAAGAAAGAAGCCAATGGCTCCAGAGAATTGGATATATAAGACATACCTTATTGTTGAGCCATATATGACAATATCTTGTGACACCAAAGGTTGCTCTATATGGAAGGCATAAAAAGAGCAAGCCATACCATTAGAATAAGACGAATAACAGGATGGATGATGGTTCTAAGTCGAATTGCGCTATATATAGGAGCCAACTTACTTTAAAGGTCTACCATCCAAGGTATAACCATCAACTGCCTGTATGCATCTGATAGCCTCCTCTGCTTTTGCAAATGTAACATATCTAAAGAGAGGTGTGCAAAGAGTTACACAATAGTGTTCGAGAAAAAAAAAAGAGTTACGCAATAAATAAGCATATGACCTCAAACATCCTATAAATAATTAAGTTTGCTAAGAGTAATTTCTGCTCTATACAAAATGTATCTAGCAGGAACCAATAACAAAATTAAGTAAAACCAGAACTGCAATCCCTGCAACAAAATTATATGAAATGTCACAAACAGAGGTGGATTGCCCACGCCACTACAAAATGGAAGGGCATGCAAGTAAATTTTCCAAAGTGTGCAACAAAGATACAGACAATTCTATCTATATAATAGTGATCATATTACTAACATGAACTTTGTATATCCAAAACACTTACACACGACCAGAGTCAGGAATCTGTTGGCTAGTTCCAATATTATCAATGATAATGTTTTCTATCTTTCCATACTGTCCAAGGAAACTCTTCTGTCTCAGCAACTGCATGAGTAGCATACAGTTAGCATTTATCTCTGTGCATAAAGAGATCTCACAGGGGGGAAAAGAATCATGTCATAATGCTTGCACTCTCAGTGCAAAGCATTTACCTTCTCACTTGCGAACTCAGTAGGCATACCAACAATATAGACAAGCTTCCGCTGAATTATACGAACGCTATTTGGATCTTTTGGTTCTGGCTGCCCAACCTGAACTTTTGCTGATGCTTGCTTATGAGACTTACTTTGTTCTTTTTGATAGTTTGACTTATCAGCACAAAGTTCCTTTAAACTGGCATTTGGGAAAATAAGGAAGAGAAAATTCAAGTCAATAAATTATTATTGCATTTTTGTAATAAGAAGTTTGATGAATTAGCAATTTGAGATATGGAAATGGGCATATAGGGAAGAAGTGGATTTTTTACTGATAAAAACATTGAATTTTAGAGATAAAGCACATGCATTTGGTTCCTGGCGCTTGTCTCCAAGATCTTATCCTTGTTATAAACAGAACGACATCCAGGGCACCTCCCGCCAGATTCATCAATTATACGATGAAAACACCAGAGGCATATCTACCAAGAAAATGGTGATTATAAATATGCTAAATTAACAAAAAAAACTTAAGCCCACAAGAAAAGACATCATTTGAGCTGTACATATTTTAATAAACCATGATTTGCTAAAAGCACAATACTGAACCATGAAGGTAGAAACGGAACAGGCATTTAATTTATCAGTTGTCGGGTCATGTTATCTAAAATAGGATGCTAAAAATACTTCTCAATGCTACAGCAGTACAAATAATATTTAGACTATCACTGTCAAATTCTAAAAACACACTGCCTCAGTGATAATATTTACTAAACAATAGCAACATTGGCATCTCTTGGTCTTTCCCTTTTTCGAAAAATACAAAATAAGCTTCACAAACCATAAAGAGAACATAACAGTACAGGTATTTATTACCCGTTTTTAGTATGAGAAATGCAAATATAATCATATACAATAAGAAGGTAGTCTTGCAATTATTGAGAAGAGTCTTAACAACCAGAAGGTACGAAATATATCCAAATAAATAAAGACCAGTGGAAAAAACATAAAACAAATTGTCTGCACACCATAATGGTACTCAAGCAGTCAAGCCTTGGATGTTCACCTCATATCCACATTTACATGGCTTCAGTTGTTTATCTGTCAAATCCATTTTGTCCAAGCAAAGTGGACATTTTTCATTAGTTTGGTCGCTCATGGTAACTCCGCCTTAATACTTGAAGAAGCAAGATAACTGAAAAAAAAGAGTAGTTATCTTACCAGAATAATACAGTACAAGGATGTACAGTTTCATAAGATTATTAATCAACACAACAGCCTCGCAAAGATGTTGCAAAATATGAAGCTGATTGACATAGAAATGCATCTACCACTTCAGCAGGCATCATCGGCTTTGTTTCAGATGTGTGAAAAGCATTGTTAAGCATAGCACAAGCTTATATATATCAATAATTCTGTATAATGATAAACCTTGAAAGCTCAGGGTTCAATGAGGCAATAAAATTATCAAATAAGAAGAACGTTAAGCGTAACTTCGTTGAGCATGCGAGGATCCCAAAGTATTTTTTTCAAATATGCATAATTTAATCAAGGATTTTTTCCCCAGAATGGTAGAACCTATTTTCATTACCAGAAAACAACAAAATTACAAGAGTTGTGTACATGCACAGCTGCAAACAGAAGCTAAAGAAAATGACTTAAAATGCCAGCACCTCTGAGCACATTGGGTGAAAGGGTTCATCAGGATAGGCAGACAGACCACAAACGACCTATGTCAGTTTAACAAGGAATATGATCATACAGCTTTTATGTTGATTAATAATTAAAGCTAGGCCTAGCTTTGGTATGGCAACAAACTTTCTGCTCCACCAAGAAGTGCTCCTTATCCATCCATATCAAAATATCCTACCAATGAGTTTTGTCTATAATTGGCATATTTCATAAGTGAAGAGCCCAGGAACCATACTTCATATTCAAAGCTTGCCTCAAATTATTCTAGTTATTCACCTATTGCTTGCTTGTACAAACCATGGGATGTTTTCTTCAAAGGGAAGCAAATATTTAGTCTGCAACTATGAAACTTAGCAAGTTGTTGTAATGTTAGAATCAACAAATCATCTTTATATATTCTTGACATAATCATTGCCATGCTAAGAAAAATATTGCACCAAATCATCTCTGAACTACATTCCATTATAAATTAAACGAATAATATCTACTGCATACCCAAACAGGATTTCCAGACACACATTATACGGAATACTCCTATTTGTTAGCTCGCACCACCAGCATATTTGATGTGTTGATATTAATGGCAGTGCAACCTTAGTCTCTGAGCTCGAGAAGCCTGAAGGAAAGATACGCTAAGCTACATCATCAATTCATCATAATGCACATGGGTACAAACCATAGTCCAAATGCGCGAGTTGTGTGCTGTACTTTCCCTCTCAAGGAATCTTGTACACAGCTCATTAAGTTCCAGAACTTTGTAAGCTGCATTGACAAAAAATTAAAACACGCATGCTTATCTACCCTCAAGCCCTCAACCAATCAAGGGTTCACATGCAAATCCTGAACTTTGTGAGGTGCATGCAGCAAAAGTACAACTAAACTGGAGCTCTAAAATCCAGTAATGATCTCTTAACCAGATGACAATGCGAGTTTAGTAATAATGACAAAAAACAACTAATCTCAAACTAAATTAAATTAGTCTTCAATGCTCCGAGTCAAACACTTTTTATATAGTAAAAAGGAATCGCAGTGACCAATCACACCAAAACCTCTCACTAAAATGCCAAAACTAAGAGAACCGATGCATTTCCTCTGCGATGCATCAATTTGCAGACAAAACAAAACAATTAGCTGATTAACAACAGACAAGCTTAATAAATACACAGATATTGCAACCAAAACCGACTCCCGTACTAGCCCTAGATAATAATCAATAAATACCGGAAAAAATAGCCGCTAAAACACCCCACATTCCACCGCGACCAAAACCACGGGAGTGATCGCGGCCAACCGCCGCTTTCAGCAGCAAAGCACACTCAAAACCACCGGGGTCAAAAAAAAAAAAAAAAAAAAGCCCCACCAAATTTTCACCAAAACCCCCGCCCCGCCACACCAAAGCCCTAGAGCAATCAACCACCGCGCAATGCTGGAGAACGGCGAGGCCGCGGCTGAAACGCACCAAAACACCGTGAAACCGCGGCCGAATGCCCGCCGGAGCCCCACATTGCCGGAACCGGAAAGCCCTAACGCGCGAGGCGAAATGGGAGGGGTTCGCGATCGGAGATTGGAGCGGGTGGGGGAACTCACGTCCGGAGAAGCGGAGGCGATCGCCGCCGATGGCCGACGCGGGATTAGGGTTTCGAGCTCCCCCGTCGTCTCCCTCCAGAGAACTCCTCCTCCGGCCCCCTCTCTCTACCGCCCCCCTCCGCCGCTGCTTCCCAATAAAAACTGAGAGAGAGGAGGGAGAGCCTTCGCGTCCCGGCCTTTTTGTTTTTTTCCGAGTCAGTCCAAGGAGAAGCGAAGTCTTTAATAATTGGCACCACGACTCGCGCCACCCTGGACCTACACCGCCCAGCGAACGAGATACGCGGCCCCCCGCTCTGGGACACCGACACGTGGGTCCAGGGGATGCGTGGGGTCAACCCCGCGGTGACTTGGGCTAGACGTGTCCCCTCGCCGCCCCGGGTGCCTGTGCGGGCCGTCAGGTCTTTTCTTTCTTCTCTCCTCTGACGCGGCCGTGTACTTTTGGGCGAGGCGCATTTCTTCATGCCATCCTCGCGCGGGGCGTGGGCCCGGCGTCTGGCGGGACCACATGTCGGTCGCGGGGAGGCCGGGTGCTCGTACACGCGTGGCTACAGGGATGGATGGCTTGTCGTTTCCCAGGCGCATCCGGATATCCCGTTCGCCCGTTCGGGAGGGAGGCCCGCACGCAAACGGGTGGATGGGGGGGGTTACGAGTTACTGCTGCCCACTGGAAACCGGGGCCCGGAGGCTGTGAGGCCCAGCTGTAAATGAGGTGGGTTGGTGCGTGGACGCAACCGCCAACAGGGGCCAGTGGGCTGGCTTCCATTGAAGGCGGCCGCAGGGGATAGCGTGGTGGGGTGGGGAAAGTGACTGCTACTGCGAGCTCCACAAGGGAGGCCCGTGCGGTCGCAGCCGCGGCGGCACCCTTGGTGTGGGCCCGGTTTGGGGGTTGATGGGCTACTTTAATACGGGCCCATG